>OX401415.1:15235417-15587917 GCA_947846245.1 Cerastoderma edule | reverse complement strand
AGTGCCTTTGGCTTTGGCTTTGGCTAGTATTGAAAAAATGATAAGCATTCGTTAAGTTGTACTACTGCACTTATGATTTCTGGATTGGTCATGCATTAACAAACATGTGTGTAGTGCCTTTGGCTAGTGTTGAAAAAACGATAAGCATTCGTTAAGTTGTACTACGCACTACTGATTTCTGGATTGGTCGATTCTATACATTTACGTTGCTGCATTAATCTATTCCGTATGTTTACAGGGAGAGATGACTTATGTGAGACCTCCGAAAATAAAGAAGCTGGTTGGACGCCTATTCGTACTAGTGGGTGCATTATGGATAATATATACCGTTACCAAAATGGCAAATAAAATTCCTAGTATAACAGACCTGGAAGGCGGTGTTGGGATGCCTCAAAATGGCGCTGGAAGAGTAATTCCTATCTTGGATCAAAGACTGAGGATTCCGAAAATAATTCACCAAATATGGCGGGACGAGATACTCCCCTCGGCGTTGGTGGATAACGTCCGAGGATTGCTGAATAACCATCCAGACTGGACGTACTATTTCTGGACAGACGAGTCAGGCATGAAGTTAATCGAAGATAAATATCCGTTCCTATTAGACGTGTACAAAGCAGGTAACGATAAGTATTGATTAACCCTTTCCCAAACGCCAAATTTTCGACTGTCCCAAATTGAAAGAGTCTGCAGACATTTCAAAATGTAATGAAATTGGAAAATAATCTTCTGATAGGGTAGAAAGCATTGTGGAAAAAGGATAAATTGCTCGTCACGAGCAATTTACCCTTTTAGCACAATGTTTTCCAGAGTCGTCTGCAACAAAGTGGTTGAGTGCCGTTATTGTTTGGTAATGAGTTAAACAGGCACCAATATGAACGCAATCGAAAAGAAATTACATGAAAAAAAAACATGTTGCTTATGGTGGTGGATAGAAACCATCGAGTTCTAAAGTATGTTGGATTAGATGCCGAAAAAAGAAATATTATGAAGGTACTGTAAAAGGTCAATTGATTTGTCTAGAAACAAAATGTCTAATCTGATCTCAATCTAATTATCATCTTAAGATGGGTTTGCATTAGATAAAAAAACGGGTTCATTGATCAATCGGACACTGTTTTTTGTCGTCAGGTGGTTTACTGTCATCTACTATCGCGTATGACACATATCCCGGCAAAAAAAGAACTATTTAATCTGTAATGCTACCATATAGAAGTCGCCGAGAGAAGACATTACTACCAGTGTTTCTTTGGTATTTTATCTGACCAATTCCGGGCCAAAATTTGCAATTTCCTATTTGCTTGATATTCGATATTGAACCAAAAGTTAGCCTTATAGTCATGTCCTTTTCGTTCGTTCTCTTTGGTTTTAAAATCACCAAACAATTTTCAGTTATATTGAAATGCCTGGCCAGTCATGGATGGGAAAAGAGTCATAACCTAACACCCTATAAATGCCGGTCAAGGCAGATACGTCCATCAGCATCATGTGAGCCGGGCGGGGGACTCTCATGCGATAATGCAACCAATGTTTGAACCAGAGACATATATTTACTTCGTCTTTCGGACGCACGCAAAGGGGGCTTTGTGATGTTTAGTCCAGTTTCACAAAACCAACCATTTTCACGAAAACCTACCATTCCTATCCAACATGTTTTGGGCAACAGTGTTGTATACCTCCATTTCAGATCACATCCCGAAGCATGCCGGTTTATTCCAATCAGATCTATTACGCTACGTTGTGCTTCACGAGTATGGCGGCGTCTACTTTGACCTTGACACTGTCAGCGTTCGTCCATTAGACACTTTCATCCGGTCAACAGATTGTGCCTTTGTTGTGGAACCAGCCGAACATTACTTCTTCTTCAATGTTGACATCATCATATCGAACGCAGCAATGCTCTGTGCGGCCGAACATCCGTTCTTAAAACAAATCCTTCAGGGCGCAATGGCCATTGACAAGAGCTGCTTGAGCCCGATGCACTGTAGCGGGCCGATCTTCATTACCGACATCTACAAAAGGTTAAACAAATCAGGAGAGGTAATCTCCCGACTTCCGGTGATTCACCCGTCCGAAGTGTTCATGGACGTGTACGATCATCCACTTCAGGGACCCCGTCTGGAAAGGACGTGCCGTAATATGACGTCACTAAACCCGTCCGAGCGGGAGATCTGTTCGAACTGGATTAAAAGGGGGAAGGGACAGAGGAAATTGAGCGAAGGTGCATTGACTTATCATAGATGGTACCATCTGAAATATCACACAAACAGATTTACGCCTGACAATAACGTGACTTTGTTGAGACCGGACGTTAAAATTTACGGGAAGAGGAATTTTCCGCGTTTTACAAAGTAAAGGAGTATCGATTAACAGACCATCATATCAGAGTATTCAGTGTCGAGGAAATAATGCAAGACTATAGAGAGCGCTTCTCAAACATGAAGCTCTGTTCATGATTTTGCATTGAACCCCTAATATGTACTCGTTTCAGGGTACATGCAGCCAGATGACGTATAAAATATCGAGGAAACAATGCAAAGACTATAGAGTGTTTCTCAAACATGAAGCATTTGCTATGATATTGCATTGAACCCGCCTTATGTACTCGATTCAAGGTGCATGCAGCAGAAAATGTATCTAAACCGCTACACCGAGAAAATTGTTTGTACGAATGGTTAAACGAGCCAATGTCAATGCATTGGATTAGCCTTATTAAATATGAGTTTAAAAAGCATATCTCATATCATCATGGCGGGACTTTGGAATCAAGGAAACCATGGCGTCGATATATTGTTCACATCAAACATCAACTGGTGACCTTTTGGGCGGCACCTATTATGAACTAGGGGTTATTTAGAACAATGTTTTCACCCATGACCAAACAATAACATTTGACCAGTTTGTTGCAGACGAATTTGGAAACTGTGGGAAAAAGATAAATTAGTCTAAAAGAGCAATTTATCCATTTCCCACAGTATTTTCTGTTCCTATCATACGATTATTTTTCAATTTTATCACATTTTAAAATGTCATCTGCAAACTCTCAAATTTGGACAGTCGAATGTTTGGCGTTTGGTAAGGGGTTAATAGGACCTCTAGATGATGGTATATGCCAAAGTGAAAGCTTCAGTCTCCTGTATTTCACACCAAAGGTTATTTAACGAGTCCCCGGAAGTAAGTCTATGGAAAACTGTTGTCCCCTTTACTCGGATGATCCAAGCTGTAACTGTGTGCGTTGAAATGAAATATCTACGTCTGGACTAATGTACATTGGGATGAAGACGATTGTGGCCCATGGTACCTTATTTGAACAATCTTTGTAGTGAGCCTCTAGATAATGCTATCCATGACAACTCTATTCCTCAAAGTTTCAGAGAAACATGTATCAATGTTTCCCCTATAAAATATCACGTAGAATGAAATATCTATGTGTGGATTATACAGACTGTTTTCTTCTACGAGTCAGTAATGGCAGGGGCAAATTTTAATCCTATGACCATAATTTGAACAATCTTTGTTGAAGAACACTGGATAATGCTTCATATAAATTATGAAATCTTTTGTCCTCACAGCTTCTGACATAAGGATCTTTGAAGGGTTTTCTTATACTAGTGTATTATAACTTGTGACCCCTCTGTGGGCGAATTTTGATCCCATGTGTATAATCTTAACCATCTTTGAAAAGGACCTCCATTACTCTTTCTTTTTGGGACTTTTTTGGAAATTGACCAGAATCTTCAGACTCCACATGCTGTTTATAACTCCCAAACACCAATGTTATTATGCCTTGGACTGGCCAGTTGTTAACTTTTAGAATGCTGGATAATTTTTTTAAAAATATATTTTTGTGTGAAATGCTTTTCAAAACTTAAATATCTCCTTAATTTCATTGAAGAAACATACTCAGAGTAGCAAACAGGTTAGATCACAGGCCAGCCGCCAATTTACTTGGCGACTGGCCTTGATTTAACCTGTTCGCATAAGCAGGAAGTCGGTCCCAGCACTACAAGGGTTAAGGCGTATCTTATATCCAAGGTAAGTTGCCATAGCTATTAAATAAATACTCATGTCATCTGATTATATCCTTTGTCAGCCTATGGAAAAGTGCAAGATAATTTATGATTGTAATTAACGTTCCTGGTAAATATTTTATAAGTTGTAGATCAAGTGTAATCAAAACTTTTTTTTCCCTTGTTATTATTTCTGTATGTTCGCAAGTTTGAGAGTTAAAAGATCTTAAGATCAATCTGTTTTATATCAATTTATTTCACAATGAAAATGTCAATTATAAAGTGAGGTTTTCTCACCTTTAGACCTACATTTGAGAAAGCAATGCTTACAGTATAGGAATTACAGAGATGATATGAGAAATATACCATATCAACACCAAAATTTGCCCTGCAGAATAACAGAAGCAATTGAAGAAAAGTATGAAAAAAGAAACATCACTTTTAGCACATTTTTTAATGTTCATGACAAATTGCAGAAGATGTACATATCGCAATGACTTGATAATTAAGGAGTACAGATTAATAGTCAATTAGAGTGACACATGACTCAAGTATGAACTGATATATCCAAGTTGTTTAAATGAATATTGTTACTACTGCCTAGTTACGGCATCTGTATACAAGAACCAAATCAATTCCATTCTGCTTCTGAAATGAAGCAGGAGATATTATGTCAAAATAAGCAATATATGCCTGTGTCCCAATTTTTAACAGCAAAAATGGAAAATCTATAAAGTATGGCATCAACGAATTAATTGGTTCTTCAATGCATGACCACAGTCAGTCCATCAAAAAAGTGAAGCACTTACAACATTATTGTATTTAACCCTCAAAATGTGAGTAAACAATGTACATATCCTATGTAGATTATCGACTAAAGTCCTACTGATACAGTATTCAATTATGTAAAACATAGTCTGACAGTTTGAGACATGCACATTTTACACAAGTCTCAATACATTGGTGGTCTCCGTGTGAAGTGTCCCCGTCCCCTGTTGGATCGTCTGGTCTGACCTCCCCGGGAGAAACTCCGTCGGGCACTCTGTGTGCCGCGCTGGGCACCTCTGATTGGGCGAAACTGGGAGGGCTGGGATAGACTCTGAATAGGCTGGCCAATCTGAACAGATGGGGAAGGACTGGGCTGTGCAGAAGGAGCCTTCTCCCAAATAATCTTCTGAATCTTCGGCTTATCTGTACATGCAGAATAACATGTTACCAGTTAATGTTATAGAAACAAGGGGTAACTATTAAAGTATCATTCACTAGTTATCCCTATTATGGTTGTCTAGTATAAAATCTTCTTTTTTTACATTGATTGTTAAGCAAATCTTTACAACTTTGAACTCATATCGATCACTCTCTAAAGTGCTTTATTTTCTGAACCAACAATATATCTGAATTATCCCATTTACAAGAAGATTTGTTTATCATTTGACAACAATGATAAAAACAACATCTATAGATAAATGGCCATCCTTTGAGACTGGTTGAATTTGAAAAGATCACATAACTCGTCACCAAACCTTAACGCCTGTATCCAATGCAATTTTACAAAAAAAATGGAAGGAGAAAAAAGTGAAAACGAAAAACATCAACAATTATACACCAAACATATTTCGCTTAAAAAAAAAATCATCATTAAACTAATTTAGGATTTGTAAATCACTTCAAACAATGAATTCCAGTCATTACCATGTGATGTTATAGTGTGATGACATTACCATTGATTGCTTTAACCTAAGTATATGAGGTTAGTGCCTTATAAAGAAGTATATTGAATTAGTGCCTAGATAAAGCAAAGTTTATTATGTACCCCATTCATAAGGTTATTGAGAGTGGTAAACAAATGGATAAATTGAAGATTTATCATTTATACATATTGACGCCTGTTGCATTCAATTTGAACATTTCATTAAACAGGAGCACTAATGCTTATAGTGCTGGAATGGACTTCATGCTTATGCAAACAGGTTGGATACAGGCCAGCCACCAAGTAAATTGGCGGCTGGCCTGTATCTAACCTGTTTGCTACTCTGAGTACATGTATCTTTACTAAGCAAAAATAAGCAGATATTTAAGGTTTTAGAAAACAGACGACACAAAAATCTAATCTCAGAAAATTACCCAGCATACTAAGGGTTATAATCGAGCAGACCGTATGACTTACTGGCATCCTGTGATTTGTCTGCAAGATCCTCCTGGCTTGTACTTCCCTCTGCAGCCTCACTAGATTCTGCTTGTTCTGAAATAGAGAACAATTGAACATCACTCCACCACTATGCATGTGCACATCATCCAACAAGTAATTATTTATTCAAGTTATTGGAATCATAAATGAAACTAACATCTTTGTGTTAACCCTTTCCCAAACAATAACGACATTTGACCACTTTGTTGCAGACGACTTTAGAAACCATTGTGGGAAAAAGAGAAATTGCTCGTAATGAGCAATTTCTCCTTTTCCCACAATGTTTTCTGCCCTATCAGAGGATTATTTTCCAATTTCATCACATTTTGTAATGGCGTCTGCAAACTCTTTCAATTTGGGACAGTCAACAATTTTGTTGTTTGGGAAAGGGTAAAGACAAAAGATAAAACGTATGAATCTAGATCAGTTGTATTTGACAGTTTTCAAAATATTTTTTTTAAGCCAGAATTTGACCATTCATGCATTTAGAGTGAAAAAAAGTTGTCAAATGGTATAACTGAAAGGTGTCTTATCTAAAAACACACTACACTATGAATCGGGGTCACACCAACACAGCCTAACTTCACTGCATGTACCACTAATAAAGCCTCCCATAGAAGAATCCTCTTTTCATCTTAATAATAATCTGAAGTGAAAGGAGCTGTTACTTGAAAATGAATATGTGTACATCATTTGGTACTGTGAAATCCTTCATCAAACTTCATGAGCTTAATCTTTCCTGTTTTTTTTTTTTTTAAAATGACAATCTTGAATTTCTATTGTTAGTTTAGTTGGTAAATGTCAGGAAATAACTGAAGTAAGACTTTAAAGTGAACGAGTCTACAATGGAAGGTCCGTAAACGTTAAAATAATCGTGTCTGTGGTGTTAAGTGTCATACATGTATATATCTACCCACAATGAAAGAATAAATCCTGGATTGTGCATGTAGGGTTCAAAATAATCTTCTCCTATATTGATGATGACAAGAGCGATATTCTTTTTGAACAGATACGTCCGAGGTGTCAGCTACCATCGTATATTATCGTGGACAGTCACATGACAGTATTGGAGTCAAACAGCCACAATGTTGTTTATATAACATGATCTGGGAATGCACAAAATGTTCAACTGCCCCAGTGAGTTTCAATAACAGAAATTCTATAAATAGTAACCAATAAAAAAGGTTTATGATCCGATTATTCAGTCCTAAATACAAAATCATATATACTAAATCACACAGACTTCAAACAACATCAGTTCTTCAGGGATTATTTCATAAGAATATCATAACTATATAAATACATTGTTTTAAGCGTACTCAATAAGAATGTGCCAACTGTAAACCACTTCACTTTAACCCATTACCAAACAATAACAACATTTGACCAATTTGTTGCAGACAACTATGGAAAACATTGTGGGAAAAGGAGAAATTGCTCATGATGAGCAATTTCTCCTTTTCCCACAATGTTTTCTGCCCTATCAGAAGATCATTTTTCAATTTCACCACAATTTGAAATGCCGTTTGCAAACTCTTGCAATTTGGGACAGTCGAAAATTTTGTGTTTGGTAAGGAGTTAAATGATAAACTGACCTAGAAAATCACTTGAATCTTCATCCCCTTGATCTCCTTCTAAAATATCTCTGAAATTAGACAAATTACAACATAAATTCAAAATCCTAAAAATGCATGTAAATATAAAATCACCCCAACATTTAGAAGATTCAATGGACCAAAGTCTTTAGAGGTATTTCAACTGTTGTCAACAATTTTTCAGTCAATCTTGCAACAATTCTAACATCTATATGAACTAGATATTAACCAGTATATTCATTGAAAATGGTTTGCAAGTCATAACCATAACCAAACAATAACAACATTTGACCAGTTTGTTGCAGATGGCTCTAGAGACATTGTGGGAAAAGGAGAAATTGCATCCTCTGCCAATGTATCAATAGAGGCAACATGTAAGGACCTACTGCTCTCATTGTTACAACCTTTGTTACCCATCTGATTACTAAAACAGTGTTATAAAGAAGGGAGTGACAAGGCACAATAGAGACAACATGTAAGGACTTACTGCTCTTGTTCCCCGTCTGCCTCATCCAGCTGTTCCTCCCCTCCATCATCTTCAATGCTCAACTCTGATTGGCTGGTAGCACTCAACTCAGCCTGACGACTTAATACATCCGACGCGTCAGATATAGCTGTCACTGAAACACAAATCAATGCTAGTTCAAAGGGCATTAAAGCACAAATCATTGATTTATCAACTCATTAATCAATGCAGATTCTCTAAACTAGACCACATTTAATTCTTTTTGTCACAGTGATTCCAAAGTTATTCCCCTGCAGGTGAGATAGAGTAATAGTAATAAAGAATAGAAGTTTAGTGTTGTGAATCAGAACTGTTATCGAGCCAGGCGTAGGAATATTATCCAGTGAGCCGAAGGAAAATCAGATAACCCAAAGACGAGCCTGATGACCTTTCCTATTCAAAGACACCAACCATCTATTCTTTTTATCCTGTTACCTGTATAAATCTAAATGATAACTTTTAGTCTTTATGACAGGAAGGCAGATTGTGATTTAAAGACTCAATAACATTTAGTGATAGCATCAATTGGGTTTTACATTAAAGTTAATTTCTTGCTATGTCACCATACCTTATTGAACCATCTGATCCACTTGAAAAAAGTATTGGATTGCGTATGCATGAAAAAAGAAAATCTTTCTCCCCCCAACAAGTGTATGTTGTAAAGATTATTTCTTAGGCAGCAAAGCAATTTATTTACATTTCTACAGGGGGTGTTGTGTTAAATAGTCTATAATTCATCAATTCAATGGTTTATTCAGTAAATGCAGTCCTCCGGCCCATAAAACATAATGCATAAACCATAATACATAAACTGGGTTAAAGTAATATATAAGCATATACATATTCAAACACTTTGTATCAATACATTTTAGCGATTCAGATAGAAACGGTATAGTGGGTTTCATTGTATCTGGCAGTCAACAAAATATTACGAAAAATATCCTAAAAAAATCATATATCAATATAATGCCATAGAATTCAACAATTACTGTAAATAATCTAAATAGATTCATATAAGTTGGACATACAGAGACTGTTAATTTCATGTTTCAAATGCTTCATATCAATACAATTTATCTGTTCAATAGATGCTATAAGTACCTGGTGGTGTGGTATGTAGGGGTGTAGAGGGCACACTCCTGCCTGTCCCATCCTCCAACTGGGTTAAATCCATTCTTGTATCATCCATACCCATACCTGGATACAAATGATGTTTATTACATTAAAGATCAAAGTATTGGTCAACATCGAAATCAATCATTTCTTTTAAAAGGAAAATCAGATGTCCTCTACTGCCTAAAAATGTTGCGCATTGTGTGAGGGCCCAACATTTCTCCTTGGTAATAGAACAAATCTTACATACTGTAACTGTATGTGTAACTTGTTTGGTTATGATTGGCAAAACGAAATGAAGAGCAATAGAGGTCAACTGTATGTAATTCAAGGGTCATAAGTATACAGTAATTTTTACAAATTTTATGCTGAGTTTTAAAAATTGGGTTAAGGAATTATTGCATAAATTATTCATAAATTTTCATTATAGCTTTTTTTTAGAATTATATTTGGATTCATTTTGTGCAGACAGACTAAACAAAATCAATTTGTCTTTCACATCACAAAGTCACATCACTAAATCGTTCGAGACATTTTTAAAAACATAACTAAATCAATGAAAATAATCAAAGAAACAAAATAAGAAAAAAAACCCTTAAACTTCAAAAACTAAAAAGTAATTAGCAACTGCATCTTTTCTTCCATAAACAAACCTGTCACCTGACTAACATTTATAGATGTTTGTGATAACTTTCAATAGAGAACAAAATTCACTCTTTTTACCATAAGAGTACCTTTCTCCCCTTCCCTATGAAAGTCATACTCTATAACTGTCATTATATTGCTACACAATCATGATATTTACTCCAGATATATTGAATATCATTGCTAATGCCATGAAGCAAACACAAGCATTACCAGTTTGTGTATCAAGTTGTGGAAAGCCAGGCAGATTATGGTCCCCACCAGTACCAAACACAAATCTCTGGGAGACTTGAGGTGAACTGACAGCTTCAGCAAACCCGTCTCCCCGTCTCGGGACATTCAGTGTGGGGGTGCTGGGAACCGTGCAGTCATCCATATCTTCATACGCATTACCCTGTAGTAAAACAAATGTTACAACCTAGGTTATGTATCTTGTCTGTGTCATAAGAAGGCAACTTCAATACCTAGTCATGAATAAGTCCCAAGACACTCATTTTCTTATGTCAATGAAAGATCCTGTTAGGAGTGAATATTTGCACTAACAGCAATTTCCTGGGAAAAATAAATAAATAATATAGATTTGTAATAGTCTTTTATATTGGGTTAAATGAAGACTAAACATTTTTCAAGTTTTACTACCGCTTTGCTTGGATTCATAAGCGGTAGGCTAGGGGTCTGTGTTGTCTTGTTAAAGGGCATACCCACGAAATTAGGGGCCCCTGTAGGGCTCAAACAAAGGTTTCCCAAGTTACACGTCAATCATCTTAAACATTGAGCCACACAGGACCCTGATCTGATTGCATTAATTGATTTTGTTTTCTTTTCTTATAGAAGTAAAAGACATGCTTAAGTCTTGCAACAAACCCTTACTTTTTTGTTTACAGTGATGTCTCGTTAATCCGAACACACCCGTTCCCAACAAAAAGTCCGGATGACCGAATCATCCGCACTAATGAAGCAGAGCATGTTCTTATACACATTAAGACATAAACAGTCTGTATGCAAGTGTATACTTATAACCCTTTAGCAAACGCCAAATTGTCGACAGTCCCAAATTGAAAGAGTTTGAAGATGACATTTCAAAACGTGATGAAATTCAAAAATAATCTTCTGATATGGCAGAAAACATTGTGGGAAAAGGAGAAATTGCTCGTCACGAGCAATTCCTCCTTTACCCACAATGTTTTCAAAAGTCGTCTGCAACAAACTGGTCAAATAATTCCGTTGCCTTACAATTTCGTTAGGATTGCGAGACATCCGGATAATCACTGTATTCAACAAATACTAGGGCTAGAGATAATGTACCATGCCGCGGCACAATGCACTACAAAAAAAGCTTTTCCTTCGTCTATATGTAACTCATCTGCAGCAGGTAGTTTAAGATACCATCAAGACTAAAGAAGAAATTGCTCATTGCAAACAATTATTCCTATTGCCACAATGGCTTTTACCCAATATCCAAGACCAAATCATATTTTAACATGATAATTGCTGGCTGCTTATCCTTGAGGGACAGGGGTGCAGATGTAGAGCGTTGGCCTCTTGTACCGAGGGTCACTGTTTTTATCCCCATTAAATGAGCTGAAAATTGCCTGGACGAACACTAAAATCGGTGCAAGTACTGGTCTCGTACCCAGGAAGCTGTCTCTGAGAGTGAAATCAATATGCTTCATGCTTCCATCAGAACAATGAATCAATGTTAAACAAATGATTCAAAAGTTAATACTAAAACCCTTAAAATTTGGACAGGTCACAAAGTTCAGTTTGAGGAACTGGGCTGACTTACGGTTATCATGAAAGGGGTTAACTGACTGCGTGTGCCAACAGAGATCTGTCGTTCTGGTGCCAGGAGAGGTTGTAAGGGAGGTAATAACGTCTGATTGTCTGACTGACTACTCGGCAGACTGGACGGATCAGTCTGTGAAGATGGGGCATCATCATCTCCCTCATCTAGTAGACAAAGAAAGGAAGATATCCTCTTTAATTAATTCTTTACCAAATGCCAAATTTCAGACTGTATCAAACTGAAAGAGTTTGCAGACGACACTTCACAATATGATGAAATTGGGAGCTTAACACATTACCACCATACGCAACCTTTTTTGTAATCTTGCAGCAAATAAGTTTCAAAAAGCAATTTAGCAACAGGAGAAATTGCTTGTCACAAGCAATTTCTCCTTTTGCCAATTGCTTTGTCAAATTGCTTTGTCAATCTATTCCATGGGTGAAGGTTCAAAAATTTCCAAATCCTGAAAGCTCTAATTCTTTTTCCTGAAAAGGCATGTTTGCTATATAAATACATAGGGACAAAAATTCTCAAATTTCTGAAAATCAGGTATAATCCTGAAAACTTTCACCCATGCTATTCACATATCACAACAGCAGAACTGAAAGGTTTAACACATGTTTACATAGCATCTCTAAAGTCGTCTGCTTCAAGTAAAAAAAAAAATGTCATCTGCAGGTGGTAAAGAGTTAACAATTCCTAAAGATGTAATGCGAAGATCATACCTTACATCTTGGTGAATGGAATAATATATTCTGAAGTTTCTATTGCAAATTTTTTAGACTTCTTGAAACAGTATGTGCGATACAAGATCTGATTCGGAGAGATATACTTTACTTCTATTTTCACACTTTACTTCTATTTTCACCCATTCAGTGTTAAAACATTAAGTAATCTTTTATTTTTCCAACTTAGCTTTTCAATTCAACCAAACAAAGATCTTTACATTTATTTTTTACAACGATAATTATATGCATGCAGCTTTTTAATGTATGATTAATTAGAGAAGGTGGGAGAAGATTCAATTCCTTTCATTTTTCTTGGCTTAGATTAACCAACCTGCAGCAGAAACCACCAAACAATAACAAAATTTGAACAGTTTATTGCAGACGACTCTGGAAAATATTGTGGGAAAAGGAGAAATTGCTCTTCACGAGCAATTTCTCCTTTTCCCACAATGTTTTATGCCCTATCAGATTGCTTTTCAATTTCACCGCATTTTTTTAATGTCGTCTGCAAACGCTTTCAATTTGGGACAGTCGAAAATTTGGTGTTTGGTAAAAGGTTAAGCAAATTATCCTTTCATCACAATATTTTCCTCCAAATATTAGAAAGGAATTTCAATTTGAGATACTACACAGTTGTCGCCTGCTGTTGCTACTAATTTTGACTGGTCACAAAAATAGATTGAATGGAATTAATAAAAAATGAAAGGTTTCCATGGTAACTCACCAATAATGACAACATCGTCATTGTCTTGGTCCTGTGATTGTTGTTGATCAATCTGGGAACTAGATGCTGATATGTCTCCCATGTCCTGGAAAACATTTAGATAAACACATAAAGACACAAACTTAAGTAACAATTCCAATTGAAATAATATGGTGAGCAGTACTGTGTCATGTCAGATAAGCCATTATTGTATTTGGGAGATCAAGAGAAAGTTTTCCTTTGTTGATACAGAATCTCAGATCACAATGATAAAGCTGTAATGAACCATTTGCACCGACATCTTCTGTCCAATTAAATGCATGCCCTCTTGATGGATAGAACATGCACAGATTAGATAAGTACAGACAAGATGTGAACTTCAAGGACATAGATACTATATATCATACTTACACCATACATGTCAATTTCACCATCATTTTCCCCTTCACTCTGATCCTCTTCATTGTCCATCCCTTCATAATCTTCTTCTTCTCCTTCCTCTTCTTCTCCATCTTCATCCTCCTCCTCTTCTTCATCTTCATATTCCTCCTCTTCCTGACCCTAAAGAGTAATCAATATTGTCAATTCTTGTTCCAAAACTCATTTTTTGTTCCATGTCTCAATTATTGTTCCATGTGTCAATTCTTGCTACATGTGTCAATTTTTGTTCCAAGTGTAACTTTTTGTTCCATGTGTCAATAAGAAGACTTTATGTAGTTTAGTTTAAACTTATTCATTTTACATCATTTACGGAAGCTTGAAGCTTATTGAATTCACTCTCTATGACTGTTTCCTGGATCCTTTTAAAACCAGTACTTGGACTGATTTGAGGGCTAGTCCTGGCAATTTTCACCACGCCTTACTGGGATTAAACCCTGGGCCCTCTGTACAAGAGGAATTATCATAAAAAAAAAAGTTGTCTGCAGATGCTAAAGAGTTAAACCTTAGAAGACAATGATAAGCAATGATGAAATCTCCAACAGACACATGGGTAAAAGTTCAGAAAAGTTAAAATACTGAAATTTCAAGCTGGGGGCCTTGGGGCCGCAGGGTCCCCGGTGGGTACAGGGCAACGCCCTGGCTGGGGGTAGCTCCTGGATTTTAGCATATTGGAGTGCAATCGGAGGCCTTTAAATAAACTTAAACACTGATATTATTCTCTACATTTTGAAGGTGAAATAGATGACAACACTACAAATCAAAGGTTCAAAAGTTAGAAAAGCAGAAAGTTGATCTACACAATGTCAATTTATTTTCACGATCAGTAACTGTAAGATGAGAAAGTTACTAATCACCAAAAAGTCACTTAAATTGACAGGATCTCAAAAATCTCTACTGAATCGTGTCTAGGAATGATTTTTTTTTTCAAAAACACTTTTTGTTTTATCAAAATCCGTCAATGCAATCAGAAACAGCAAAGAGTTTCACAAAATTCTGCGTAAAAACTCACCATGACATTCCTGACGTCCACGGACGGATGCACGAAACCGGTAGTTTTTAGCAAATTTTCACTAATTCCTCCCCGAAAATATCCAAAAGCAACATACCTTCGAAAGATATGTCCATTCTCTTTCGATATGATGCGGTTACAACATCGGGCATTGGACACACAATTCACATTTGCGATATTAACAATAAATATTCACTGTTTCACGTTTGGAGTCGGCCATTACTTTTTCTAATCGGAGTAGATAAATAATGTAATCCCATTGGTTGTCAAAATTAATTCGATTGATTCGGCAATTATCATTGTTTTCTTAACCAATGGGATGACGTTATTTATTTACTCCGTTTAGTGAAGATAACAACAACAATTTGACCTGCCGGTCCCCCCGTTAAAAATGTGATAATTCCTGGTCTTAGTTACAATATTACTTAACCCATTACCAAACAATAACGACATTTGACTAGTTTGTTGCAGACGACTCTAGAAAACATTGTGGGAAAAGGAGAAACTGCTCGTAATGAGCAATTTCTTCTTTTCCAAATGTTCTACTCTATCAGAAGAAACGTTTCCAATTCAATCACATTTTAAAATGTCGTCTGCAAACTCTTAATTTGGGACAGTCTAAAATTTGGCATTTGGTAAATGGTTAATACCTCATCACTTTCCACAATAATGACAGGATCATCATCATCATCATCTTCCTCCTTCTCCTCTTCCTCCTCCTGTCCATCCAGTTCACTCTGACCTGACTGCGATGTCATATGTAGGTCATCTAAATCCTCCTGTAAGAAAAAATGTCATATACACTTAACCCATTACCAAACAATAAGGACATTAAACCAATTTCTTGCAGACAACTCTGGAAAACAGTGTTGGAAAAGGAAAAATTGCTTGTGACAAGCAGTTTTTCCTTTTCCCACAATGTTTTCTGCCCTATCAGAAGATTATTTTCCAATTTCATCACATTTTAAAATGTCGTCTGCAAACTCTTTCAAATTGGGACTGTTGAAGATTTGGCGTTTGGAAAAGGGTTAAATATCTGTATTGAGGGTTCAAAGAAAGGCGATAGAAAGTCCTTCACTCTTGCGAAGGAATTACTCTAGCCTTATTCTGAAATATGCCTAAATGGAAATTCTCTACAAATTGAATTTTAATATCAATTAATCTTTTTTATTATTTTCAGGTCACAGACTTCATTACATATTGATTATTAAATGGTTTAAATTAAATGAAAGAACAAATTGTTTAACGTAATTCAATTTAGCATTGTAACGAAAGTTTCATAAGGGATAATTAAAAGCATACTAGCGCTAAAAAAACTGGGTAATATGAGTTATAAATTATGATAGAGTATGATAAAACATAGCGAAAAACCACAGGAGTATGAAAATATAACGCCTTTACTATTTATTATCTATTTTTCAAAGTGTTATTTTCACAAATAAGGTGCCCACCAATTTAAGTTTACATACGAGTATCATCTACATTAGCAAGAAGTGATCAGATTAATAAATGGCGATCACCTGGTTAGAAACATCATGTAAAACACTTAGAGATATTGTCATTTATCCAATATTAACAATGTGAACATTCAAAATGGAAAATTTCATGGGTTTTTATTGGTTCCCAACGTGTTTCGGCTGACCCAGTTTTGTCACTGATTGTAAACAAACCCTATAGTATTCAATCTTTAAAAAGCATCAAGTGAACATGTTACAGTCTCAATTCTTCGAAAAAAGGAAATTTAAAGTACTTTTATGTTAATTTTCAATAATTCAAGAACTTTCACAATTTTAGTGTAAATGAGCGCAAGTATGGCTTTAAACAGTTTACCACCCCACATTTTTTCCTGGAAACCAATTTCAAATTGAAAGAGATTCCACACTGTAAATGAAATTAAAACGGCAGTTTTTAGCATAAAATATTTTCAGAAATAAGGAAAAATGTGATTACGGTATCAACACTAATTTCAAGTCATATGCAGTAGACACAATTACATTTTTTTCTTTCTTTGTGAGTTTATAAGAGGAGCTAATTTTTTGCACCTAACTTTCCTGCCCAACAGAAATGAGAGTATTGCATACTCATTGTACCTGAGATTCCATTTCAAAAATATTTTCCACCGACTGAGGTTCATCAAAATCTGTTTCTCCTGAATCTCCTTGTTGTTCGGTATTCTGTTGGAGACCAGATTCGCTGACAATTTGAGTGGTTGTGGCGTTCTCATCCGTAACCGTAATCTCGGGGATTTCTTGCGATTCCTGCAACACAGACAACTTCAATGGTTCAATTTTGTTTGTTTGTATGATGTATAACACCGTATCTACAATATTTCAGTTGTAACAGCTTTTCTTGATCAACCAGTACTAGGCTAGGACTCTGAAGTGACTTGCCAAAGGTCACTCCCATGAAACCCGGGACCACTTAGTTCTAAGGCCGCCACCTTAACCACTGAGCCACACAGGACCTGCAAGACAAACTTGTAGCATAAACTATCCACAAAACAATATGAAAATCTTTCAGTCCATCTTTCACAGAAATCTTAACTCCCTTCATTTTTTTATGTGGATGTAGACAAAATTAAACTATGAAGTAAATATTCACAACTTTACCCTTAGAATGCTGGGCAATCTTCAAAAAAATAGATTTTTGTGTCATCTGCTTTCCAAACCCTTAAATATGTGCTTAATTTGATGAGGAAAGATACTCAGAGTAGTTGACAGGTTAGATCACAGGCCATATGCCAATTTACTTGGTGACTGGCCTGGATCCAACCTGATTGCTTAAGCATGAAGTTGATTCCAGCACTATACGAGTAAAATATTATTTTTGATCTGTTTTCTCTTTTTCAATGAGTTTTTTTAGAAACATACCTCTGCTGATGTAACTTTCTGTCTCTTTTGCAGGGCATCATCATTTGTACCAGGGCTGTTGAACAAAACAAGATTATATTTTACTACATAAACAACCATATTACTCAAAAGTAATCTCAGTTCATACAGAATAAATTTATTTAGACATTCAATGGAAGGTGCTTTTTCCCTAGACTGCAGGGGATTCATTAAGATTTGAAGTAACAGGTCCAGGTTGAGATCCAACCAATGCAGCCAGACAACCCTCTTTTATCAGACTTTATGACTGATAACTTTTTATCAGACTTTATGACTGGGCATAGAGTAACGGACTCACAAGCGATTTTAACCAATGGTTTGTAACGGGCAATTTCTCCTTTTCCCACAATATTTTCTGCCATATCAGAAGATTTTTTTTCAATTTCATCACATTTTGAAATGTCGTCTACAATCTCTTTCAATTTGGGACTGTCGGAAATTTAACATCTGGTAAAGGGTTAAACCATGCAATTGACAAGTTGTAATACCTTTCTAGATCCTCTCTCTGGCGTTTGTTTGTATGCTGTAATGAGGTCACAGGAGTTTCTCTCGATGTTGACTGTTGGGGTTCTACCATGGCAGTGTCCGAACCTCCATCCTGGCTACTGGGCTGGGTCTCTACAATAACATATGATATTCATATATAGAAACACCTTTTGAACAAATATATCTGTATATAGAAACACCTTTTAAACAAACATATCTTTATATTGAAGCATCTTTGAAACATGTACACTGGAGTCCCGTTGTAAGGCCCCCTCCCCTCCGGTGAAAGAAAATGAATCAGCGCTATAAGCACATGCATGTATAAGCAGACAGCAGTATAATGTCATCTATGACACAGATCCGCCATACACCAGTCTAAATGATCCAGATGTATCATCCCACCCACACATCTGATTAGGTGACCAGTAATTATATACAACTCAAAGGCTTCTTTCACACAAAAAAAATGTATTTTTTCAACGACATCTTATTTTGACATTTAACTTTTCTCTTCTGCCAATGAGCTTCCTTAACCCTTTACCAAACGCCAAATTTTCGACTGTCCCAAATTGAAACAGTTTGCAGACGACATTTCAAAATGTGATGAAAGTGAAATAATCCTCTGATAGGGCAGAAAACATTGTAGGAAAAGGAGAAATTGCTCATAAAGAGCAATTTCTCCTTTTCCCACAATGTTTTCCGGAGTGATCTGCAACAAACTGGTCAAATGTTGTTATTGTTTGGTAATGGGTTAAGTGATTGACAAGTTTGTGAGATAAACATATCCTGTAGATGTAGTTCAATTATGTTAGTTAACCTACCTTGAGTAGGTATAACCCTGTGTACTTGCTGGGTTGGTCTTGTCCCAACAGAGCTACCGCTAGGCTGAGGGAACAACTGTTGAACTAAATTCATTGAATCTCCTGAAATTAAATGAGTCATATCATAAACTTAAGGAAATATATTTGGTTGTTTTAAACAGTAGTAAAGTCAGTCAGTTAATCTAATCATGCACAAAAACTCTCAAAAATATCTAATTCAAACATTTGAACAGTTCCCCATACCATCATATATGTTTTTTTGACTTGTTCTTATAAAAAATTGCAGAAACCTTTAGGCACAAAACTTGAAAATATACCATTTTCCTTGAAAATATACAATTTTCCCTGAAAATATACCATTTTCCTTGAAAATATACCATTTTCCTTGAAAATATACCATTTTCCTTGAAAATATACCATTTTCCCTGAAAATATACCATTTTCCTTGAAAATATACCATTTTCCTTGTAATGTTAGATTAAAACCAATGTGATGGAAAAAGAAATGAATAATCATGAGCAGTTTCTACCTTAATTCCTGGTTCATTTTTTCCATCTTCAAGTATAATTTCATTTCCATTTATTTAAATTTTAACATGCCGCCTTCAATTACTTATTAACCAAGGGAAGAATGAAAGACTATAGCATGCCATCAACACTTGTAAAACTTACTGTAGACTATCACTTCAATATGCAATAATGGCTTGAAAAGAACCACATTTATCTTACTTTATGGTTTCTCAAGGAGCAATATTTAAAAAATAGGTTAAAGTAGTTTTAATCTTACATGTTACAGGTAAAGTGAATTCTAACTTATAATAAATAATTCACTTAAAAAATTATATGCCATTATCACATTATAAATTTCCCATGCGAGTCTGAAAATCTTTAAGAAACTATTATGTATTTTATGTAAAACAAAAACACTCAACTGACCTTCAGCTGGGACCTCCTGTGATGTGAGGGTTGTTGGCATCACTGTGGCTGTGGGTGTGCCCGTCGTCATGGGAACAATGGATGTGGGAGCTATAGCCATTGGTCGAATACTTGCAGTGACCCTTGAGGCGGCTGACTGAGGCTGTACTGGAACTGTCTGAGGCTTGATGGCGGCAGGACTAGAGGCGATGGGACGTATATTGGCAGTCTTGGGAGGTTCCGATGGCGAGGAACTGAAATGATGAATAATGTAAGATAAAATGACATCATTTAGATATGCCAATGATATCCAGATCATTTTCAGGTATATGATAAAACATCTTTAAGTGTTTGATTAAAAAAACTGTCCCTATTTTATCAAGTTCTTTCATATGTGTTTAAGTGTCAAAAGGATAAAATGACCCTAGCAATACTTAGCTTAAAACTTATCTATTCTACATTTACTGTGAAACAAGTTCTTACAACTTGGATAAATCAATCTTGATTCTGTTTCCTGGAATACATAACCAGTACTCGCGCAAAATGTGGATTAATGAAGATTGCAAGGTAGATCATTCCAACCCACAACCTTCATGTTCCAAGGCCAATGCTCTTCTCCTGCAATAATGTTCTCCACAATCAATCAATAATAATGAAACTATGCTTGAAATCGTAACAAATTGTCAACACTGTACATTCTCATTTTGAAAAACAACTCTCTGTAATAATTGATAGAACAATTATGACTAAAGGGCAAATTGCTCCATATGGTGCATATGGTTCCTGTGACAGTTATGTTTAAATCACTATATGAATATATATGAGGCTAAGGATTTAACGCTTTTACCAAACGCAAAATTTTCAACTGTCCCAAATTGAAAGAGCTTGCAGACGACATTTCAAAATGTGATGAAAATGAAAATAATCTTCTCATTGGGCAGAAAACATTGTGGGAAAAGGAGAAATTGCTCGTTAAGAGCAATTTCTCCTTTTCCCACAACCTTTTCTAAAGTCGTCTGCAACAAACTGTTCAAATGTCGTTATTGTTTGGTAAAGGGTTTGGTTAAGTAACTACCTTGTTCTATCCGATACAGCACTCGCTGATCTGGATGTAAGTACTTGTCCTACAGGGGCTCCATGTTTCTGTAGCTCTTCAGACTGCTTCTGCATCTGTTAGGGATGAATGAAAAAAACAAATTTCCAAAGATTTTAAAATCATGGCAGGGCATTTCACTGAGCTATAATAATGCCCATTTTATTTCAACTCACAGAATCATATCTCTTCTTAAAGCAGGCTTCATGCACCTTCTTCAGGCGAGAATAGAAATGAATAAATCTCTTTTGCCAAAAATGGTTATTATTAAAAGTCATATGATACTATAATAGTATATTTACTTTGTTAATGTTGTTTTCTGCGGCTTTCAATTTCAACCAGTCACATAATCCTACACAAGGGAATCAGTTAAAACAAGGATACACAGTTAAGGCCATAGTTAAAAAACAATTCCTTTGTTACAATGGTTTTACCAAAAGTCATAAACATAATGTTATCTTTTCAACCTTCAGCCAAACAGATTGACTGTTATTCCGTAAAAATTTGTTTCATGAAGCAACAGAAAGGCCACATCAAACCTTACCTCTGCCACAAGATCACTGGCCTCCTTCTTAGCTGCAGCACAATCATCTTGCAGCTTCTGTATGTCTGCCTCATACTTGGTATTCAATGTTGTCAACTTGCCATTAGATTCCTCTGAAAAAAATGTTTGCAGAGACAAGTCAGTACATGTAACAAAACACCACTTAACAGTTTATTAGATCTAACTATAAGGTGACAGTTCTGGAAAAAAATCTTAACCTTATTTACTCTGTCAGTCGCCTATCCAGCCTGTTAATCAGCGGTCTTCAGTTCGAGATCCAGCTAGGTTGTTCTCCTTTCTGCATTTTATTGAAACCCATTATTTGCCTTTCACCACCAATCAAACATAATCAGTGGCTTAGAAAAATTGTGCCGTAATAGTACCGGAATTTTGAGCTTTATATAAAAAAGTCTATAAAAGGCACCATCCCAGTTGAAATTTCTTTAAAATCATGCAGTTTTCATAAAAATTCAAAGGTACGCCAGGCTTTAGGTTTCCCAATTAAGCAATTTCCTAAAATTAACAGGCCTAGGCCTCTTGCCAATTCATTGAATAAAGGCCTTTTGCTTGGGTAGTGCAAGGGGCATGGATAGGTGCTCTAACTGTATAATGTGATTGAAATATTTCTCATAAAAACTCATAAAACCCCTATCTAACCAGGAAATGTTGAGCCCAAATCATGGACAAATAATGCTAAAAAGCAGTTTGCATAAGCATGAAGTAGGTTCCAGCACTATAAGGGTTAAATATTTTATCATGCACTGCGAAAAATTGGCAACTTTTAAATGATGTAATAAGCATACACATAAAGAAATCATATCAAATACCAGCTACTATAAGCTTCTTCTTCAGCTCCTGGCGTTCTGTGGTCAATTTCTCATTTGAATCTTTCAGGGCTTGAAGCTTCAATTTGGCTGTCTGTAAAACATTATTTATTCGAGCCAGCTTCTTTTCCAACTCTATTTTCTCCTCTTTGAATTTGGATGTCTCTGTTACCATTTCTGTATGTTCTTCCTTCAACTTGGCAGACTCTCCCTTCACCTTCTCTAACACTTCTTTGGCCTTAGTTACCTCAGCATTGGCTTTATCGAGCTCCTCTTTCATTTTGGTTAAATCATCCTTCGCTTTGTTAAGGTCCTTTTAAAGATAAAACATATTAGACGACTCAAAAATGCTTCTGTATTCTTTTCAACATAAACAATTGAAATAAATTACTAAGACAGAATTCCCTTGTCATTACAGGTACAATGTCAATATTTCATGCAAAATGTACATTTCATTCATATATATATATATATATCAATATCATATAAGGAATCTTTTATTGAGAAGTTATATATAAACCATAAGATGTGATTGATATATCATATGGATGTCTTAGAGTCATTTTTTTTTCAAGTTCAAAAAGTAACTATATTTTTAGCATGGGGCTTAATGCTGTGTCAAAAACTTCTCAATTTTAACAACTTTGCTGGATTCAGCAGTACCTAGACTAGGGCTCTGAAGTGTCTTGCTAAAGGACACTCCCAAAAATATAGAAAAAAACTACAAGATAGAATCAATTTGCAGGCAAGGCATGGAGTACTAAGGAGGCTATCTGTTACTCCCATTTCTATTGTCTTCAGTGTCATCAAGCCAAGTACCATGCTCATGACCTTCAACGACCAAGGCATACAGTAAACCTCAATACCATGGCTTACCTGGTGTGCTTTGTTTGCAGATTTCTCCTTCAGCTCTATCTGCTCTTTCTCTGTTCTAATTGCCACAATCTTATTCTCCAACTCGGTTCTCTTCACTTGTGATTCCTTAATTCAAAACATAACATCATCATATACACAATATGAAAATAACTTAAGCACTATGGTACCGTTTTACTAAACATCTTACGAAAATTATTTGCGTAAGTCATAATTAATAAACATGGATAGTCTCTTCAATGAAAGTACAATATTGCAATGTGACACATCATTGGAAGCGTCTCGGAGAGACGCTTCCAATGATGTGTTACTTTGCAATATTGCTGCACCCAATATTGAAATAAGAGGAAATGTTGTTTTAGACTTAGGCAAATCTTATGCATAAACTGTTAAGTAAAACGGTACCCATGTGAAGTAGGTAAAAATTAGTATAACTAATTGTCAATTCAATTTTTAATGGGTTATCCCTCTTTGTGGCAGAGGTATCTATCTACCCAATACAATAAGACAGTAATTATTTGTCATACTTAACACCCTGTGCTTCTCATTCTTACAGTTCAGAAGATGGAGCAGACAATAGAAGTATATATCAAAATAAAATTCAAGTGGTATTGTCTGATGGGAGGAACGTTCTTATGAAGACATTGTCAACTTGGGCAATACCTTAATTACTCCTTTCACTTACAAGGGTATTACATTGCATCAACATTTGTTCAGACTTGTTGCAAAATGTGTATGCAGGCTGGTCAAATAACTGCTTTTGTCTCAATGATTTCTACCAAATATAGGTACGAGCAATTTCTCCTTTTCCCACAATGTTTTCCAGAGTCATCTGCAACAAAGTGGTTACATATTGTTATTGTTTGGTAATAGGTAATGGGTAAAAACATCAATAGCAGAACATCATTATAGTAAAAGGTGAAATCGGATGTTGTTCCTTCGTTTGTCATATGGCTTAAAATCTAATCTCACAACAAGTTAAAGTGTCGTTCACAAAATTAGCTTTAAGCTAACAGGTTGATTTTTCACTAAATTCAGACAGTATTGCAAATGAATGACAATGAAGATGTAAACATTTACATGATAAACAGTATTTACCTTTAGAGAAGTTTCCAGTATCAACCGTTTCGCTTCTGTATCTTTAGTAGCCAGTTCTAGAATAGCTATCTTCTGCTCTAGCTCTTTAACCTTGACTTGATGATTCGATTCTAACTCCTTCAGTTTGCTTTCAAGAGTTTTAATCTGCTCTTCTGCAGCCTTAAAATGGTAAAATATGGGAAGGAAATGAATAACACCATACATATAACATGTTATACAAACCATACTCAGTCATTTTTCCATATTCAAGCATAACACTGGTATTATTCTCATAGACAGGTGAATGAAGAAAATTGTTTGCTCTAAACCAGCTTATCTGAATTACTCGACCAATTCCCCAAAAAGGAAATGGGTCCAGTCCATTTTCCAAGCAACTATAGACAACGAAAGCTACATAAAATACAAAGCATTTGCTTTATGGTATTAATGAGAAAGAATATATTAGGTTTATAAAGAACCATTCCAGTTCACAACAGTCAACAATAAGAAGTCTTATTCAATTGAAAGGTATAATGGAGAAAAGTGTTAACCCGGTAAAACAATAATGACATTTTACCAGTTTGTTGAAAACAACTCTAGAAAACATTGTGGGAAAAGGAGGAATTACTCGTAAAAATTGTTCTTAATGAGCAATTTCTCCTTTTCCCACGTTTTCTCTCCGACCAGAATATCTTTTTTCAATTTCATCACATTTTGAAATGTTGTCTGCAAACTCTTTCAATTTCGGACAAGCGAAAATTTCGCGTAAGGTAAAGGTTTAAGTCCTGTCCTACTATGAGTTTGTTAAAGAGTTAAGTATCAGATCAACAGTATTTCAGTTGTATTGTATTGCAATGCCAGGCTCATAATTGCTTGAGGAAGACCCCAAGCTGAACTGCACACAAAGGAAGATTAACCCTAAACATGACCCCAAGCTGAACTGCACACAAAGGAAGGTTAACCCTAAACATGACCCCAAGCTGAACTGCACACAAAGGAAGGTTAACCCTAAACATAACGCCAAATTTGAGTTTGCAGAGAACATTTCAAAATGTGATGAAATTGAAAAATAGTCCTCTACTAGGGCAGAAAACATTGCTGGAAAAGGAGAAATTGCTTGTTAAAGAAGAGCAATTTCTCCTTTCCCACAAGATTTTCCAGAGTTGTCTGCAACAAAGCATTCTAATGCAGTAATCGTTTGGTAAAAGGTTAAGCTAGCTAGAACCAATGGCATTTTGTAAGTCAGCTGGCAAGAACCTCTCATGAAATTCCAAAGTAACCCCTACCATCATTTCAACTCCCATGAAGAGGCGCTATCCTAGATAAGTGGCCAGTCAAAGGTCAAAAGGCTTTAATGAGTTTAAAACATGTTTTAATCATACCTGTTTTGAGCTCTGGGAGTTTTCTTGATCAACTTTGGCCTTAAACTCTTCAAACTCTTTATTAACAAGCTCGGCCTGGTCTTTGTATTTCCTTCCAATTTTTCTCAACTAAAAATAAAGGGATAGAATGAATGAAAACGATGGAAATACAAAAAAATAAATAGGTCAATTCTTTTCATAAATAACTTTTTTTCTTTGTTTAAAACCAAATTGATTTGTTCTTAAGATATTTCTTTTAAATTTGGAGTGCAAAGAAAACATGGTGGACGTTTAAGATGCAGATTTTTTGCCAATTATGAAAGCCATATTATTAGTCTAGTTTAAGTTCAAACTTCCATTGTGAGAGAATTGGGAAGCTTGCTGCTAATTGAATTCACTTTCGATGACTTCTTCCTGGATACTAAACCAGTACTTGGACCAATTTGTATGCAACTCCGGCAATTTTCTCCTTACCCCTAATGGGGATCCAACCTGGTAGGCGGTAACCTCAATACAATAGGCTGACATTCTACCACTGTTGCCCAGAAAGCCATGTCATAGTAAAAATTACCTGAGTTATTGTCTTCGCTTTCTCTTCTATATCTTTGTCCTTGTCCATAGAGGCTTCTTTCTGTGTTTTAAGTTCCTCACTTGTAATAAAGAAACAAAAACATTGTTTAAGGTTCCTAGACATCAAATGGTTATTATTTTTTAGAACTTACGAAAATAAAATAATACACATTTATTTAATATTACAGCTAGTTTGAAGCTGAGAAACCAAAGAAATTTTAGATGAATTTGAACAATTTTCATTTTATCCAAATCGATATCTGACAACAAAGCAAAGATTAAAGACAAACTAATAGACTTGCTGAAAATCTATTCATTTAAGGGACTAAAGTGACTTGAAACAAATAACATATGGCAGTAATAACAGTTTCAAAATACCTCTGTTTTGCTGCTTCTTCTTTTTGCTTGGTTATTTCTTCTTTCTGAGCATTTAGTTGACGTCTGAAAACATTCGAACAAAACCTTAACCCATTACCAAACAATAATGACATTTGACCAGTTTGTTGCAGACGACTCTGGAAAACATTGTGGGAAAAGAATAAATTGCTCTTAACAAGCAGTTGCTTCTTTTCCCACAGTATTTTCTGCCCTGTTGGAAGATTACTTTCCAATTTCAACATCATATGAAATGTCGTCTGCAAACTCTTTCAATTTGGGACAATAAAAATTTGGTGTTTGGTAAAGAGTTAAAGGTACTATTTCACAAACTATGATGTGTGAGTCAAAATGTCAAAAAGATGGTTTTTAAAGGTCATATTTCCCGATAAACAAAATTTTCTTTAATTATGGTTTTTGAATAAGGTTATGGTTTCGTTATGACGGAGGTAATGAATTTTTTCTCATACAGAAGCGAAAACTGTTGTTTTTGACTACTTTTATTCACCTTTATCGATTTTTGTGAATGACTTTTCTCCCTTGTTGTGACGTCATTTGTGCTTCAAAGTCATATGAACTATCAGTAAGAAGAATCTAGTTCTCAGTAACGACGGTGTTTTTGCACAAATTTCGGACATTTTAAGTGTTGAATTGTGTTTTGGGAAAAGTAAATTGGATATTGAATATGGTATTTTGACAGGTCTTCTGGTGTTATTCTGCTTTTGGTAGCAGGGATGCGAGTTTCTCCCGTTTTCCGACGAACATAAAAGCTGCAAAAAGTTTCGATAAGTAAACTGGACCGTGTTTACTTTACAAAGAAGCAAAAGATATATTCCCCAAACAAGAACAGTAGGCTGTGTTACTTTCACTTCGAAGACGGCAAGTTTACGCATTGTTAGGCGTTTTCAGAGAATTGATTTTATTAATCTTTAAATGATCGGACTCAATTCAAAGTAATTTATACAGGTGAAGATGCTTCAAATTCATTCTACTTATTGAGTAACCGTTATATTTCCCTGAATTGATGTTCGTGATTAAAACAATTCCTGACTGTTAGTTTGGGGTGTTAAAGCCTCGTGTAGTCTTGCTAGATCTTTATATAGAATTTGCACTGTGTAAATGTAGATAAATTCAAGAAAAGGATAAATCACATTGATTACACCTTTTTTGAAAGTTAATTTCCTTGAATGACTCTCTTACTCGCCAAGCTAGTTTTGTTTGGAACAATTTAACTATGCTACATATATACTTAGTCAGGAATACTTAATTAGGCTGCTTTACGATTATATTACGTAAGAATTCAAAGGGTTGCAAGAATATGTTAATTTCATCCAACATCATAAGTTATTGTATTGCCATGTCTTTGGGTTTTAAACGCTTAAATGCATCTTGTTCTTATTTGCAAAACTTGTTTTATGTTTTAACATAATCGTAGAAACGTTGCCATTGTACATAAATGAGACAAAATAAAAAATGTACGTTGATTGCTATGATAACAAACCGATTAAAACAAGCAAGTTTCTTTTATCTGCCGATGTCTTTGAATGAAAATTCAAAATAATGAATATTTGATATCCGCAAACTGTCTCTGGACTCATCAACGCAAATGATAATGGGTTCAATCTTAACTTAAGCGTCTGCTTTTCGGAATTATTTAAATCACACACCTCATTTTTTTGCCATTGGTGATATTGGTTTAAATGACGTATGTCACACTGAAATACAGGTGTTCAAACATGATTATTACAAATTTATATTGATAATTTAGTAATAAGATCACTAAATATATAATTTACACATTTTAACATAATCTCTTTGTTTACAATTTAATTGATTATTGTCAGTTTACCTCACATACAAAGGGTCAATCAACAAACATCGGACATTACAAGGATTAAGGGTCGTGATGCAAATTAACACCAATCTGCCACATTTGCACAGTATGTTTCAAGTCTCAAGCCCTTTATTGTTTAGGCGAAAGATAGCCTCTGGCGTTAATCTCTTAAATAGCTCTGTTGTTAATTAACAGGTCTGACACGTTCTGCTATTCCAGACATGAAATAACAAGTGGCAAATCTCACACTTTCAATGCGCGGCAATTAAATTTATCTAAAAAATCCATTGTTAAGATATATCCAATTAAGACCAAACTCTCACAGGATGTTTGGATTGATAAGGTGTCATTACATATTTATCTCTCAATGTGACTCACGTCGGATACTTTGTCGTTATGATATTCAAAGAAGTGAACATGTTGTCTTTTCTATTAGAATAGTTTGACACTTCAATAAGTATATGATAATCAGTATTCACCAAAACGGTATTAACTCTATGTTTTCAACAAAAAAAAGTTTTAACATCAAAATCAAGTTTTGTCAAATTGATATTTAAATTACAAAATCATAAAAAATAAATTCAAATATGTTTATTTAAGGTTGTTAATAAAATAAACTATGACGACTTTTTTGTTTTAGCTGTTAATTATTAAACCTGTCCGAAAATTAAATGCTCAATATGTTAAGACTACTTACACGAGAGAAAACGAACATAAATGTAAAGTGAATATGAAGAACAATTCTTAAGTCAAAACAGTTGATCTAGAAAGACGACATCGGAATCAATTTCGAAATCAATGACCTCTTACTGGGGATGGAGTTACTGGAAAGTTGCCGGATGATTTTAACAAATACTCTTGAATGTGCCAGTGTTTAGTTTTGAAATTTGGATGTGTGGTGAAAATGTGAGTTAAAGGATAACCTTCGAATCACAAGTAAGTTGATGTGTGGTAAAAATGTGAGTTAAAGGATAACCTTCGTATCACAAGTAAGTTGGGTTATAATACGGTTTGTTTGTTCGCAATTTATGATCTTCTCCCGTTTCATTTCATGTATTGATAAGACAATGAAGGGTGAATTTGACAGTCAATAGTTATACGATGTACGGTTTTAAGACAATTCAATTATTCAGATCTATGTCTTTGTTTACTACTCAAATAAAACCTTAATGCTAATACACGATCATTGACGAAAAAGTACTCGTGTTTTTTTTTCAACAAATATTAATAAAAATAGCTGTTTTCACAAATATCGTCAAAATTTCAAGCCGATTCTTACATATGAAAACATTTACAAATCCTTTCAAATTTACGCGTTATGTCACTTACTCTTTTTTTTTCAGAAGAATATTCTTATAATATGAAACATATTCAATAAAGAAAATGCACTGTCAATCCAAACATTGACTTACGGATTGCTATTTCGAAGAGAATCATCCCACTTTCAAGCCGTTCCTTTCATATGAACGCATTGACATATCCTTGTAAATTCACGCGTTAAGTCACTAATTCATTTTTTTCAAATGGCTATTCTTATAATATGAACAATATCCAGTATAGAAAATTCACTGTCAATCCAAACAATGACTTAAGAATCATTTATTTCAAGGAAAATCGTCCAAATTTCAAGTCGTTCCTTTCATATGAACAGGTTTAGCCTACGCAATGACAAATTCATGCAAATTCACGGGTTAGTTATTAATTTATCTTTTTTTCAAATTGACATTCTTATAAAATGAATCATATTCAATAAAGAAAATGCGCTGTCAATCCAAACAATGACTTTAGGATCGTTTATTTGAAGAAAAACACCAATTCTAACCAGCGATCGCTCTTCACGCCCTTTACATGGCGCATTCAGTGGATCACGAGTGACGTCACAGCAAAGGGAAGTAAGTCATACGAACTTTTATTAATCTGTGCGCTATGACGGTGATTTATGACGTAATGCGTTATGCTAAAATGTTGCAAATAATTTCAATGTGATTCTTTTACTTCATATTTTAATTTTATGAAATAAACCCAACCTGTACATATGACCTTTAAACAATCCTCATACAAATCAATGACTTATTTCAATATTTACATTTTGAATATGCTATGTCCTTTCATTCCTGGAATACATTTCATTTAAAATAGAGGAATACCTCCATCTAGGAAATATTCCTATTAACTATTATGCAAAACACCCATTTAACTCTTTTCCCTATTTTTACAGTTTTGAAAACAAATAATGATTTCCTAGCAATATTACTTTATCTAAAGTTTCCTCTAGTTTAAAGCATAAATATATACAGATTAATAGTTTTAAGAGTTTGGAAATAAACACCACTATTTTGAATCAAACAAGTACTTACTGCAACTTGGCACATTCCTGACTGGACTTGTTCACTTCAGCCCTAAAACAATAATGTGATACAGTTATCAAGCAATACATGTAACCAAATTCATCACTACAACTATATCTTTATATAGTGTGATAATCAGAAAACAATATATTGCTGAGTATTATTATATAAAATCATCTGTTTTTAAGTTTAAAGCTCTCATGTTGACAAATGATGAAACTTTGTTAATCAATTTGGCAAAATACATAAAATCAGCACTGGAGGCTAGATAAAAGTTTTTAAGTTTTCATTATCATACACAGCAATCTTAATTTGGATTTTTGAATAATTTCTTTATTCTTTAATTTGATATTGATTTTTGTGTTTAGTATAATCTTCCTTAGAAACTTATTCAAGGTATGTGATGATCAAAGACCTTATCAATCAATCAGATATTTCAACCGAGATTCATATAACAGGCCTGCTAAGCGTCATGTTTATGCAGTATTTCCAAACCTTTACAAGAGCATTCTTATAAAACAGTTTCAACAATTTTTCAGTTATGTAACGGCTTTCCTGGGGTTACCAGTACTAGACTAGTACTCTAAAGTGACTTGCCAAAGGACACTTCCATGAAACAAGAGGTGTCTGTGGGGCTCTAACCTGGGACCCCCCGGGTTCTAAGTCTGTCAACTTAACCATTGGGCAATGCAGTACCCTAATATAGAGTTTAGAGCAGAAATAAATAAATTAGCCTATGAATTACCTATAATCTGAGCCTCTATTTACACATTATGGCCATATATATGTCAATCTATATGAGGTAAACAATCAATAACTTACTTAGCTTGGTGGATGTCATCTGTTAAGCTCATGATCTGTTTTTTCAACTCTTCTCTCTCTTGACTGAAAACAAGAGATATATGATTTACATGTATGTCATATGGCATGCATATGGATGACAGTCTAGCATGCTTATTGATGAGGAGCATTTATTCAATGATTTTAACCCTCTGTCTTATAAGCAGCCTCGTTCAAAAGAATTGTGACAAAATTACAAGAGCTGTCCATAAGATAGCAAGCAGGCTTGACTATTCGATAATGTCAGAGAGGGGGATAAAGGTCAGTGAAATATAATTTGTTTCTAAAATATGAGGCTGCGCACAAAACTTAAACCAAGATTTTATAAGAAAAAAAACTGGAATAATTCCCTTCTAGGCAATAGCAGAGTTATTGCACTTAGTCACTATCATTATGACCTTTAGTTCATGTGTAAAGTTTCAATCCACTCCCTTTAGTAGTTTATGAGAAACAAGCGATAAGAAACTTGGTCAGGGACCTTAGATTATGGTTTGAACACATGTGTGATGTATCTGCAGAGGACTTTAAAAACCAATGTGAAAAAAATATGAGCAATTGCTTCAAATGAGCAATTTATCCTTCTGTCACACTAGTTTCTAGTAAGATTTCTAAAGTACTTTTTGTTCTCTTCAAGCAATATTTTTCTGTCTTCTGCAGCTGAATGAATTTGAACCATTTGCATTTTCCCATATGGGAAAATCAGTTAACCCATTACTAAACAATAACAGCATTTTAATAGTAACTAGCAATTTCTCCTTTTCCCACAATGTTTTCTTCTCTATCAGAAGCTTACTTTCCAATTTCATCACATTTTGAAGTGTCGTCTGCAAACTCTTTCAATTTGGGGCAGTCAACAGTTTGGCGTTTGGTAATGGGTTAAGAGCACACTTAATTTAAGCAAGATACAGCCAATACATACAGCAGTCTCTTGTGCTCTTCAGGGTCAGTTTTGTGTGACTCTTCAACAAGCTGGTTGGTACGTGACTTCCATCTCTCCACTTCACCCAATCTGGCCTTACTCTCATTCAATGCAGCCTCCTTCTGGGCTTGGGCGTTCCTGATTTCCTCCTGTAGGGGCTTAATCCTCTCTTCTAGGGTGTTCAGCTGTTGAGATAGAGAAGGCTCATTACCCATAACTCCCTAGCTTAGTGGTCTTGATAACAGGGGCATTAATGACCCTAATCAAATCTCTACCTTAAACAAGAAAAGAAGTCAGCAAAACAGCTTTGTATGATGAAAATCTTTTGAGGCAACCAAGGCAAATTGCCATCTATTAATAACATATTCTTAGTTGTAATGCTTTTTTTATAAATTAAAATCTCTTATCTTGATCATAAACAAAATTCCATGCATTGATGCTATAACCAATTCCCTCATATCTAATTTGTGAAAGGTCCCATTAAAATACAACAGCACATAACCAACACTTTGTATTCCAACTGCATTTGATGTTGCAATTATTAAGTAGAAACCATTGTGACAAAGAGGATTCTCTACAATAATTCTGCTCTAGAAAACAACATAGTAAATCATAATGAAGTCAGGGCTATTAATCAAAACATGCAAATTATTCTTTTAACATCCAGTTTTTATTTGTATTTTTGCTTTGTGAAGGTATTACAAATTACAAGAATGCATTACCTTGGCCTCTGTCTGTGTGAGTTGTGTTTGAAGCTGGTTTTTCTCCTCTCTCAGCATCTTGTTACTGTCCAGTAATATATTATAGTTCTCCACTTTGTGCATTAATTCTGCATGCTGTGCCGCGGTGTTCATTTCAGCCTAAAAAGCAGAAATAAACATTCTTACCTTGTCATTTCAATCTTTCTTTAGTCACAAATTGAATCAATTTAATGACGGTTGAATTGGAATCAGAAAATATATTTCACCTGATCAGAGATAAGTTATTGTTTTCCTAAGAAATATATTGTTTTCAAATTACTTCAAACAAAACTAGCAGTCGATCAGTCAAGTTCGATCCCAGGGCAACCCAGCTTAAAGCAAAAAAAAAAACCCAAAAACCTAAAATAACATAAAAACAGTGCAACAAAGTCTGAAATTTCTGGAAACGACTGATCCAAATTTTGTACCAATGCATGATTTTACCATGGACCTATTACAATATTCCTATATTGGTAATCAGTTATAGAAGTCTGTTTTAAATCAGACTGTTGTGTTCTAGGTAAAATGTCCCAACTTCAAAGGTCAATAACTGTGGCGTATGATAAGGAGAGAAGAGCAATTATTTTTAAGTCAAGTTCCATTGTTTCTCCTGATTAAGCCAGACAAAAATGAAAAAAAAAAAAAATTAGTTCTAACTATAGTTTTTAATAGTACTTCACATAACCTGGCATGTTTAGGTTACCTCGTTTTAACCCTTTACCAAACACCAAATGTTTGACTGTCCCAAATCGAAAGACTTTGCAGACGTCATTTCAAAATTTGATGCAATTGGAAGATAACTTCAGATAGGGTTGAAAATATTGTGGGAAAAGGAAAAATTGCTCGTCACGAGCAATTTCTCCCTTTCCCAAAATGTTTTCCAGAGTCGTCTGCAACAAAGTAGTAAAATATCTTTATTCTTTGGTAATGGGTTAAAATAACTGACCAAAGCTTATGGTATAACCCTGTGAAACCCTGTATAGTCTGAGTACCTGAACTTGTTGTCTCTCCTCAGTGATCTGAGCATTAAGACTGTTCAACTGACCCTCTAATGATGAACACCTGTGTTTTAACCTTGAACACTCAGTCTCTATAACATCAACCCGACCCTCTGCTATCTCTTTCTCTCGCCGCAAATACCTGTACAGATGGAAAATACGAGTTTGATTTCTGATAACTAATCAATCATGGCTCTTAAAGCTATATTTGTGATCATTCACACTTAAATTGTGCAATAATTGAAAATTAACTTAAAAGTACACTGCAGACTCATTATAACGCGGTCGTCGGGAGCCATGATGCTAGATCCGCGTTAATAGTGGGGTTGACAAATATAACGCGAGGTCCCTTACGCGCTATATGCCAGACCATAACCACTTAAGAAACAATAAGATTCAAGAAGTAGTCTATTCATATTTCAAGATTGTGTTGAGTTACGGACTTATCATTGAATTTATTGTGGATAAAAGAAAAGCAAATAAAAAACATAATCAAAACTTACATGTTTAACTATATATTCCTTTTTATTTGTTTCATTACGATTCAAGTTAAGGATCATTGATAGAGGCACGTGCAGTTTAAATACACACTACAGAAAAAGGAGGGTGGATTCAGCTAACCCATGTTCTATTTATAGATTTAAACTCCAAGTTAGGAGTGAGTAAATTTTATCGAAGTTCTCCCAGCATGTGTACCTAATGCTTTACCATTTAAACTAGGTGTAAAACACTCCCCTGAATAAGCGTGTACAAACTAATGATATTATGTAATTTATCAACACTATGTACACATAGATTTAAATCTTCCCTCGGGTCACGGATTGTGTACGTATAAAGGCCACGCGCTTTGTTTAAAAGACCGTGACAAACAATGGGGATTACCCAGGGAGTTATTGATTTTCACGCCTTCGGACTGCAATTTGTAGGTAGACTTTCTATTTAGGATGCCGAACGCGTCATTTTGCAGAAAGGGGGAGATTTAGGCTATTGTTTAAGCCCTAATGTGCTTGAAATTTTGGGAGACATAGGAGACCCGCGTTATAATGAGTATCGCGTTATAACGGGTCGCGGTATAATGAGTCTGCAGTGTACTTTAAATTCCCTTTTACAGAGAAATTGAGACTGTAACACGTTCACATGATGCTTTTAAAAGGGTGAATACTATAAGGTTTGTTTACAATTAGTGATAAAACAAGGTCAGCAGAGAAACATTGGGAACCAATTAAACCCAAGAAATTCTCCATTTTGAATGTTCACTTTGTTAATATTTGATAAATGACAGTATGTTTATGTGTTTCACATGATGTTTCTAACCAGGTGATCGCCACTCATTAATCTGAGCGCTTCTTGCTATTTTAGATGTTACTTGTATGTAAACAATGAAGTTAAATTGGTGAGCACCAAACTTTTGAAAATATATGATAAATAGTGCAGGTATTATATTGTCATGATCCTGTGGTTTTTCGCTTTGTTTCAACATATTCTATCATAATTTATAACCCATATTACACAGTTTTGAAGTTTTCCTGAGCGCCAGTATGCTTTTAACCCTTTGAATGCTGGGTAATTTTCTAAAAAACCTTAAATATCTGCTTAATCTTGTTGAAGAAAGATACTCAAAGCAGCAAACAGGTAAGATCACAGGCCAGCCGCCAATTTACTTGGCGGCTGGCCTGGATCTTACCTGTTTGCATAAACATGAAGTTTGAAATTCCAGCACTTTAAGGGTTAAAACAACTCCTATCTATACAAGCCATTGACTGCTAGTTTACCTGATAACCTCCAAGAGCTGCTCTGAAGACTTTCCACTCTCATCCTTACTGGTTGCAGCTTGAGACCGTTGGAGGGATTCACTTGTCTTCTTCATCTTAGAGTCTTCCACAGCCCTCTCCTGGACTGTCACTACTTGTTTACTTAACTGGGAATTATAATTGTTAAATAGCAAATAAATCATACTGTTTATGCCCTGAACTGTATTGGATATCATATAAAGGTCCTTTTAGTCGTAAAATTAACCCTATATGGTAGGTTTTCTTTCCAAAAGTCTCATGAGAAATCTTTTATGAGTGAAGTGACATAAAGTTATGCCAACCTGTAAAAGGGGAGAATGCATAACAATTGCAAAACTAATGTAATATGCACTTACAAAAAAAGTCATGTGGTTGCTAATGGGGGCGTTGCTGTGCTGCGTTTACTGAAGGATCAATAGAAATGAGTATCAAAAACAGCTATTGTTTGGTTCTAAAGAAGTTGGGATGGATAATATTTTGTTTATATGGATCTGTCTTTCACCAATGTTTCATCTTTTTACCTTATTCATTTGTTCATGAAGAGTTTTGTTTTCCTGTTCCAGATTGGTAACCCTCTCTGTTATTCGCGTCTTCTCTTTCATCAACATAGATTCTCTGCCCTCAAATGAAGCCTGCAGACAAACATGAAAAAGAAAATTTTCAAGCATATCAATTACATCATTAATAATTGGAATTTGAGTGACATAACAGCAACAGACATGTGTTTAATGCCGAGTAAGGCAATTGTGTTAGAACATGTAACTTTTCTTTCCATTTATGAGGACCTTGAATCTGATTACCATAATAAAACTTGGACTCTCAGGTTTGAAGTCCTAGTCAAACTTTCTGGTTTCAAATTCAATTACTGTTGACATCAAAGATTTAATTTACAAGAAACGTCTTATTTCTTATGTTATAATTTCTTCCAACAATCCTCCAAAGTTCTTAGAATCTTTAAGCTATATCAAGCTTAAATGGATTTTTTTTTTATACATTTGATAGATCATCAGAAGTATTGCTGCAATGATTTTCTTTATCAAAGCATTAAAAACAATAAATAAATAGAATAACAAAATTCAGCAAATCAAAACTCACCAATACAAACAAAATTAATATCAAATCAATCGATGACTTCACATACCTTTGTCTCATCAATCCTTTGCTTCAGCACTTTTATCTCCTCCTCTTTCTCTCCAATCTGTACATCATATCCATCCACTCTCTCCTTCATGGCCGTCAGGGCCTCCACGTCGGCAGCATGGCGAATCAGCTCTCTCTCGTAATTATCCTGCGCCTCTCGCGCCACCTTCACCTGCTCCTGACAATTGTGCCGTGCTTGCTCCTCCAGTGCCATGGCATTCTCTTGCTTTGCCACCGCCTCCTGGAGCTCGTTTTGTAGGTTGGTCAGCTGTTTCCTCAATTCACCATTCTGGCAAGGTAAACAATGATAATGATAATTGAGGTAAACAATTTAATCCATTTCTCTATATGTGCTCATCCTATGGCAAATAAAGCGTTTAATTTCAGAAACCTTTGTGACAACATAAGAAATTGCTCAAGATGAGCAATTTCTTTTGTTGTCACAAAGTTTTCTACAATATCTTTCAAGCAATAAGAGATAGTCTGGTGCTTTCAATTTAAGTAGTCACAAAACCCAAAAGTAAGAGTTGCTAAAGATCATTCATGATTACCTAAACGAGACTCTGAAAGTCTAAACTAGAAAGAGATTGCAGATGAAAAATCCAATTATTCTTCTTTTATCAGAAATTATTGTTGTTTGCATACATGAGCAGTTTTCCTTCGGCATCATTTTTTCTTTACAATGTGTACAATAGATACAGAAAAACCCCTTAAATGAAATAATAGGTTAATATTTACCAAGTTCTGACTTTCTTCGGACAGCTTCAAATTTTCTGTCAAGAGACCTTGCCTCTCTTGCTGTAGAAGTTCTACGCGCTCCTTCAAATGGTCTCTCTCTGAAAAATTTAGAATTCCCATTTCAATTCCCATTACAAACTATTATTCCCATTACAAACTATTATTTCCATTACAAACTATAATTCCCATTACAAACTACAATTTACATTACAAACTATAATTCACATTACAATATTAATTCCAACTCATCTGCAGTCGACATCTTTGAAAAAAGGTTGGGCTATAAATTTGGATATGATATTGTTGCTTTTCTGAACCCATAGAGGAACAACTTATTTGACATACATTACAGATGATGTCTGCATTTGCTATAAATCAGTAACAAACTTCCATAAAGGAGACAATGAATTTTTCTTTTTTTTTTAAATTCATAGCATCTTTGAATTCATAGCAACAAGAGATATATTGAAGGTGAATTTCAAAATCCTTGTTTGACTTTGTTTTATCTAAGAAAATGTTCAATAGAAAACAATAAATATCAATGAAGTCAAATGAAATCTACCTGAAATGCATTCATTCAGCTTCTCCTCTAAAGATTCTTTAAAGCTCAAACTAGTCTGAAAATAGAACAGATTAAATTGTACAATCATGCATTCCCATCAAATTCGCACTATCTATAGAGCAATAATGGAGGAGTAGCACAAACATAGTTAACTTTTATTCAACCATTCATAATGGTTACAGACAGGGACCACAAAAATGCCGGTTTATCGGTTTTTGAACAATTTCAGTTGAACAGGACCGATTGCAAATTTCAGATTTGAAGAAAAAATCAGTCCCCATATTACAAAAAGATATGAAATTCTTCACACTTAACAGTACATATATCTCCATAATCCAAATATTAATCTCTTAGTTGTTATCCCTGTGTCAAACATTGCCCAGGACACATTTAAATTAGGGGATTAATTATGTAAATTAAGCGGCCAATTTGCAAAAATCTTTAGATAGCTTACATGAATATTGTCTCAAATGGAATTTATCTATAAACACTGGTAAAACTAAAATCGTCGTATTTCGTAAAGGGGGACAACTTGGAGGCGAGTGCAAATGGTTCATCAATGGAGAGGAAATAGAAATTGTCAGTCAATTTAATTATCTCGGTGTCGTCTTCTCCAGTGGTGGGTCATTTGTGCACGCCACCAAAACACTAGCTGGAAAGGGTTTACGAGCAATGTGCTCCCTTCTCAATATTACTAGAGATATGGAAATACCAATAAATATTATGTTTAACCTGTTTGATACATATGTAGCATCTATCCTTAACTATAATTGTGAATCATGGGGTTTTAATATGGCTGAAAATATTGAACGCATTCATCGAAAGTTTTGTAAATGGATGCTGAATGTCAAAATGTCTACTAACTCATTAGCAATTTACTCAGAATTAGGAAGATTCCCACTTTTTATCACAAGACAAATTAGAATTGTTAAATATTGGCTTAAGCTTCACAGCGTTAAATCTTCCAACTGTATTCTTTCGGGAATAGTTGAGTTTCAACGTAAACATATCGATACAAACTCAAATATTAAAAATTGGTCCAATAAAGTGAAAGCTCTTTTGCAATCGTCTGGATTTGCAGAAATTTGGTTATTTCCGGAATCAGTTTCAATAAATGTATTCATACCATTACTGACAAATAGATTAAGGGATTTATATATCGCTCAATGGCAAACAGGTATTGAACAATACTCTTCTTTGAGCCTATATAGAATTTTTAAAAAAGATTTTTCAAGGGCAAAGTACCTCGATATTATAGGGAAAAGGTCAATAAGAAACAAAATCGCTAAGTTAAGGCTATCTTCACATAATCTAATGATAGAAAGTGGTCGTCACAGAAGAATAGAAAGAAGAAATAGAAAATGTGAATTATGTAATTTGAATGACATTGAAGATGAATATCATTTTGTTATAATATGTCCTTATTTTAAGAGAATACGAGATAATTATATTGATACCAGATACTTAGAACGACCAAATGTTTTCAAATTTACTGATCTACTCAACTCTTCTGATAAACAAACTCTGTTTAACCTTGGACTTTTTTGTAAAAATGCTTTCCAAGAAGAAACACATTTATGTCTAGACAGAATAGTTAGTTTTTTTTATTACTTTGATGTAAGGTCTTTTTCATCCACTCTCATTCAAATATGTACTAATCCTTTTAACCATCTCAAATATATTGTAATTTGTATGTGATTTACTTCATATTTAAATTGTTTATTTATGTTCATGCATGTAATTGTAAACGTGTTTGAACTATGGGCCTATGTGCCTAAGTTCTAATAAAATTATGTTATGTTATGTTATGTAAACAAATCAACCTGGGGCCCGTTTTACTAAACAGTTTACGCTTAAGATTTGCATAAGTCTAAAACAACAAGTCCTTTTATTTCAATATTTGGCAAAGCAATATTGCAAAGTAACACATCATTGGAATCGTCTCTCCGAGACGCTTCCAATGACGTGTCACATTGCAATATTGTACTTTCATTGAAGATATTATCCATGTTAATCAATTATGACTTACGCAAACAATTTCCGTAAGTTGTTTAGTAAAACGGGCCCCTGTTGATTTAGAAGTACATGTGATATGCTTGTTCCATGAAAACTAATAATACTTATCACATTGGATCGATCCATCATGTAAATATGTACGGAAAATTGCATGAATCAGAGTTTTAAATTTGTAGATTTCAAAATGTAATGAAAATGAAAAATAATCTTTTGAAAACATTGTGGGAAAAGGAGAAATTGCTCGTACAGAGCAATTTCTCCTTTTCCCACAATGTTATCCAAGAATCATCTGCAACAAACTGGTCAAATGTCATTATTGTGTGGTAATGGGTTAATCAGTTAATACCTCATTCTGTTCCTTCATACCCTGCTGGGCACTCTCTGCCATGGTTTTATACTGTTCCACATGCTGTTTGGCTTTCTGCAGCTGATCTGTTAAACTCTGGATCTTGTGGTTACACTGCTCAACCTGCACTTTCAGATCACTCAATTCACTTGATGCCCGTTCAGATTCTGGTTGAAAGAAATGAAGTGTTCAACCTGTCATTCATGCTATTTTTTTCGTTCTGAATGTGCCAAAGTTGACGGCAAAAGCTGATAATGATGATAAAAAAACTACGAGTTGACTACTGTCAATTTCTTAAATCATTAATTTATATGAGTTTTACATCACATCAACTAGTAATTGAGGAAGACTCCAACAATAACTGCCTATAACGGCAGGTAAAGCCAGATAGAACCATCAGCATTCTCTTTCAATTTGGGATACCAGTAGTTGAAAAAATTTAGCGTTTGGTAAAGGGTTAAAGAGTATTAACAGTATATATATTGTGAATTACTGCATGCGAAAGCCAGCGAAACACCTCTATTAAGTTTATTACCTATTCCAACTTCATTGTTTCCTTTAAGAAATATACTAGTTTGCTAGGAACACATTGTCCTTTGATCATATCTACAAAGTCTTCTGTAGCTGGTGCATCAAAGCCAAGTCTTATAGAGAAACAGGTGAAAATATCAAAGGTAAGACATTAACATTACCTGATTCATTTTGGGGTTGGTCTGACAATCTGGACTCCGCTGTTTGGAGTTTCTGTGTGGTTTGAGCGAGCTGGTAACAAAACAGAAAAAGATTTAGTCCTTTTATCTCTAAAATTGATGGTGCTGCTATGTTTATATTAATTTAATGCATTTTTAAATTCAGTTATAGGTAATATAAAGGTCATCAAACACATTGTGGCTTTTTATCTCCACCAGTATAACACATATTCTAAGAAAAAAAACCCATAGGCATTGCTTCCTTTTATATTGTTGATAGACCAATAAATATAAGCAAAGGATATAACCAACTCCCTCTCATGGTTCTCTATGACTGATCCATATTGGAAACATCCAATGCCAATAAAGTATGGAACACTACAACTACTTGTCCTACTGTGGGGAAGAAATAAAAGCAGTGCGAAAAAAGGAGAAATTGGTTTTCAAAGGTAAATTTCCATTTCATCAACTTGACTTCTTACATCTCTATGGCACTCTAGTTATACCCAGCAAAGATAATTACCGGAAAAATAAGGGTATTATGGTGGTAATTGGTTTGGTTCTAGGGAATCTTGTAATACAAATAACTATTTGTGATAACAAAATGTGATGAAATTGAGAAATAATCCTCTAGAAAACATTGTTGGAAAGAGAGAAATTGCTTGTTATGAGCAATATGTCCTTTTCCCACCATGTTTTCGAGAATCGTCTGCAACAAACAGGTCAAATGTTGTTACGAATTTGTTAATGGGTTATTTAAACCACCAGGGTACCATTTTACTAAACTGTTTACGCTTAAGATTTGCATAAGTCTAAAACAACAATTCCTCTTATTTCAATATTTGGCGAAGCAATATTGCAAAGCCTAAGCAATATTGCAAAGTAACACGTCATTGTCCAATGATATGTCACATTGCAATATCGTACTTTCATTGACAATACTATCCATGTGTATCAGTTATGACTTACGCAAATATTTTCCTTAAGTTGTTTAGTAAAATGGTACCCAGCAAACTATACATACCAATTGTTTGATATCCATAAGTTGTTCAGTTAAATGGTACCCAGCAAACTATACATACCAATTGTTTGATATCCATGAGTTGTTTGTGTGTAGCTGTGTTCTGATCCTTGGTACGTTGGTGACTAGCCAGCTCACTCTCCAGCCTCTGTCTCATATCAACAATTTGTTTCTGTAATACACAGTATAGGAGATATTCAGACTTATTTCAGAACAGTGTGCAAGCTTTTTCACTTTGTAAAAGAGTGCAAGCATTTATGTATTGCGATTATAATCATAGAATAAATTATCCTATTTACAGATAAACTAGTAGAAAACTGTTTTCTGCATTCAAAGGTCCTTGCTAACAGATGTGAGGATATTAACACCTAACTCCACATGTTTGCATCTTGCAGCAGACAATTTCAAAAAGCATTGTGGCAAAAGGAGGAATTGCTTGTCACAAGCAATTCGTCCTTTTGCCACAATGCTTTTTCAATCTATTCACATATCACAACAGCAGAATCGAAAGGTTTTTTCACATGTTTACAAAGCAATTCTTAAGTCGCCAGCTTCAAATAAAAAGAAAATGTAAAGAGTTAACAAATCCTTAACCCTTTCCCAAACAATAACGACATTTGACCACTTTGTTGCAGACATCTTTAGAAAACATTGTGGGAAAAAGAGAAATTGCTCATAACGAGCAATTTTTCCTTTTCCCACAATGTTTTCTGCCCTATCAGAAGATTGTTTTCCAATTTCATCACATTTTGAAATGTCGTCTGCAAACTTTTTCAATTTGGGACAGACGAATGAATGAATGAATGGTGTTTTAAGGCTGGGACAGACGAAAATTTGTTCTTTGGTAAAGGGTTTACACTGATCCATGACCTCAGGATCCAGAGAACTATATTGGGATATAGAAAAAGCCGAGTTTAACCAAAAAACTCTTTAAATACAACTTACATCATAGTGTTTTTTAGCAATTTCCTGCTGCTTTTCTTCAGTCTCCAGTCTTTTTGTTAGGAAGACTTTCTCTCTCTCCAAAGTCTCAATTTGTTTACCCAACCTGAACTTTGTATCTTGTTCATTCCTCTCAAGATTGATCTGAAATGGTGACATGATAGCTTTAACATGTGAACAAACAATGGCAACTAAAAATAACCTAACTTGTCTGTATTAAGAAAATGAAGTAGCAAATAAAGATGAACATTTTCAAAGCAATCCTGGATATTCATTCATATTACAATATTACTTTGACGGTTACTAAAAACCAATGGCGTAGGTGCACCAGAGTTATTTTGATATAATAGGTTTAAGTTGCTTAAGGTAGAAGACCCATAATCTGCCATTTTGAAGCGCCTTCTTTCGTCAGATTACTTCATTCATTCTATGTATACATTGGCTGTGGCCGAAATTATTCACGTTAAACCAAATAGTTCTGGGACTGACCAGTGTATAACGTAAACAAACAAAATAATCCAATGAAAAAATGAGTTTCAAAATGGCAGATTATGCGCGTTCTACCTTAACCATTAATCCTGCATTTGTGTGTACCTGTATAGTCTGAAGATTACCCATCAGTTGAGACTGGGTTCGTATCTCCCGACGTAAACTCTCCTGTTCCGCGGCTAGACGCTGTTCAGATGACTTAATGATGTCCTTCTCTCGACTCAGATTCTCTAAGCGGGCTTGTGCTTGGGCCAACTTCTCTTGTTTTGACATCAGATCCTAGGGAAAAAACCCAAGCCATTTACAATTACTTCATTGGGATTCACAGTGGCATAGTGGGGAAATATGGGACTTGAAAAGATTTGCTGAAAATGTCTTAACCCATTACCAAACAATAACGACATTTGACCACTTTGTAGCATCGACTCTTGAAAACATTGTGGGAAAAGGAGAAATTGCTAGTAAGGAGCAATTTTTCTTTTTCCTACAATGTTTTCTGCCCTATCAGAAGATTATTTTTAAATTTCATCACAATTTGAAATGTCGTCTGCAAACTCTTTCAATTTCAGTCGAAAACTTGGCGTTTGGTAAAGGGTAAAGCAGAGTGAAAGGTGTACCTTATGCACCTTCCTTATCAAGGGAACATTCAATTCTAAAGAGGATAACACTTTACCACTCTGATGCTCTTTGACAAGTTGATAAATGTTCATTTTTACAACTGTCGTCATAAAATTTCATAATTGTGATAAAAATAAATTTTAATAGTGAAATCATAGTAGCAGTAGATGGGGGCATTTTCATATTGTCCCTCTTTGCCTGTACAACATTTATATTATATCCAAATTAAAAAAAAGAAGTAAGTCACAAGACATCCACAGTTGAATGAATGTCTTATGGATTGTCACAAACAAGTTAATTCAAACAAAACAAAAGCCGTAATAGATATTACATTGTTTTGAACAAGGGGCATAATCCTTCCATTAGACTGCAAACTCTTTCAATTTCAGTCGAAAACTTGGCGTTTGGTAAAGTGTAAAGAAAAGAGTGAAAGGTGTACCTTATGCACCTTCCTAATCAAGGGAACATTCAATTCTAAAGAGGATAACACTTTACCACTCTGATGCTCTTTGACAAGTTGATAAATGTTCATTTTTACAACTGTCATCATAAAATTTCATAATTGTGATAAAAATAAATTTTAATAGTGAAATCATAGTAGCAGTAGATAATCCTTCCATTAGACCATTACAACTTATGCCAGTGTTTGTCAATTAACAATGCTTTAGTTTACCTCTCTCAGGGTGCTGATTATCATTTCATGTTTAGTAATGGATGTAGAATATTTCTGGATCTTTTCTGTCTTGAGGGCAATTTCTCTCCTGTAACTTTCTGCATTTCCTTGTAATACTTTATACTTCTCAGATGAAAACTCCAACTGAAATAAGAAGATGATTTGCTTGGCACTCAATACCTATAATGATATTTCTATTTTCTTCTTAATCTACCTTTGTTGCTGATTAAGATGGTAATGTAAAGTCTTATTTTATCAAGTGATATCTCAGAATCTTATTTCATCAAATCAAGTTAAACTACCAAACTAATTAATCATTCTGTTTCTACAGTTTACCTGTGATGATAATTTAGAATCTTTATTTCATAAAATCAAGTTAAACTATCATACTAATTGAACATAGTGCTTCTAAAGTTTACCTGTGATGATAATTTAGCATTCTGTATTCTTAGATCAGAAGCCTCCTTCCTCATCTTTTCCATTTGTTCATTCATAATCCTAAAATACATAAATCACAAACTATCAACATCCTTCCACTATAATACTCTTATATACTAAGCAAATGAATTCAGTCATCATTCAGATGAAATCAGATAACGATCACAAATAACTTCTCTATAGGTCGCACTGTTTTCTTGGTAATGTCAAAACATAACTGTCTTTTGACATATCTAATAAAAGTACAAAAGCTTTTTTATATGCTTTTATTTCAGATGTGTTGGTCAATACATTGTTAATCCACCTTTATTCAGATCTTGATGTTAGTAAAATATTAGACAACGTTGAGCAGCAGACAAAAGTACAAAAATCATGAAATTTAAAATGATGTTATCTTTTTTCTTATCGAATGACTTTATCTAAATAAATCTCTTTACATAATGGAAGGGTTCTCTATCATTTCCCACATAAAGAGGAATAAAAAAGGAGCATAGAGGTACAATGACAACTGAAATACTGTTGAAAATGATCCTAGAACCCAATCCACAAGCATGCTTCATCAGGGTACCTATCAACTTACTTGTCATTTTCAAATTTCTCCATCAGGGTACCTATCAACTTACTTGTTATTTTCAAATTTCTCCATCAGGGTACCTATCAACTTACTTGTCATTTTCAAATTTCTCCATCAGGGTACCTATCAACTTATTTGTCATTTTCAAATTTCTCCATCAGGGTACCTATCAACTTACTTGTCATTTTCAAATTACTCCATCAGGGTACCAATCAACTTACTTGTCATTTTCAAATTTCTCCATCAGGGTACCTTCCAACTTACTTGTCTTTTTTAAATTTCTCCATCAGGGCACCTATCAACTTATTTGTCATTTTCAAATTTCTCCATCAGGGTACCTATCAACTTACTTGTCATTTTCAAATTTCTCCATCAGGGTACCAATCAACTTACTTGTCATTTTCAAATTTCTCCATCAGGGTACCAATCAACTTACTTGTCATTTTCAAATTTCTCCATCAGGGCATCTCAAAACTTACTTGTCATTTTCAAATTTCTCCATCAGGGTACCAATCAACTTACTTGTCATTTTCAAATTTCTCCATCAGGGTACCTATCAACTTACTTGTCATTTTCAAATTTCTCCATCAGGGTACCTATCAACTTACTTGTCATTTTCAAATTTCTCCATCAGGGTACCTATCAACTTATTTGTCATTTTCAAATTTCTCCATCAGGGTACCTATCAACTTACTTGTCATTTCCAATTTACTCCATCAGGGTACCAATCAACTTACTTGTCATTTCCAATTTACTCCATCAGGGTACCTATCAACTTACTTGTCATTTCCAATTTACTCCATCAGGGTACCAATCAACTTACTTGTCATTTTCAAATTTCTCCTTCTTGTAAGCTGTGAAGTTTTCTTGAAGCTGTTTAAGCGCCTCGTTGGTTTCCTTCGATGACTTATCATCTTTCTCCGGAGATTTGATCCTGGTACTGGACATCCCTGGACTCATGGCACTCATCTTGAGAGAGGATGTTGGTACCTTGAAGTAATAAATATTCATTTGAGTTTACAATGCGCTAACATTATAACAGATATGTAGCGATGCCGGACTCATTATGATAGAGGAAAACACCAAACTTTTCTGCCAATAAGAGCTTGTCAAGCCGGGTAAAACTCTGTAAGTCAGTAGGGAGACTGCCTCTCAAATAAAAACCAAAATGGCTATCACCAGGATTTGAACCCATGCTAAGAGGGGCAATTGGAATCAAAGTTCTGTACTCTAACCACTAGGCCATGGGGGTCCAACCTTAAGGTAAACTTTCATATAACAATAGTAGTTATCTTTGTTTATTAACAATTTCAATAATATTTCTTGGTTGTGATTAGCCAGAGTAACTCACCAGTTCTGGTGTTGATGTTGTCTGTTGTAGTAGAACTCTGTACATATCTCTCTGTCTCATCACTGAGTTAAGCTGATGGAAGAAAAGTAACATTTAGCATTGGACTGTTTCATTTAAACATACACAATTTGATTCCTCTGAAGTCAACTTTATTTGTAGAAAACATGATGAACGAAAAATGTTAAATTCAAGTCAAGGAGCCTCAGATTAAAGAAGTAATGATTTGACTAACTGCTAAAGATCTTCTTAGCTTTTTTCAGATTTCTTTTCCTTCTTGTTAGTTTGTTTACAAATTTAGGAATACAAGAGTCATAAATTCTCACAGGTACCAAAAGATGGTAATGCTGAACTCCTTTAAGCCACCATCTACACCATAACAATTACAAACACTGCTTTTCAATGTGCTTTAGGATATTGGGGACACAGAATAACTTGGTCCTATAGCATGTAAGACTTATATAAATACTCAATAACCAGTCTAACCAGTCTTCTTCCACTGGACAGAGTATCATAGAGAAATGGTTGTAGACACTTAAACCACATGCTGCATATTAACCCTTTCCCAAACACCAAATTTTCAACTGTCCAAAATTGAAAGAGTTTGCAGACAACATTTTAACCTGTGAAAAAATTGAAAAACAGTCTTCTGATAGGGCAGAAAACATTGTGGGAAAAGGAGAAATTGCTCTTTATTATCAATTTTTCTTTTTCCCACATTGTTTTCCAGAGTTGTCTGCAACAAAGTTGTCAAATAACGTTATTGTTTGGTAATGGGTTAAAGCAGCTGAAATAGCCAAGTTTTTCCCTCTTTCAGTCAATCTTTCGTTGATTAATTTCTTTCATGTCTGAAGAATCTGATTTTCGGGTTAGATTGTCACAAAAGGAGAACTTTGTCAGCATATTCTTTATTGATTATATTTCAGTACATAACTATACTAACCAAAACAAAATTCACAACAAGACAAGAATAATCTTAAAACCTTTGTCCCTAGCTGGCTTTCATGTAGGTAAGAATTAATACATACTATTTCTGTCTCCTTTTCTCTGAGATCCTGCAATCTTTCTAACTCCTGTTTGGTAACATCAAGCTGGTCTTGAACTTCTTTTGTCCTTAAAATGAAAATTTATACGAAGGTAAAGACAGATATTGAAGAGTTGTAACCTTTACCGACTTCTGTTTTTCTTTTATAAAAGCTTAATTTTGGATTACCAATAAAACTGTCACTTCAAGACAAATAAATGACTTTTTATAAAATAGGATTATTCCGAGAATTGTTTGAAATACTACTTGAGAAAGACCCTGTTATTCAGCAAATATGGACTAGCACAGCACATAAATTTTCATAAATGTTGTCTCATTACAATCACAAAAATAAATGTTGAATAAAATATCTTTCTCCCCACTATGTTACAATATTTTCGATGTATATAAAAAAGAACACCTATATTTACAGCTTGATTAATTATTTTTCCCTTCTCTCCAAACAAAAATATCAACCTTTTTACTAGTTCCCTTTTTATTTATCATGAGCAAATTGACAGCAAAAGCAGATACCATGCCTATACCTTCAAAAAATGATACCATGTAGGAACCATTGTAAAACAAGATGAAATTGCTCATTTTGACCAATATTTTCTTTAGTTACAATTGTTTCCTTTAGCTGTCTGATTCCAGTGCATTAAAGATCCAGTAACCAAATAAAAATCACTGATTTTATACTTCCCAATGTAACTCAGTATCTAAGTTCATTTAAAGATTGGCAAATAAACCTACTTTGAGTCAATGGCTGATTTTTCCTCTAACTCGTGCTTTTCACTCAGCTCTCTCACAACTGCTAATAACTTCTGGTTTTGCTCCTGCATTTCTTCAATGTTCCTAGCAACAAATAAAGTGTTTTTATTACAACTACAGTTAAGCATGTCATTTAGTCCAAACCATGTTATATTGTAAGGCATTTGAAACAACTGGCAAAAAAATAGATAGATAACACTATTCGCTAATTATGAACACCAATTTTTTCTTTTGTCATAATGGTTTGTATGTTTGTACCAAACAACTATAAATGAATCTTTTGGAAAAAAAATTGCCATTACTTTCATTTTGAACCAGTGCTTATAATTGAAAAAACCTATAAAATAGGGGTTTAGGGCAATATTTTGTCAGAGTTGGAAGGGGTCATAGCCAGTTAATATGGGACGATTTATCAATGAAATGGGAAACCAAAAAGTAACATGTACCTTTTGACTTTTGGAAAAATAGTATGATCTCAAATAATTGTTAATCAGAGGAGGACATTACATCTCCGACACTACTATATCCAAATCTAAAGATTACAAGATTTTACTGAATGGCATTGCAAGAACCAAATACTCCAGGGTAGGAAAACTTTTAACAATACTATATTGATACCTAAAGGTAAGGAGATTTTAAGAGATAGCATTGTATGAGCTGGATACTTCAGGGTAGGATAACTTTTTTATTTTAGCAATACTAAATTCCTACCTAAAGGTAAGGAGATTTTCAGTGATAGCATTGTATGAGCTGGACACTTCAGGGGAGGATAACTCTTCATCTCTCACAACTCGTCCACCACGCAGTTCCTCAATCTCCTTCACCAAGTACTTTACCTGTAATGAAAGTGAGCATTAATTCAATTCAACAAGTATCTCACCTGTTATTATAGATTTCATTGAAGGTTCAAAGTAACAGCTCACTTTGACTATGGATACAAATATGCTAAAATGAAGTTTTATCTACACGTCCAAATTCACAAGCATTTTCTCCTTTTACCACAATGCTTTTTGAAAGTCGTCTGCTTCCGGACACAAAAATGTGGCCCTATGTGTTAATGTGTTGAATGGCCATAATGGCTGAACAAGAAATTCTGACAGTTAGCCAAGAGTCTACCGCTCATGAAAAAAAAAATTCTAGAGCTCCCACTATTTTAACTCATGCTTAGAAGAGCCTTTGATTTGATATTCAAAGCTCTACCCACAAGGCCAGGGAGGTACTTTCTTGTGTATGTAAGTGAATGCATGTGGAATGATAAGTTAACCTGTTCACTACCAGACCTTGTTACTTTCTTCTATACCAAGAAAAAATGTGGAAAAAATGGGAAAAAGACATAATTTCATAAAACTTGATAAGAACTTTAATCAACTCAATATAACAGTAACTATGAAAACATGGATTCACAGTACACTATATATCAACCTTTTATACTCTATCTTGTAGCTTGTGCTTCTACACATGCGACCATAATACGCAATTTATCAACGGCAGATATGGTATATAAAGGTGCTTTATAGGTAATGAAAAGGTTAAATACTGACAAGTACTATTATACCTGATCAGACAAATCCTTCAGCTGCTGTTGTTGTTTGATATTCTCCTTTGTGAGGTGGTTTGCCTTTCTGCGACAGTCATCACTCTCTGCCCTCAAGTTCTGACATTCCTGAAAACAAACCAAGTCTCCTGGTTTAAATTAATTCATTTTGCATTGATTGTCAAACAAGTTCTTACAGCTTAGATAAATCACTCTAATTCATATTTAAAAAGATAATGCTCAAAATGAACAATTTCTTCTTTTTATCACAATTAGTTCTTCCTAATAATTCAGATAATGTGACTATTCTGCCTTATGTTTTCATGGTCTGTTGTTGTTTTCAACATAAATAAGATTAAAATCACGCAAGAGAGAAAACCCTACATGTGAAAAAAAAAGTTAAAAATTAAAACCTGAGATTAAACCTACCGGCAAGAGAGAACACCATACATGTGAAAAAAGAGTTAAAGGATATAACCAAAGTTTAAACCTACCAGCATTCCAGAGTCAAGCTGTCTAGTCATCTGATCGATACTCTTTAAAGACTCTTCATAATCTTGCCTCTGTTTCTTCAGCATTGGAGCCTTCTCCTCTATTTCCTGTAAAAACAAATTACACTTTGTATCAAATAGCTGGAAGTCTTCACATCGGATTGATCACAAGAGTAGTCAACCTGGTATCGAATAACCTTTAGCTTTGATTGAAAAAGTGTTTAATCTGAAATTGTCTTAATTTACTTATTTATATGGGTTTTACATTACGTCAACATTATTTCAGTAAAGTTTCAATGCCTGACCCTTAATGATGGAGGAAGACAGCTACTCTACTGCCCAAAAGGGCTGGTCAAGCCAAGTAGAACCATATGCACTACCTATGTCAGTCAGGTGACTGCCACTCATTTGTACCCATACAGAGAGGGGCAATGTGATTTAAAGTTCTGTACTCTAACAACTAGACCATGGAGGCCCTTGAAATCATCTTAACACAAGATGGAAGTCATGCTTTAAGCTCTAGCAGAAGCTTTTTAGACTGACTTTAATCCTATGTTGATATGTTATGGTCTTGAAGGGAAGACGCAAACCAACCAAGATCCAAGAAATTAAGATTTAAGTGTATTTTACTGTAAAATAAACCACAATATATCTGGTAGCAGAAATTAGAACATGTTATAGCACTCCCTCTGTAACTACATGGGTGAAGGCATGTTTGCTATATTTGTTATATAGGGGCAAAAAGTCTCCGAGTCCTGAAAATCAGGAATAAGCCTGAACACTTTCACCCATGTAACTACTGTCTGAGGTATATTAGTCTGAGTTTGTTCATGCGGATGTTTACAGCTTATTCATAACAGCAACACCATAACTGGGACAAGACAAATGATGAGTGATTTGTACAGTATATATCCCATCCCTTCTATATATTGACCAGTTGAATACGCAGGGAACCAGTTACCGCTAGAATTTGATCCAAGTATGAGTTGAGGCGCTGGTTCTCGCTCTTTTCAAACTGCAGGGCATCATCGGCCTTCACATACTCATTGTATATCTGGGTTAGAGACATCCCGGACTTAAGGACCTTGCTTGTGGCTGCAGCTGTAGGGAACAGACTTTCTAACTTCTCCTCACTCATTCCTAAAATATAGATCATGAAGCAGTCATTCATACCATGCACTTTTCCATTTTTCCTTTCTTTATAGATATACAATGAGGCACCTGCAGACAGAGGCTTCAGAATTCATGATGATAAAAAGAATTGCTAAGTATATTAACTTCTTTGCATAAAACATAAGTAAATGGTTATGGCAGGAATGTTGTTGACAGATTATGTATCACGAATTGCTGAAAAGAGAAAATTCTTTACTTCATCTGTTTTAAGCTTTGATCAATTTCATGAAACAATAGCATCTAAGCACATACTTAACAAATCATTGCAAATAGTTTTAGATTTAGTAAACATTCTATCCAAGCAGACAAATAAGTTTATTAGATTTTTAATTGGTATATATGCAAGTCCTTTTAATTCATAACAAGTACCAATTCTCCAGTTTTATACACACCTGTTGACTTGATTGTCTCAATAAGGTCATTAGCATTCACAAGTTCTTGTTCCAAAGTCTGAATCCTTTCATCTAAAAAAGAAAAATGGTGGTTATATTTCATAATTCTGCAGATGTTGTCTCATATATTTCAAATAACTAGATCATTCCATTGTCATTTGAATTCTACATGCCTAGGCCAACAATTACTAAAGTTATCTTTGCTAACTACTTAAAATATACTGATGTCTTTCACTTTACAAACAATATGAAAATCCGTTTCTTCAGACACCATTGAAATCATAGCAATTGGTTATTCAAACAAAATCAAAACCAGCAACAGCTATGTAAGAAAAATACATTATTTTGTTAGACTTTTGTTTAAAGTTGGACATTTGCTTTGCCCGGGTTTCAAGCCACGGACCAATGAATAAAAGCGACTTGCTACTGAATAAGCTACTGAGGCTACCCATTTTTTTTTAAAAAAAAAACAAAGCGCGTAAATCTGGACTACATTCCTAGTTCCAAGAAGGTATTAGTTCGCACAGTGAAGGCGGATGTTTAATGAGTAATTGGGGTCAGACCGCTGTTTGTGTATCGATAAGGTAACGTCCCTCAAAAAGTGGTATGTAAGTTCAATGGACTAAGGTGCGTTTAAGGTGCTGACGCACCCCAATCCAAAAACTGATTACAGTTAAAGATCTTACTCAATATCAAAGACTTAATGCCTTAAAAAAAATTAAACTTTCTAAACAAAAAAAAATCTAAATAAACCGTTTTTTTAACAAACCTTTCAACTCTATTTCATCTTTCAATTCTTGAATATCCCTATCTTTCACCGACTCCATTGCTTTATGAGCTGCAAAATTATAATTTGAACATGCAAAAGATTTTCAAACTAATGCAAAACATTCAATTGAAATAACAAAACTTTACCCATAAAGAAATAAAGAAAATGTTTTTCTTGATAACTCTGTGTTCTGTATTTGTTTTGCACTCTGGAAGAGTCACATACCGCCATATGTGAAAGTGGGTCAAGCCATATAGAACTGATCTTGTTTTCTTCGTTTACAAATTTGTTGTATGTAGGTCTTACAACGTCTGATCTGGATTATTTCTCGACTACTTTCACATGTAAGTTCTGCTGATTGGATTTCCTTTGTTATAACTTTGATAATCTGACCAAAATTTTACCAAATGATATAGTTTGATAGAGCATTAACCTACTTTCATGGGCCTTGAAAACTTTATCCAACTTCTTAACACGATTAAAATTGAAGATTAAAAATGACATTAATCTTGAAATGTCAGAGCAAAGCCCAGTACCCGATCCAAAAAATTAGATACATTTATAACTATGGACGTCAAAGTTTGCATTTCAAAAGTCCAGATAGTTATTCATAATTGACTTTGTAACATGTATGTTATAATTTGAATTACTTTCATAAAAAATAACAAAAAACACCTATAACAAGTACCTACATTATCCCTTTACGAAACGCTAAATTTTCGACTGTCCCAAATTGAAAGGGTTTGCAGACGGTATTTCAAAATGTGATGAAATTGCAAAAATAATCTTCTGATAGGGCAGACAACATTTTGGGAATAGAAGAAATCGCTCGTTAAGAGCAATTCCTCCTTTTCCAAGCATGTTTTCAAAATTCGTCTGCAACAAACTGGCCAAATGTTGTTATTGTTTGGTAATGGGTTAAAAGAGTGATAATGAATATTGAAATACAGCACACAAAAGAATCTGATGAGCCCCTTATACCCCTCATACCTTCATCTGCTGCTCTAAGTAACTTCTGTAACTCTGTAACAGCTCCAGTCAACTCGGCAGACTTATTTTCTGCATCGGTTGCAGCATTCTGGAAAGAACATCAAGACGACTTATCATGACTGTATAATAACATTTCAGCTTTTTACCAAACGCAAAATTTTCGACCGTCCCAAATTTGCAGACTTTTCAAAATGTCATAAAATTGAAAAATAATCATTTGATAGGGCAAAAAACAACCTTTTCTCACAGTGTTTTCCAGAGCCATTTGCATCAAACTGGTCAAATGTCATTATCGTTTGATAATGGGTTAAAATAGTTCAATTTGCATGGGTAAAAGTGAGACTTATCTATACACCAATCATTTGTTATCAACGTAAAAATAGATACATTAGACCAGAAGAAAGCTTTGTTGCTGTTACACAAAACTGCCATTGTGAGACAGGCTTGAGTCTTTGCAATCAGACACAACAACAGAATGATCAACTCCCACCCGGTAAAGGCATCAGATTGAATATCAACAATGAAAATTTCGTTTTTTGACACCAATATTCTCAGCCAATCAAGAATGGGTTAATCTTTTACCAAACGCCAAATTTTTGACTGCCCCAAATTGAAAGAGTTTGCAGATGACTTTTCAAAATGTGATGAAACTGAAAAATAATCTTCTGACAGGGCGCAAAAAAGGAAAAACTGCTCATCAATGTTTTCTAGAGTCGTCTGCAACAAACTGGTCAAATGTCGTTATTGTTTAGTAATGGGTTAACAAATTGACAAATCAATCACGTCTGGCAAAGTATGTAACACGTCAATTCTATATTAATACGATGAATATAATCTGTAATGATGTTCTGTCACTACTCTGATATTGTCTTTCCATGCTTATTAATAGTTAGGGGAGAGAAACAACATACCTTATAGAGGTCAACAAGTCTAACTCGAGCCTGGATCTCCTGCTTAAACTGTTCCTCCGACTGCATTTGACTATCTTGATTCTGAAAAGAATCAGAGTGGGGGTTTTAACCCAATACATCATTCATACTTATTTTATCATTTTAATTGAAGAACATTGAAAAAACAATTCCTTATTCCTTATTCTTCTAATAAGTTTCCAAAAAACTTATTCTATGTTTTAACTTCTTTGTGATATAACTAACAAAACTTACAATTTGGGCAAAGCATATCATTTAAAAAAGTGCTTTGGCTCAAAATACTTTCTATCTATATTGTTATATTATGTATACACAAATTACATTTATTTGTTTTTGGCACAGATGGGATTTAAGTTTGAATCAAAATCAAATTTAAGAGCTTTTAGACATTAAACATTAGACAACATGCTTTTACTTAAATGATAAACATGTGGAATTGGGTAATGAAACTGGAAAGCTATTTTACATGAATGAATGAATGGTGTTTTAAGGCGCATCAACAGCTAAGGTCATTTAGAGTGCATAATGATGATGTGGATGAATTTTAAATCATTTACAGGATAAAAATGTATTTTGTTTAAGAAAAATAAATAAGAATTTGCAATTTCACAATTCAGCAAACTTACATCTTTAATTTTTTGTATCAAGGACTCAATTTTGGTATGTTGATCGGTGTTAGTTTTTCGTAGTGACTCTATGTTTGTTTTCAGTAGACTGCATTCTTCTGTCTTCTCCTCTAGCTGTGATTGGATCTCTAGCATACTGCTAGACTACAAACAAATTACAGAAATCCAGATAAACGGCTTAACTCTTTTATAGTGCTGGAACCAACTTTATGCTTATGCAAACAGGTTAGATCCAGGCCAGCCGCCAAGTAAATTGGCGGCTAACCTGTGATATAACCTGTTTGCTACTCTAGTATCTTTCCTCATCAAAGTAAAGCAGATACTTAAGGTTTGGGAAAGCAGACTACACAAAAACTTATTTCAAGAAAATTACCCAGAATTCTAAAGGTTAACACTCTTTCTAAATTCTAAGTCTATAATTTATCAATCCTATATTTAGGGTTTACATACAAATCACCTTGCTAAGACAAATCTGATGAGTATCATCTAAAATGGTTTTCCAGAGATACACTGCAGACTCATTATACCGCGACCCGTTATATCGCGATACTCATTATAACGCGGGTCTCCTATGGCTCCCAAAATTTCAAGCACATTAGGGCTTAAACAATAGCCCAAATCTCCCCCTTTCTGCAAAATGACGCGGTCGGCATCCTAAATAGAAAGTCTACCTACAAATTGCACTCCGAAGGCGTGAAAATCAATAACTCCCTGGGTAATCCCCATTGTTTGTCACGGTCTTTTAAACAAAGCGCGTGGCCTTTATACGTACACAATCCGTGACCCGAGGGAAGATTTAAATCTATGTGTACATAGTGTTGATAAATTACATAATATCATTAGTTTGTACACGCTTATTCAGGGGAGTGTTTTATGCCTGATTGACTCAAAACTTAGAGCAACTACAGGTTTTTATCGGACACAGATGCATAAATCCCCTCGTGCACCCATGCTTTTCCCCAAACCTACGGCGTCCAACCGTATGCACACTTTTTAAACAAATATCACTAACACATGAAGTTTTAACTTCTTTGTTTCCATCATATGTATACACACACCTAGTTTAAATGGTAAAGCATTAGGTACACATGCTGGGAGAACTATCGATAAAATTTACTCACTCCTTACTTTGAGTTTAAATCTATAAATAGAACATGGGTTAACTTAATCCACCCTCCTTTTTCTGTAGTGTGTATTTAAACTGCACGTGCCTCTATCAATGATCATTAACTTGAATCGTAATGAAACAAATAAAAAGGAATATATAGTTAAACATGTAAGTTTTGATTATGTTTTTTATTTGCTTTTCTTTTATTCACAATAAATTCAATGATAAGTCCGTAACTCAACACAATCTTGAAATATGAATAGACTACTTCTTGAATCTGATTGTTTCTTAAGTGGTTATGGTCTGGCATATAGCGCGTAAGGGACCCCGCGTTATATTTGTCAACCCCACTATTAATGCGGATCTAGCATCATGGCTCCCGACGACCGCGTTATAATGAGGCTGCAGTGTATATATGAAAATACTTCATACCAAAAAGGTTTGAGACGCTCCCATATCAGGGCAAGATTCACTTTCTAATCTAGAAATCGTAAGACATATGGTATGAAAACAATTGTTTGACTAGAATTTTGAAGATCATAATGCAATTGAACAGAAAATATAACTCTTACTTTGTATACAATCCTAAAATTATCCATTGGCACAAAGCTTATTAAATACAAGCATTCCATCTAAGGAACCAATGGGGCAAACCTTTTTTTTCAAAATAATAACATCAAATCAAGATCATAATTAAACTGCTGCTATTTACATTAAATTAAGACTGCAAAACGATGCTTTAATTCCAAAATCCACTCACAATGGTTTCTACAATTTTTGGCTTACACCTATTGCTTTGACACATATTGAAATAAATGACCAACAATTAATAAAAGGGAGAAAGTTTAACCTTTTCCCGTTTTACGTCCATGAGTTGCTTCATTTTATCATTGACATCTTTGTTGAGGAGGTCAATCTGTAATTGTAGATTTTCTTTTTCCTGTTCAAGGCGCTTCTTCTGAAACTAAATAGAAGGAGATACTAAATAACACAAACTGTCACATCGCTTAAGAGTAGGAAATTATTTAAAAATCAGTACAAGTCATATCTAGCATTCAGTATAGGACTACAGCAAGTCCTTCACAAATATGAGAAACTTGACCCTTATGGTGCTGGAACCGACTTCTTGCTAATTCAAACTGGTTAGATACAGGCCAGCTGCCACCAAATAAATAGGAAACTGGCTTGGGATCTAACCTGTTTGCTACTCTTGGTATCTTTCCTCAACAAGTTTAAGTAGATAAATAACGTTTTGGAAAGCAGAAGAACCAAAACCTATTTTTAGAAAATAACCCAGCATATTAAGGGTTAAAGTAGTCTTACAATGAACCCTCAATATAGAAATTACAATCCATAGTTTGATGAGGAATAATATTGAAGAATGCTATGATCATAAGTTTTATTCATTTCATTTAATACAGCTAGACTAAATTTGACAAAAATTAAGATGGATTATGACTTATTAACTTATATCAAACCTTATCATGGATTATAGAGAATTTCAAATACAGTGTCAAATAAAGGAAGCATTGATTATGACAAGCAATTTTAATTAGCTCATCATATTTTATCAACAACAAAAGAAACAATATGCACTAATTGTTCATATTGTCATTAAAATCCTTTTTCCACAAGGCAAAGTGCAAGGTCTGACATAGACCAGTATACATATATGTCCAAGTACCAAGTGTTAGGCCTGACACTTTAAATGATTACAAGATTATGTCAATGTATCCTGGAATCAGAAAAAAGCCGGTTTTGTCGGTTTTGGACCAATTTTGGCTGAACTGGGCTTGAGATTTGATAAATAAATCAGTCCAGATATTAGACAGATATGACTGATTGGGATTTGGAGATTTCCTGATCTCTGAATGCATCAATAAGCTGTACCTCTTTGCTGACTTCAAGGCTTCTGACTTCATCCAATTTTGCAATAGCCTCACATTTCTCACTGTTCATCTGACTTATCTTTTTTGACATGTCTTTCAGCTCCTCTGAAATATCCACAATATCAATATGATATTTCTGTTTCTGTGTGTAATGAAAATTGAAAAAGGTAATATGAGGCCAATTGAAAAAAATAGAGTATTGCTCCATAATCAAATCTAGCTGAAACTATAAGTAAAGTGACCAAAAAAAAGGTTGCTTGTTTGTTTCAATTCACTTCAGTCAGAATTTTTTCTTCAATAGTAATTTATCAATAGCCCTAAATAACATATGGGGCAACATTTCCCCCCTAATGCCTAACTGTGAGTCTCCATTTAGTGTACAAGTGATTAATCCTTCCCTTCAAACAACATACATGTCTATATTCCCCAATGTCATTTCCTGTGAAAGTAAAAAACTCAGGGATCCTAGATCCAATGGATGCTCATGAAGAGTTATTCTGTTTTATCATGATGATTAAAGCAGTATGCCAAGGTTATCCTATCTAAAGAACAGAATCTGATATAAACTGTTGCCTTTACTAATTTCAAAAAGAGTTTGGACAGAAGGTGCTTTCAAACTTAGACTTGGCAATCTTGAACCATAAACCAAGTCTACCATGAAAAGTTTTGGGTAAAGTTTATACAGTACTATAAACACCCTCTCTCCCTACACTGTTTATCTAGATTTCAAGGCAGCAGCAAAACTATGTTCTTCTTGGAGAGTCCAATGAACTGGCAAAATATCCTTTTTATGAAATTTAACCCTTATAGTGCTGGAACCGTCTTCATGCTTATGCAAACAGGTTAGATCTGGGCAGCCGTCAAATAAATTGGCGTCTGGCCTGTGATTAAACCTGTTTGCTACACTGTGCAACTTTCCTTCTCAAAAGATTGTTTTCCAATTTCATCACATTTTGAAATGTCGTCTGCAAATTCTTCCAATTTAGGACAGTCGCAAATTTGGCGTTTGGTAAAAGGTAAAGGGGTTATTTGCTTTCACAGAGAAAGGACTTGGGTTTGAAGGTATTGTGTGCTATTAAACCTACCATTCATGGTATTAATTTCCCTGTCCCTCTTCTCCAACAACAAGGCAAACTCCCTCTTCTCGCACTCAAGCTGCTCATTAGCTTTAGATAGTTTAAGCTGTCGATAAATAAGGTTATAACTGTAGCATAAGTCAAATAACAGTATGACATCTCTTCCCATCTTTTGAGTAAAAAGCATTATTCTGTTCTTTGAACTTTGAACAATATTAATGGAAACAAACACCATCAAAAGAATTGAGATATGTTAAGGATTTTGATTGGTTGGGTTCACATCTTAAGATGTAATAAACAGTATCTAAATATACAACCTCTAACTCTAAGTTTAGATTGTTGTTTACGAAATAAACACAATTTAAACAATTTGAAATGTCTGCAGTATAAATGTTCTATCTATATATCTTTTCCGTTAAATTATGAGAGAGATTAGAATGCTGTTTAGAATATAGTCTTATGTTACTTTGTAAATTTGTGCTGTCATTTTATTGGTAGAAGATAATTTATCTAAAAATATTAAAATCCCAATCTGTGAGATAGTCCTTTTAAGGATGAATACTAATGTGGAAAGACTAATAGTATACATATTCTGTAAATAAAGGTCTCAAACCTGAGTGGATAGATTGCCATCTTCTTGAGCTTCAAACTTCTTTAGTTCAGATGAAACCTTTTCGAATTTCTTTTCTGTAAGTAAAAATGAATACAGTAAAACCCTTGTTAAAGTTACTGGGAGTCTGAGACCAAAGAAATGTTTTGAATTATGCATGGATCTATTAAAAAAAACATCAAAGATAACATAGATATACAGTCAATGGTTAGAAAAGTTGAATATTGAGTCTGGGATATGTAAGACCATTTATGCATAATAATGAATGAGTAACATTTATAATATGACATTCTTATTTCAACACAATAGATAGGATCAAATTAATAAAAGTATAGGTTGTGTGTACCTGGCTCAACAGGCAGCATATCTAATAAGAAAAACTTCTTCCACAAATAAAAGCTGCATAATCAGTAAAGTAGCACACTTAATAAAATATTGTTTATATTATCTAGGACTGGCTGTGAAACAACACAGTGGACTTAAAACAATTGGAACTTGTGTTCCCTCAAAGCAGTTTCATCTTAATCTCTGCTTGAAGGGCTGGTGTAATTAGCTGCGAAGATTTAAAAATGAGTAAATGAAATCAAGATATGTGTATTGTTATATAAATGTTTATATTTAGTTTGAACATCTACTATACATTAAACATGTATAAAAGAAAAACCATTGGCAGTTGTTGTTTTATAATAATATCTTACCTAGTTCTTCAAACTTCACCTTGAATTCGGTCTTTTCTGCAGATTCGGTCTCAAGTTTTGAGTTGCTTTTATTCAATTGTGATTCTATTTCGATGTATTGTTGATCTGTAAAAATTTATAAGATAACAATGTATATCACTCAGTACTTCTGTTTTTTTTTAAAACTATGAGTCTTTTGGTACCCTTTCTGTTAGAATGGGCTCATTTGAACAAACATGAAATCTTACAAAAAGCTACTGTCTATCCATATACACACTCTTACTCACCTTTATTTACTGATCTGAAAGGAGGAAACTTTGAAATTCATCTAGAATTCATCTATAGTGTCTTAAATATCACAAAACATGACTGCTGGTTACAATATGGTCAAACATATTAATTTAATATCTAGCTTGTCAAACACAATAACTTGAAACTTGTTTGGGGTAAGACAACCACTTACGTTTAAAAATGTGTCACGAATGACTCAAATATTCTCTTTAAATGGGTACCATATATTTAAGTCAGTTTTTATATGGACTTTATCATTGTTTTCATACATTTTCAATATATTTTTCACCCACTAAATCCAAAATGAATCAATAAAAAAGCTGGTTCCCTGTCTCATGCCTAAGCAGCCTTTACTTATGTAAGATAGAATGGGACTGGAGTTTTATCCGGTACTGTAAACCATCCAAATGTGATGCCATAATAATCAACTAAAGATTTTCGAGGTGGCTCAATATCTTTTTTAAATTCTAGGAATTTGTATTGTTTCAAAGAATGTTTTTGCTAAATTTTAATAGGACACACAATGACATTAAAAACACTGTTTGTTTTTTTAAAGCCCGGTCTATTTTGCAAGCATTTACTAATTTCTGTTGTACCGTCCGAAAGTGATGCAACCGGAATATAACTTAATTTGGTTTTTTAAGTATTTTGTTAATAAAAAGGCTGTATTAACGTCATTATAAATAGAATTTCTAATAGGGGTAAAATATAAGTATTGTGCAGTTTTGTATGGTGTCTTAAGATGTTTCCATGGACCCGATGGATGGTGTATTTAGTTAGATGGAATATGTAACGATTTGCCACAATAACGATTCACCACAGAGTAATAACCATTCACCACAGTTTAAAAAATGGTATTGTATTTTATTTGATGTTGCTGATTTCAATAAACAAACATTACTGTATCTATATAATAATAATCCAATTTTGTATTGGAAATCTTTGTTTTATTTGTCTTTTATGAACTTTCATTTTATCAAGTTTGTTACATCTAGCTGTGAATAATGAAAGGAAATGTGACGCTGAGCGAAAAATGGTGTGGAGACAGTAACTATAAATGTGAGGACAACACAATATAGTAACATTTCATCACAACGATCCCATTAACCAAGCATTTTGTGAAACATTTAGATAAATTGTGTTAAAACAGTATGAACTGTGTAAAATGCCTGCCCCGCCGTTTGTTTTCTGACTTCGACGGATTTACAAGAAAGCCCAAGCTGTGAAGTGCGACATCTGCGAGAGATGGCATCATATCAACTGTGGCAACACATTTCAAAAGCGTGGCGAATAGATATTGCTTTGTGGCGATTTGTCATCATTTATAGCGAGTCGTTAATTTGGCGAAACGTTACATTGCCGAAAGATGTTTACCGGCATCGCGAAACGACTTACCTGAATTAACCTTTAGTTTTTGGAATTTAGCGTTTGATTCTTCAATATTGGTATTCAACAAAGCTAGATGGTGTTCAATCTTGTCCCTCACTGATTCGTTTAAGGCACTGTATTCCGCCTGATTGAGTAATTTTGAAAGTTCCATGGTCCCCGCCATGTTTTTGCGACTAAAACACCGAAATACGCCTAGGATTACTTCCCTTTGATGCACTCCTAATGAAAAGGGAGATCACTGTGTAGGAGTCGGCGAAACACGGTTTACTAAAAATAGTATTTTTTTCAAGGTGAAGGTTATTCTGAAACGAGGCTTGCGAGTTAACAAACCGATGAAGAATAAATAAGTCAACTATTTGTTTCAGGATCTTTATTTCCATCGATAATGATCGAGATTTGAAATCAACAATAATGATTCTTAATGAAAACTATAAACGATTTCATGACAAATAGAGAATTGGTGTCACATAATTCTTTATCTCTCCCCAAGTCTTTGGGTACATGGTCATGCCAATCTCTACCAGAGTAAATTGGTTCCCGCTACGCTCCCACATTTATCTCTGTGACGGGCTCAGAAAATAGTCCCACTTTTCCGGCATGGTCACGTGGCCGAAACTGACGTGAAGTAGTATATTGCATCTAGCGGCTTGCAAAAAGCGAGCTCCAAACTAACGCTCAGATCAATCAGAGACATAGATAACTATGTCTCTGGATCAATTAAGAAGTTAGACAAAAGTCTCTTTAGTCGTATCACAATATAAAGATAGATAAGAAAGGACAGATAAAATAGAATAAAGACATTTATTAACACACAAAGCAGCTTACATTTGAAGCGTAACTCATTGAGTAGAATTGGGGCGACGCTCCATACGACTCGAAACCCGCCCCCTCGATCAAAACAAAGTGAATATGACAGCTTGAATATACATTCTCAAAGACAAATCAAACCCCCTCGTAGTTTAACAAATGAGTCGTCAGTCAGAATGAAACGTTCTCAAGAAAATCCAATGAATCAAGATAATTGGCGACCTTCTCAACAACAAATTGCAACATTCCTCTCCATTTCGAGTTTAAATCTTCCTTCAGTCAGTTCAGACCTTGACAAAACTATTCAGTGGACATAGATCATACTGCCTCAATAGACTTACTTGAAAGGACCATCTCGCATGTGGTGATTCTAACAATTTAAAATAAGAAGTTTTCTTTCAATAAAATGAAAATATAAATTTATAAAGTAACAGAAGACTAGATTATTGACAGCTTTCCAATACCTTCTTAACTGTTTAGAAAAGTTTATAAAGAAAATTTACAGTGTATATTGTTGATAATGCAAACCGTTTAACCCTTTCCCAAACAACAAATTTTTGACTGTTTCAAATTGAAAGAGTTTGCAGACGACATTTCAAACTGTGATGAAATTGAAAAACATTCTGTGGGCGACAGTGGTAGAGCGTCGGGCTACTGTACCGAAGGTCCCGGGTTCGAATCCCCGTTAGGCGAGGTAAGAATTGCCGGGACTAGCCCTCAAACCGGCGCGATTACTGGTGTATTCTCCAGGAAGCAGTCATCGAGAGTGACTCGATGGGCTATAAAGCCTCCTTCACAATCGATGTAAAACAAATTGGAAAACAAACAAACAAAATTCTTCAGAAAGAGCAGAAAACCTTGTGGGAAAAGGAAAAATTGCTTATTAGGAGCAATTTCTCCTTTTCCCACAATGTTTTCTACAGTCGTCTGCAATATAGTGGTCAAATGTCGTTATTGTTTGGGAAAGGATTAACCCTTTACCAAACACTAAATTTTAAACTGTCCCAAATTAAAAGAGTTTGCAGGTGACATTTCAACATGTGATGATATTGAAAATAATCTTCTGATAAGGCAGAAAACATTGCTTGATAAGTGGAAATTGCTCGATAAAAGCAATTTCCCCTTTTCCCACAATGTTTTCAGAGTAGCCTGCAACAAAATGGTTAAATATCTTTTAAGTTTAGAGTGTTGTTTAGAGAAACACCAGTTTAAATGGTTTGTGATATCTGCAAAATAAATGATTTTTATCTTTTCTAAATAATTATGCTTGGGGTTAGAAAGCTGTCAATAATCTAGTCTTATATTACTTTAGAAAATATGTTGTCATTTCAATTGTAGAAGACAATTTTTTCTTAAAGGTTAATGATCCCAATCTGTGAGATTGTCGTTTTCATATCAAATTATTAATGTTTATTTCATCCGAAACACAACTCTCTGAGTTAGTTGCATAAAAAAACATTTTCTAACATCTGCTTTTGCTTTCAAATTAATCAAGTCACAAATTTTACATGGAGGAATGGGTGAAGCAGATGTCCATATAAAAGGCATATTCAGCAATTATTGATTCTTTAAATCCTATGTTGTGGGTACTCATTTGAGACATTAGAACGAACAAATGAATTATTAACCAGATCTAACTCAACAAACAGATCCAAGCGTTATTCTATTCAGATCAAACTCAGCTTTTCATTACCTAGTTTTACTGATAAGAAAGTTCCTATCTTATCTCTTCACCAACACCATATTCTTCAAACATACTTTGATAATGCACATGATGGACACTGTTTCTATTTGTTTGGTGATCCTCAGGTGAAACTGTATTTGGTTGAGTAATTTTGCTTTAGTTACTTTTCCATTTTATACAGCAAATAATATTTATGGTTGAAAGGCTGTCAACTTTTATGAACACTGTTCTGACATCATCTTTCTTGAAATATAATGAATGCAAACCATTATGTACCAACTAGTCTAGGTTTGTAACTAACAACAATGCAGCTAATTTGTTAATTCAATATTTCATCAGTATATCATTAAACAGTAATATTCTCATGATGAGAACTTGTCTTTTAAAGATTTTGATTGTTGTATGCTGTAATGATAATAATACATGTATATTTTTGTCTTAAAAGATTATTCATAGAGAACATTTGAATAATATAAGAAACTCTTACAATCTGTCATTTAAGTTCCTGATTAACAAGCAACTGTTTGAAAACTAAGTAGCAATTATAACCATATCTGGGGATGCTCCCTGCATTCATCATTTAGTCACTTATTGTGAATTTGGTATAAGTATTTATGAAAGAAACTTTAGAAATAAACTGTTGTCATTATTGTTTTGACATTGCTTAGCAGTTATAAAAACTATGATGAATTTTGATGCAAAGCATGAGTATTGTTCATTCAACTATAGCTGATACCTGTATGTAAAATTCAAATCATATGAAAAAGTAAAGTGAAAATCTGAAATGAAAATTTAATTGTTAATCTTTAATTGTTACTCTTCATTTAACAAATATCATAGAATATGTATGTGCCTTAGACCATCCTATACACTAAAAGAATCATATTACTGGCCACCTTTAACCCTATCAATTATCAATTCTTTCCATCATTTTCTTCATAAGAGAGGTTAATAATAACTAATAAAACTTGCTCATTATACAGTTCATCCAAATAATCTGGAATTACATACAATTCATGATTTATCAAGTTATAACAATGCTTCAAAAATGTGACCCATTTTCATGCTTTTGAAAGCATTTCGATTAAAGAAAAATCTGGTTATCATTAACAACTTACTCTTTTGTCCAAAAGATTTATGCTAAAGGCCCTCTTTGTAATTGAGTCCCTCTTCTTATTACAAATTTTTATCATGGTAATCAATGAAATTCTTTTTCTGCATTTAATGAATCAAATATGGAATGTTTAACCAGTCTCTTGTCCCTTATTAAGATTGTTGACATGGTAAAGTATGTGCATTCATTGGTTCAGAAAGAGCATTGTGAGAAAATAAAAGGACATCTGAATTGATAGACTAAATGCTGCGTTATGTTCAAATTAAATTTAACAGAAGCATCAACCAATTCTCTCAGATATGAAGAGTAAAAATTATCCAAATAGTAAGCAACTTAAGATAACATTTGTTATGTTGAAAAGGGTAGAAATCAGTTTGATAAAGGGATTTGATATAACTTGACAATTTGTCAGTCATTTTTTAGCTTTATTCCAATGCTTTTCTCACTATTGTTGGAGGTTTTACCACTATACTAAAATGTCCAAAAGTGCACTAAATCAAGCTTAAATTTGCCGTGATCCATCAACCCGTTTTAAAATAACCGCATCCTCACTTCCCCTCATCCTCGCCACCCCAAGCCCTACCCCCCACGAAGATAAACATCTGTTGCAGTTTTATAGAGGGGAGAACCAAGGGTGTACAGTTTTCTTATTTCTTCAGAATCATTAATGGTTTGTCTATTCTTTTGCACAAAGTATGAGCATACATACATCATAAAGTTATTGGTAAACCATGCATTATTATATATAATAAAACATATATAATAAAACACAAGCATACAAGGATCCGCGGGGTGTAGTGGTTAGCGTCGGGGACTAGAGTCCGGTCACCCCGGATTCGATCCCCGAAGGTGGCCAATTATTTCACTGTGGAGTGTCCTTGGGCAAGACACATTTCCTAGCCTAGTACTGGTAGTCATCCAGGGAACATGCACTATAACGCTTAAGACTGAGTCCTGTACATTAATGGAAAACAAACAACAAACATAGTTAGAAAAAGGTACTTGCAGTTTATTCAGCATAGTTCTTTCCTCTCATCTTTGTCTCTATGCTCATGCCTTTCCTGTGACCCCACAAACCATGAACACATCATCCAAATATCCATTTTGTTTCAAACACTGACAGCCTTCTATTTGTTTCTTCTTAGTCCAGATAACTGGTCTCGAAGGCTATTGCTATTTTGACTGACGCCTTCGAAGCACGATAAATGTCCAAATGACGAAAAAAGCTTCGTTCACGGATCATTATTGAGACTAGTGTCTTCTCTGCAACTCTTTTTAACTCATTCAGCTCTCATTTCATAGCATGTGAAGCTTATTTGGGGGTTATTTGGAAGTACTTTTTTAAAAGCACCAACTCATCGATAACTTACATTCCTGGAAGTTTTCAGAACATCGATTTGAAGAGATCTGCGTCCATATAGATGATTAGAATGTGTCATTTAAGAAGCTTTTGCCTTTTCCAAAGACAATGATATCACGTATTTTGAAGTTAATCCTTGCAAATAGCAAAATCTCTAAAAATCACAGTTGTAAAGTGAAGACATCGTTCCCAATTTCTACCTCGTGTTTGTTTACATCACTGGTATCCAAGCTGTCCAATAACCAAGACTTATTATACATCGAGCGGGAGACCAAAGACGTAAACATTCCGCGGATTGATTTTCAATAGCGTAAGAAGGCTTTAAAATAGTTCTAGCAAAAATCGGTAAAATACATATTCAATTTCTACTGTATAGATTAAGTAAAAGTATTTTTGTCTTATTCATATATTTCTTTACTTAATTGTATGCATAGAACAGTTCGGATCGAAATATTACAGAGTTTGCCACGATTCGTGGCAAAGATGGCGTGAGCCCGTTGCAGAGGTAGTATCCGGGGGACGATAACTCTGCATGGGAGATTGTGGTCATGCATGTGAACAAAGACATACAGTCAAACTTGTGTTAAGAGGCCAGCCTATGGGACAGAGTAAATTGGCTGTTTAAGACAGGTTGGCTGCTTAACACAATTTGATTTTCACTATAAATCTAACAATGGGATTTTCTGTAGTGGCTGTTTAAGGCATGTTGGCTGCTTAAAAGGGTGGCTGCTTAACACAAGTTAGACTGTAGATCTATGTCTCTAATGTGAAATAATATTACACTTCAACTGAAGTTTAAACTAAGACTGAAAATAAATCAATGCAGACAACTTTAAACAAGAAATAATCACGTGTCCTCCATGCGATTAATTACATGAATCTTTATCCACATTCACATGGCATATATATGAAGTCTGCCTCAGTCTCCTACGCAGCGATCTCCCCTTTCATTTGGTTAGGAGCTGTTCTGTAGATTAACAAATGGAAGTGTTCCTGCGCGGAGTTTGAGTCTTTCTGCTTCTCTGGGGGCAATTCTAGTTCTTCCCGACCGTCTGACTGGAGTAGTTGTAGTTGAACAGGGAAACACTTCCGCAGGATCTTCATTTTGCGAAGGGTTAGCCGCCTTGAGCCACAAAGTCGTGCAACATACTGATCAAATTGACGAACTTCAATTACCATTCCAGTCGTGTTCCACTTGCGAGGATAGAGTCCGACCTGGTTTTAAAGGCGAACATGATCTCCCACAGCTAGAGGTGGTAATTAATCTCTGAGTGTTTTCTGCCAGTCTTTCTGCTCACAGCATGTGCCTGTTCCACAAAGCAGACTCTCTCTAGAGAAGCAGTGTTTCCTTTTATCAGTTTTCTATTTGGTTTTAAATGAATCAATACGTCTTCTAATGTACAGCCAACATATGTACAGCCTGCATCTATCACTGGTATACGGTTTTATATCGTGTAAATAAAGGGTTTGTTTATTATAGTATCACCCCTAGTGAAAGGATCAGCCAGTTTGGCTTATGAGACACTTTTCACTGATAATACCAAGTACCTCCTAACTTCTATCACTATGCCAGGTGCCAATATGTATGTTGCAATGTTCGACTCATAATACGAGAGAAAATTTAACTTCCAATGAGGAGAGGCCAAACCAGATAGAACCCTCGACATTCTATGTATCTTTCATCATCAAAATTAAGATGAAATTGAAGGGTTTTGAAAGCAGAAGATACACAAAAATATTTTTAGAAGTAGTTTAGTTAACGTATTACCAAACAATGCAGACAAATCTAGAAAACATTATGGGAAAAGGATAAATTGCTCTTACCGGGCAATTTATCCTTTTTCCACAATGTTTTGTGCCCTATCAGCAGATTGATTTTCTGTTTCATCACAGTTCAAAATTGTCTGCAAACTCTTTCAATTTGGGACAGTTAAGAATTTGTCGTGTGATAAAGGGTTACACGGTATTCAGGAGCGTCTTCCATGAATATATGTGTATGAATTGTTGCCGTGGTATGATCGATAGATGGTGGAATCGGTGATTATCCCAAAAATTCACAGATATATAAGCAATGGAACCAAAATTTTTCTGTTTCCACATAAAGTATGGTTTTCCCATATACCTTGCTAGGCTGGATTACCTGCCCTTTTAACAAAACGTATCTGAATATCAACCCGTTACCAAAGACGGTGTCAAGATTCCTTTCGAGGCCGTCATATTTATTTCAGAACAGAAAGAAATTGAGTGACAACACGGATCAGAGTGTTACTCATAAAATAGCAGGCGATTCATTTACCACACCGTTTTCTTTGTTATTTCTTACAAATGTAACAGACAGAGCGTCAATAGCAAACAGGTATATTTTTATAAAATATATATAGCTATATTGCCTCCATTTTCTGAAGATTTGCTTATGTTAACATACATATGTAACACATAGATTTTCAAAGGTGTACATAAATAAGAATTAAACACATGTTTATAACGTGAAAGGAAAAAGCTAAATAGCAATAAAGATGAAATAAAGATAAATGAATGCTATTAAATGAAGAAAAAGATGAACAGCTACTGTTAATACGTGTACGGGTAAGAGCGCGTCATTTATGTAAGCATATACATCTATAAGAAATTGTGCACATTACATCATAAATACAGCGTACAGTTCTAGGTCAAAGATGCACATAATTCTATTGTCCATTTTTATTGTTCGTATTGTATTATTGCTGTCTGTTTTGTTTTAAGTTGAGGTTCGTGTAATAGTAGTAATGATTCTCCGTACTTGGAAAAGCATTTCGACTGATTAATCAGTTCCTGGTACAAGGAATAGCATTTGTTTCGATCCAGGAGCGTCTTTTACGAATATACGTGTGAACTATCAACGTGGTGTTGGGGAAATAAAGTGGCAACGATGTTTAACACAAGGTTAGCAGATAATTAAACACTCGAACAAAATACTTTACTACTCACATATTGCCATGTGCAGTGCATGTCTCGGAATGTTTGTTCTGGCATGGCTCGAGAATCTTCATACTTATAAACATGTGTTTTAACCCTTTAACAAAAGTTAAATTTTTTTCGACTGTCCTAAATTGAAAGAGTTTGCAGACGACATTGCAAGTTGTGATGAAATTGAAAAATAATCTTCTGAAAGGGTAGAAAACATTGTGGGAAACTGAGATATTGCTTGTTAAGAGCAATTTCTCATTTTCCCACAACGTTTTCCAGAATCGCCTGCAACAAACTGGTCAAATGTCGTTATTGTTTGGTAAAAGGTTAATCAGTCTTCCAAGCACGTGTTGCACGCAATGCTCGTGTGGACGATTTCGTCTATGATATTCATATCAAAAGTGAATTAGTGCTCCTGGTGTGTGGATATAACATGATTCAAACAAATGGAATTAAGTATGTGTTTTGTGCTTAGTAATTAATCAAATAAAACATTTTAGTGTATAAAGTGTTCTAAAGAATGGAATTAAGTATGTGTGAAGTGATTCGTAAATGATAGAACAAATAATTTTGATGTGTGCATCAAGTGTTCAAATAAATTGAATTAATTATGTGTTCAGTGATTCGTGATTACAAAAAAAATGATTCGCATTCGAAAGTAGTTTGCATATCTGAAAAATATATAATAGAAAAGAAAAATCGTAAGTGTTCCTGTGCTCTTGTAAGTGATAGGAAATATTGTATAAGTGCCGCATGTTTTGTGCAGTCACGCGGTCATTTATAAACCCACACCGAGCCATGTTTTGGATATACGTCGAACAACACCATGGGTTCAACTATGGGTAAGAACTCAACCGTTTTTCTGCAGTTTATATATTTATGTATATATGTTAGTTGAAAAACTTGCTCGGCTGCACATTATGTAGAATGTCCTATTCGTAGAGATCGAGGGTTCAATACCTGGGTTAGGTCTCATGTACATGCTCTAGCTTAGATGACATAAGACCTTTCCAAAAGATCCATGACGTTTCTTCACGATGTTTGATACCCGTCTCTTCAATATTAATATAATATACTAAGTACTACTTCATTTGTGATAGCATTTGTGGTATTGTATGTCTTCACAAACGTTCCATTCACATATGATATATTATTTAATAGTAAAGTATTACCTTCCTTTCGGCTTCAATTTTTTCTATGCGAATAGTGAATTTTTTATTATATATATAACAACGCTTTCTACTTGCTCCCAGTGTTATATGCTAATGTTACAACAATAAAGGACATTGTTGTGTGGTTAACACTTAGAATGCTGGGTAAATTTATTAGAATAGCTATTTGTGTCGTCCATCTGCTTTCGAAAACCTTAAATATCTGCTTACATTTACTGAGGAAAGATACTCAGAGTAGCAAACAGGTAAGATCACAGGCCAGCCGCCAAGTTACTTGGTGGCTGGCCTTGACCTAATCTGTTTGCATTAGCATGAAGTCAGTTCCAGCGCTCTAAGGGTTAAGACGTTTCTTCGAAACTCATACCGAGGGAATTGGTCAATGGGTGAAAAACGTAACTGTAATTGAAACATAATATGCAATGGCTTTATATACAAATGCACGTTGATTAAAAGAAAACGTGTTTGATTACACTATTTCTTGAATGAAAATTTGTAGTGAATGCTCCAACCAATTTGTTAATGTCTTTGTTGACAACAAACTTAAATTCTAGGAGTCAAAAGCAAATGTTATTATCATTAACAACATGTTGGTGCAGTGGTACAATATAGTATAGAACCAAGTAGACTGTTTCAACTCCGCGAACGACAGCAGCAATATTTGACACTGTCTACCAGACCATTGAGAGCTTCTTTCAGGGACTGGGCCACAAGAATGGAGTTGGGGCAAAAGTGGACTTTCGTTAAATGCGAAGTAAGATGTATTCAGTTCACAAGTAGACTGTTCTAATTCCATGAATGACAGCATAATCATCAAATATATCAGGTAGACCAATAACAGTTTCGTTCAGGAACTGAGCTTTAAGAATAGGGGGATTGGGGGGGGGTGACAAAAGAGCACTTTCGTGTAATCCTAGATAAGATGTATCCGAGACAAAAGAAGACTGTTATAGTTCCACGAATGACAGCATCAATATTGGAGCCTGTCTGCTGGACAAATGAGAGTTTCATTCAGCAGGGACTGGGTCTCAAGAATAGGTGGTGAGAATAGTGTACCTTCGTGTAATCATAAATTAGGTGTATTAGGGACCCAAGTTGACTGTTCTAATGTCACGAATGACAGCATAATTATCCAAATCTGTCGGTTAGACCAATAACGCTTTCGTGGAGGAACTGGGCCCGAAGAATAAGTGGGGTGCAATGGTGCACTTCATGATGCTAAATTAATTACTTTCTTGGCACACGTACACTGTTCTTATTCCGACAAATTCTGATTTAGGAGCAAATGTTACTTTTTTACAAAGTTTTGCTATGCAATTTGTAACACCATATTTTGTTGAGTGGGCTAATATGGAATAAGAGGGTTTGGACAAAATAGACAAGTAGGTTGGCAAAATCAGAATTGCGGGAAGTCATGATGAGTTCCATATTAGAAAGCTAGACCATTATCAGGATGAGTAGGTGTGTCAAAGAAATATGAAAAGGCAAAAGCAGAAAAAAGAAACATATTCTTTCATAGGAGAGTTTGTTTATTGATCAAATAAACCGACAGTAGACAGCACAGATTAAAGCAGAGTATGTTTTTTGTTATTCAAAGGAGGACCTCATTGCTAAGAGAACAACTGCTTATGAGAAACAATTCCTTTTTTCCACAGTGGTTTGTGAAGTGCTCTTACCTCACATTTGATTAAGAGGAATAATATGGATTAAGCATTGTCGGCAATGGCGAAAAGTTTTGTTCTCAAAAGCTGAATTGGCGGAACCATCCTTTTTTTATCAGAATGGTTTCAAAATAAAAAGCTAAACAATTTTTAGAATTGGGAAAAGTTATAAAGAGTTAGATTCTTTGATTACACTCATTCCTCCGTTCGTATTGTTGTGTTTAGGAGCATAAACAAAACACCGGACAGTACAAAGAAACATGAATCATTGCACTTTATTTATTCTATTTAGGAGAAACTACTACTCTTATAGGACCAACTGCTCATGAGGAACAGTGTGTTATAAAGAATCTTTACTCATTGCTTGGTTAAGGGGTTTATTATGGAATATCGGTCATGACCATGTTGAACCCAAACGGCGAGTTTCCCGTGCGTCTATAAATAGAATTTGAATAACCGGTATTTCTTTGATTTTCACATACGCACGCACTGACCTGGGAATTTCAAACGAAAATTAATAAATGTCTTATCACCACAGATGATACTCTTAAAATATGTTCCTATATGTGCTAGTTTGATCATAAGTTAGCGTGTAATGGTTCATTTGTGCCTTTTGATTGCTGAGACGGTCCGATCGTCGACGGACTACATATGGTTGCGTAGTTACGTGTTTTTCACCAAGTATAAATTGGTCCTTTGTTGACAAAACAGAGCCGTCTCCTCATTGTTCCTTTGATTTGTTCAAAGTGAACTGTTTATAACTGTTTGACGCCGAAACATTGTGAAAACAGGGGATATGTTATGGTTCATGAGGAAAATCTAACCAGATGTACTAAAACAAAGCCCCGTTTATACTCCCTCTTGATGATATATGATGATGATAAATAAATATATAAAATATGAAACGTTTACAAAGAGTTTTGTTTATTTGTAATTGATGTATCCCTCCTTTTACCACAATCCTTTCCGTAGTAGACAGCTCCAGAAATACCAGAACGGGGAATTGGTACTTATATGACACCCAATCCTTCCTACAGGAATGTGTGCTTAATCCAAACTCAAACCAACAGCAGAGTGCAAAAAGGCATTAAACAAAATTCAGTTTTGTTATGATATTCAATTGAAATCATTTTGCTAAAAGAATCTATTGCTCATCAGGATCAATTCTTTTCTTATCAAAATGGTTTGCAATAAACTCTATACCATATTTACTGAACAGGGCAAATATAGGGGAAGGGGATAATGACAAAGTAGACAAATTATGTATCAAACACAGAATTGCTTGAATCATCCTTCTGTCACAATGGTTTCAAAAGAATAAAGTTAAAGAAATACCAGGTTTGGTTGTTAAGGTTAAATACATCTGTGCTGGTACAACAACAATTCCCCAACTTTGGTGGATTTTCTGTTTATTAAAAATGAAAACAACACCTCCACAAAGCAAATAAGCATGAACAAATTCAAGTGTTGTTGTGATGTCCAGTGGGAAGTAGAAGCTACTGTACTGAAAGTATAATAATTTAAACAGAAGGAGCAATTATTACTTTGTCACAGTGATTTGCTTTGTCATTTACTCCATGTTTAGTTGAGATTCTGTGTCAAAATCAGAATGGATGGGATCATCCTTCTGTCACAATAGTTTCAAAAGAATAAAGTTAAAGAAAAACCAGATTTGGTGAGGAGGATTAAATATTTCTATTCTCCTACAATAACCATTCCTCAGCTTTGGTGGATTTTTTTTTAAATTAAAATGAAAACAACACCTCCACACAGCAAAGAATCATTAACAAATTCCAGTGTTGTTATGATGTTCAGTGGGAAGTAGAAACTACTGTGCTGAAAGTATGCATTGATCAGAAGGAGCAATTATTACTTTGTCACAGTGATTTGCTTTATCATTTACTCCATGTTTAGTTGAAATCCTGTATCAGAATCAGAATGTATGGGATCATCCCATTGTCACAATAGTTTTAAAAGAATAAATTAAGATAAAAACCAGGTTTATTGAGGAAGATTAAATATTTCTATTCTCCTACAACAACCTTTCCTCAGCTTTGGTGGATATTTTGTTTATTAAAAATGTGACAACACCTCCAAACAGCAAAGAATCATAAACAAATTCCAGTGTTGTTATGATGTCCAGTGGGAGGTTGAAACTACTGTACTGAAAGTATAATAATTTAAACAGAATGAGCAATTATTACTTTGTCACAGTGATTTGCTATCTAATTTACTCCATGTTAAGTTGAGATTCTGTGTCAAAATCAGAATTGATCGAATCATCCTTCTGTCACAATAGTTTCAAAAGAATAAAATCAAAGAAAAAACAGATTTGTTGAGGAAGATTAAATAGTTTTATTCTCATACAATAACCATTCCTCAGCTTGGGTGGATTGTTTGTTTATTAAAAATGAAAACAACACCTCCACACAGCAAAGAATCATTTACAAATTCCATTGTTGTTATGATGTTCAGTGGGAAGTAGAAACTACTGTACTGGAAGTATGAATTGATCAGAAGGAGCAAATGTTACATTGTCACAGTGATTTGCTATGTCATTTACTCCATCTTTAGTTTAGTGGGCTAATATGGAGTAATAGGTTAGGACAACATAATGAAGTACAGTGGCAAAAGCAGAATTATGGAAAGTCTCTTCCTTCATGATGATTTCCATAGTAGAAAGCTAGACCATTATCAGGATGAGGAGGTGTGTTAAAGAAATATGAAAAGGCAAAAAGAAAAAGGAAACATATTCTTTCATAGGAGAGTTTGTTTATTGATCAAATAAACCAACAGTAGACAGTACAAATGAAAGCAGAGTATGTTTTTTGTTATTCAAAGGAGGACCTCATTGCTAAGAGAACAACTGCTTATGAGAAACAATTCCTTTTTGCCACAGTGGTTTGTCAAGTGCTCTACCTCACATTTGATTAAGAGGAATAATATGGATTAAGCATTGTCGGCAATGGCGAAAAGTTTTGTTCTCAAAAGCTGAATTGGCGGAACCATCCTTTTTTTATCAGAATGGTTTCAAAATAAAAAGCTAAACAATTTTAAGAATTGGGAAAAGTTATAAAGAGTTAGATTCTTTGATTACACTCATTCCTCCGTTCGTATTGTTGTGTTTAGGAGCATAAACAAAACACCGGACAGTACAAATAAACATGAATCAGTGCACTTTATTTATTCTATTTAGGAGAAACTACTACTCTTATAGGACCAACTGCTCATGAGGAACAGTGTGTTATAAAGAATCTTTACTCATTGCTTGGTTAAGGGGTTTATTATGGAATATCGGTCACGACCATGTTGAACCCAAACGGCGAGTTTCCCGTGCGTCTATAAATAGAATTTGAAAAACCGGTATTTCTTTGATTTTCACATACGCACGCACTGACCTGGGAATTTCAAACGAAAATTAATAAATGTCTTATCACCACAGATGATACTCTTAAAATATGTTTCTAGATGTGCTAGTTTGATCATAAGTTAGCGTGTAATGGTTCATTTGTGCCTTTTGATTGCTGAGACGGTCCGATCGTCGACGGACTACATATGGTTGCGTAGTTACGTGTTTTTCACCAAGTGTAAATTGGTCCTTTGTTGACAAAACAGAGCCGTCTCCTCATTGTTCCTTTGATTTTTTCAAAGTGAACTGTTTATGACTGTTTGACGTCGAAACATTGTGAAAACAGGGGATATGTTATGGTACATGAGGAAAATCTAACCAGATGTACTAAAACAAAGCCCCGTTTATACTCCCTCTTGATGATATATGATGATGATAAATAGATATATAAAATATGAAACGTTTACAAAGAGTTTTGTTTATTTGTAATTGATGTATCCCTCCTTTTACCACAATGCTTTCCGTAGTAGACAGCTCCAGAAATACCAGAACGGGGAATTGGTACTTATATGACACCCAATCCTTCCTACAGGAATGTGTGCTTAATCCAAACTCAAACCAACAGCAGAGTGCAAAAAGGCATTGAACAAAATTCAGTTTTGTTATGATATTCAATTGAAATCATTTTGCTAAAAGAATCTATTGCTCATCAGGATCAATTCTTTTCTTATCAAAATGGTTTGCAATAAACTCTATACCATATTTACTGAACAGGGCAAATATAGGGGAAGGGGATAATGACAAAGTAGACAAATTATGTATCAAACACAGAATTGCTTGAACCATCCTTCTGTCACAATGGTTTCAAAAGAATAAAGTTAAAGAAATACCAGGTTTGGTTGTTAAGGTTAAATATATCTGTGCTGGTACAACAACAATTCCCCAACTTTGGTGGATTTTCTGTTTATTAAAAATGAAAACAACACCTCCACAAAGCAAATAAGCATGAACAAATTCAAGTGTTGTTGTGATGTCCAGTGGGAAGTAGAAGCTTCTGTACTGAAAGTATAATAATTTAAACAGAATGAGCAATTATTACTTTGTCACAGTGATTTGCTTTGTCATTTACTCCATGTTTAGTTGAGATTCTGTGTCAAAATCAGAATGGATGGGATCATCCTTCTGTCACAATAGTTTTAAAAGAATAAAGTTTAAGAAAAACCAGATTTGGTGAGGAAGATTAAATATTTCTATTCTCCTACAATAACCATTCCTCAGCTTTGGTGGATTTTCTTTAATTAAAAATGAAAACAACACCTCCACACAGCAAAGAATCATTAACAAATTCCAGTGTTGTTATGATGTTCAGTGGGAAGTAGAAACTACTGTGCTGAAAGTATGCATTGATCAGAAGGAGCAATTATTACTTTGTCACAGTGATTTGCTTTATCATTTACTCCATGTTTAGTTGAAATCCTGTATCAGAATCAGAATGTATGGGATCATCCCATTGTCACAATAGTTTTAAAAGAATAAATTAAGATAAAAACCAGGTTTATCAAGGAAGATTAAATATTTCTATTCTCCTACAACAACCTTTCCTCAGCTTTGGTGGATATTTTGTTTATTAAAAATGTGACAACACCTCCAAACAGCAAAGAATCATAAACAAATTCCAGTGTTGTTATGATGTCCAGTGGGAGGTTGAAACTACTGTATTGAAAGTATAATAATTTAAACAGAATGAGCAATTATTACTTTGTCACAGTGATTTGCTTTTTCATTTACTCCATGTTTAGTTGAGATTCTGTGTCAAAATCAGAATGGATGGGATCATCCTTCTGTCACAATAGTTTCAAAAGAATAAAGTTAAAGAAAAACCAGATTTGGTGAGGAAGATTAAATATTTCTATTCTCCTACAATAACCATTCCTCAGCTTTGGTGGATTTTTTTTTTATTAAAAATGAGAACAACACCTCCACACAGCAAAGAATCATTAACAAATTCCAGTGTTGTTATGATGTTCAGTGGGAAGTAGAAACTACTGTACTGAAAGTATGCATTGATCAGAAGGAGCAATTATTACTTTGTCACAGTGATTTGCTTTATCATTTACTCCATGTTTAGTTGAAATCCTGTATCAGAATCAGAATGTATGGGATCATCCCATTGTCACAATAGTTTTAAAAGAATAAATTAAGATAAAAACCAGGTTTATTGAGGAAGATTAAATATTTATATTTCTCCTACAACAACCTTTCCTCAGCTTTGGTGGATATTTTGTTTATTAAAAATGTGACAACACCTCCAAACAGCAAAGAATCATAAACAAATTCCAGTGTTGTTATGATGTCCAGTGGGAGGTTGAAACTACTGTATTGAAAGTATAATAATTTAAACAGAATGAGCAATTATTACTTTGTCACAGTGATTTGCTATCTAATTTACTCCATGTTAAGTTAAGATTCTGTGTCAAAATCAGAATTGATCGAATCATCCTTCTGTCACAATAGTTTCAAAAGAATAAAATTAAAGAAAAAACAGATTTGTTGAGGAAGATTAAATAGTTTTATTCTCATACAATAACCATTCCTCAGCTTGGGTGGATTGTTTGTTTATTAAAAATGAAAACAACACCTCCACACAGCAAAGAATCATTTACAAATTCCATTGTTGTTATGATGTTCAGTGGAAAGAAGAAACTACTGTACTGGAAGTATGAATTGATCAGAAGGAGCAAATGTTACATTGTCACAGTGATTTGCTATGTCATTTACTCCATCTTTAGTTTAGTGGGCTAATATGGAGTAATAGGTTAGGACACCATAATGAAGTACAGTGGCAAAAGCAGAATTATGGGAAGTCTCTTCCTTCATAATGATTTCCATAGTAGAAAGCTAGACCATTATCAGGATGAGGAGGTGTGTTAAAGAAATATGAAATGGCAAAACAGAAAAAGGAAACATATTCTTTCATAGGAGAGTTTGTTTATTGATCAAATAAACCAACAGTAGACAGTACAAATGAAAGCAGAGTATGTTTTTTGTTATTCAAAGGAGGACCTCATTGCTAAGAGAACAACTGCTTATGAGAAACAATTCCTTTTTGCCACAGTGGTTTGTCAAGTGCTCTACCTCACATTTGATTAAGAGGAATAATATGGATTAAGCATTGTCGGCAAAGGCGAAAAGTTTTGTTCTCAAAAGCTGAATTGGCGGAACCATCCTTTTTTTATCAGAATGGTTTCAAAATAAAAAGCTAAACAATTTTTAGAATTGGGAAAAGTTATAAAGAGTTAGATTCTTTGATTACACTCATTCCTCCGTTCGTATTGTTGTGTTTAGGAGCATAAACAAAACACCGGACAGTACAAAGAAACATGAATCAGTGCACTTTATTTATTCTATTTAGGAGAAACTACTACTCTTATAGGACCAACTGCTCATGAGGAACAGTGTGTTATAAAGAATCTTTACTCATTGCTTGGTTACTGGGTTTATTATGGAATATCGGCCAGGACCATGTTGAACCCAAACGGCGAGTTTCCCGTGCGTCTATAAATAGAATTTGAAAAACCGGTATTTCTTTGATTTTCACATACGCACGCACTGACCTGGGAATTTCAAACGAAAATTAATAAATGTCTTATCACCACAGATGATACTCTTAAAATATGTTTCTAGATGTGCTAGTTTGATCATAAGTTAGCGTGTAATGGTTCATTTGTGCCTTTTGATTGCTGAGACGGTCCGATCGTCGACGGACTACATATGGTTGCGTAGTTACGTGTTTTTCACCAAGTGTAAATTGGTCCTTTGTTGACAAAACAGAGCCGTCTCCTCATTGTTCCTTTGATTTGTTCAAAGTGAACTGTTTATAACTGTTTGACGCCGAAACATTGTGAAAACAGGGGATATGTTATGGTACATGAGGAAAATCTAACCAGATGTACTAAAACAAAGCCCCGTTTATACTCCCTCTTGATGATATATGATGATGATAAATAAATATATAAAATATGAAACGTTTACAAAGAGTTTTGTTTATTTGTAATTGATGTATCCCTCCTTTTACCACAATGCTTTCCGAAGTAGACAGCTCCAGAAATACCAGAACGGGGAGTTGTAAGGGAATTGGTACTTATATGACACCCAATCCTTCCTACAGGAATGTGTGCTTAATCCAAACTCAAACCAACAGCAGAGTGCAAAAAGGCATTAAACAAAATTCAGTTTTGTTATGATATTCAATTGAAATCATTTTGCTAAAAGAATCTATTGCTCATCAGGATCAATTCTTTTCTTATCAAAATGGTTTGCAATAAACTCTATACCATATTTACTGAACAGGGCAAATATAGGGGAAGGGGATAATGACAAAGTAGACAAATTATGTATCAAACACAGAATTGCTTGAACCATCCTTCTGTCACAATGGTTTCAAAAGAATAAAGTTAAAGAAATACCAGGTTTGGTTGTTAAGGTTAAATATATCTGTGCTGGTACAACAACAATTCCCCAACTTTGGTGGATTTTCTGTTTATTAAAAATGAAAACAACACCTCCACAAAGCAAATAAGCATGAACAAATTCAAGTGTTGTTGTGATGTCCAGTGGGAAGTAGAAGCTACTGTACTGAAAGTATAATAATTTAAACAGAAGGAGCAATTATTACTTTGTCACAGTGATTTGCTTTGTCATTTACTCCATGTTTAGTTGAGATTCTGTGTCAAAATCAGAATGGATGGGATCATCCTTCTGTCACAATAGTTTAAAAGAATAAAGTTAAAGAAAAACCAGATTTGGTGAGGAAGATTAAATATTTCTATTCTCCTACAATAACCATTCCTCAGCTTTGGTGGATTTTTTTTATTAAAAATGAAAACAACACCTCCACACAGCAAAGAATCATTAACAAATTCCAGTGTTGTTATGATGTTCAGTGGGAAGTAGAAACTACTGTACTGAAAGTATGCATTGATCAGAAGGAGCAATTATTACTTTGTCACAGTGATTTGCTTTATCATTTACTCCATGTTTAGTTGAAATCCTGTATCAGAATCAGAATGTATGGGATCATCCCATTGTCACAATAGTTTTAAAAGAATAAATTAAGATAAAAACCAGGTTTATCAAGGAAGATTAAATATTTCTATTCTCCTACAACAACCTTTCCTCGGCTTTGGTGGATATTTTGTTTATTAAAAATGTGACAACACCTCCAAACAGCAAATAAGCATGAACAAATTCCAGTGTTGTTATGATGTCCAGTGGGAGGTTGAAACTACTGTATCGAAAGTATAATAATTTAAACAGAATGAGCAATTATTACTTTGTCACAGTGATTTGCTTTTTCATTTACTCCATGTTTAGTTGAGATTCTGTGTCAAAATCAGAATGGATGGGATCATCCTTCTGTCACAATAGTTTCAAAAGAATAAAGTTAAAGAAAAACCAGATTTGGTGAGGAGGATTAAATATTTCTATTCTCCTACAATAACCATTCCTCAGCTTTGGTGGATTTTTTTTTTATTAAAAATGAAAACAACACCTCCACACAGCAAAGAATCATTAACAAATTGCAGTGTTGTTATGATGTTCAGTGGAAAGAAGAAACTACTGTACTGGAAGTATGAATTGATCAGAAGGAGCAATTATTACTTTGTCACAGTGATTTGCTTTATCATTTACTCCATGTTTAGTTGAAATCCTGTATCAGAATCAGAATGTATGGGATCATCCCATTGTCACAATAGTTTTAAAAGAATAAATTAAGATAAAAACCAGGTTTATTGAGGAAGATTAAATATTTCTATTCTCCTACAACAACCTTTCCTCAGCTTTGGTGGATATTTTGTTTATTAAAAATGTGACAACACCTCCAAACAGCAAAGAATCATAAACAAATTACAGTGTTGTTATGATGTCCAGTGGGAGGTTGAAACTACTGTATTGAAGTATAATAATTTAAACAGAATGAGCAATTATTACTTTGTCACAGTGATTTGCTATCTAATTTACTCCATGTTAAGTTGAGATTATGTGTCAAAATTGATCGAATCATCCTTCTGTCACAATAGTTTCAAAAGAATAAAATTAAAGAAAAAACAGATTTGTTGAGGAAGATTAAATAGTTTTATTCTCATACAATAACCATTCCTCAGCTTGGGTGGATTGTTTGTTTATTAAAAATGAAAACAACACCTCCACACAGCAAAGAATCATTTACAAATTCCATTGTTGTTATGATGTTCAGTGGAAAGAAGAAACTACTGTACTGGAAGTATGAATTGATCAGAAGGAGCAAATGTTACATTGTCACAGTGATTTGCTATGTCATTTACTCCATCTTTAGTTTAGTGGGCTAGTATGGATTAATAGGTTAGGACAACATAAAGAAGTACAGTGGCAAAAGCAGAATTATGGGAAGTCTCTTCCTTCATGATGATTTCCATAGTAGAAAGCTAGACCATTATCATGATGAGGAGGTGTGTTAAAGAAATATGAAATGGCAAAACAGAAAAAGGAAACATATTCTTTCATAGGAGAGTTTGTTTATTGATCAAATAAACCAACAGTAGACAGTACAAATGAAAGCAGAGTATGTTTTTTGTTATTCAAAGGAGGACCTCATTGCTAAGAGAACAACTGCTTATGAGAAACAATTCCTTTTTGCCACAGTGGTTTGTCAAGTGCTCTACCTCACATTTGATTAAGAGGAATATTATGGATTAGGCATTGTCGGCAAAGGCGAAAAGTTTTGTTCTCAAAAGCTGAATTGGCGGAACCATCCTTTTTTTTATCAGAATGGTTTCAAAATAAAAAGCTAAACAATTTTTAGAATTGGGTAAAGTTATAAAGAGTTAGATTCTTTGATTACACTCATTCCTCCGTTCGTATTGTTGTGTTTATGAGCATAAACAAAACACCGGACAGTACAAAGAAACATGAAACAGTGCACTTTATTTATTCTATTTAGGAGAAACTACTACTCTTATAGGACCAACTGCTCATGAGGAACAGTGTGTTATAAAGAATCTTTACCCATTGCTTGGTTAAGGGGTTTATTATGGAATATCGGTCACGACCATGTTGAACCCAAACGGCGAGTTTCCCGTGCGTCTATAAATAGAATTTGAAAAACCGGTATTTCTTTGATTTTCACATACGCACGCACTGACCTGGGAATGCCACAGTGCTTTCCGAAGTAGACAGCTCCAGAAATACCAGAACGGGGAGTTGTTAGTGGAATTGGTACTTATATGACACCCAATCCTTCCTACAGGAATGTGTGCTTAATCCAAACTCAAACCAACAGCGGGTGCAAAAAGGCATTAAACAAAATTCAGTTTTGTTATGATATTCAATTGAAATCATTTTGCTAAAAGAATCTATTGCTCATCAGGATCAATTCTTTTCTTATCAAAATGGTTTGCAATAAACTCGATACCATATTTACTGAACAGGGCAAATATAGGGGAAGGGGATAATGACAAAGTAGACAAATTATGTATCAAATACAGAATTGCTTGAACCATCCTTCTGTCACAATGGTTTCAAAAGAATAAAGTTAAAGAAATACCAGGTTTGGTTGTTAAGGTTAAATATATCTGTGCTGGTACAACAACAATTCCCCAACTTTGGTGGATTTTCTGTTTATTACAAATGAAAACAACACCTCCACAAAGCAAATAAGCATGAACAAATTCAAGTGTTGTTGTGATGTCCAGTGGGAAGTAGAAGCTACTGTACTGAAAGTATAATAATTTAAACAGAAGGAGCAATTATTACTTTGTCACAGTGATTTGCTTTGTCATTTACTCCATGTTTAGTTGAGATTCTGTGTCAAAATCAGAATGGATGGGATCATCCTTCTGTCACAATAGTTTCAAAAGAATAAAGTTAAAGAAAAACCCGATTTGGTGAGGAAGATTAAATATTTCTATTCTCCTACAATAACCATTCCTCAACTTTGGTGGATTTTTTTTTATTAAAAATGAAAACAACACCTCCACACAGCAAAGAATCATTAACAAATTCCAGTGTTGTTATGATGTTCAGTGGGAAGTAGAAACTACTGTACTGAAAGTATGCATTGATCAGAAGGAGCAATTATTACTTTGTCACAGTGATTTGCTTTATCATTTACTCCATGATTAGTTGAAATCCTGTATCAGAATCAGAATGTATGGGATCATCCCATTGTCACAATAGTTTTAAAAGAATAAATTAAGATAAAAATCAGGTTTGTTGAGGAAGATTAAATATTTCTGTTCTCCTACAACAACCTTTCCTCAGCTTTGGTGGCTATTTTGTTTATTAAAAATGTGACAACACCTCCAAACAGCAAAGAATCACAAACAAATTCCAGTGTTGTTATGATGTCCAGTGGGAGGTTGAAACTACTGTACTGAAAGTATAATAATTTAAACAGAATGAGCAATTATTACTTTGTCACAGTGATTTGCTATCTAATTTACTCCATGTTAAGTTGAGATTCTGTGTCAAAATCAGAATTGATCGAATCATCCTTCTGTCACAATAGTTTCAAAAGAATAAAATTAAAGAAAAAACAGATTTGTTGAGGAAGATTAAATAGTTTTATTCTCATACAATAACCATTCCTCAGCTTGGGTGGATTGTTTGTTTATCAAAAATGAAAACAACACCTCCACACAGCAAAGAATCATTTACAAATTCCATTGTTGTTATGATGTTCAGTGGAAAGAAGAAACTACTGTACTGGAAGTATGAATTGATCAGAGGGAGCAAATGTTACATTGTCACAGTGATTTGCTATGTCATTTACTCCATCTTTAGTTTAGTGGGCTAGTATGGATTAATAGGTTAGGACAACATAAAGAAGTACAGTGGCAAAAGCAGAATTATGGGAAGTCTCTTCCTTCATGATGATTTCCATAGTAGAAAGCTAGACCATTATCATGATGAGGAGGTGTGTTAAAGAAATATGAAATGGCAAAACCGAAAAAGGACACATATTCTTTCATAGGAGAGTTTGTTTATTGATCAAATAAACCAACAGTAGACAGTACAAATGAAAGCAGAGTATGCATTTTGTTATTCAAAGGAGGACCTCATTGCTAAGAGAACAACTGCTTATGAGAAACAATTCCTTTTTGCCACAGTGGTTTGTCAAGTGCTCTACCTCACATTTGATTAAGAGGAATAATATGGATTAAGCATTGTCGGCAAAGGCGAAAAGTTTTGTTCTCAAAAGCTGAATTGGCGGAACCATCCTTTTTTTATCAGAATGGTTTCAAAATAAAAAGCTAAACAATTTTTAGAATTGGGAAAAGTTATAAAGAGTTAGATTCTTTGATTACACTCATTCCTCCGTTCGTATTGTTGTGTTTAGGAGCATAAACAAAACACCGGACAGTACAAATAAACATGAATCAGTGCACTTTATTTATTCTATTTAGGAGAAACTACTACTCTTATAGGACCAACTGCTCATGAGGAACAGTGTGTTATAAAGAATCTTTACTCATTGCTTGGTTACTGGGTTTATTATGGAATATCGGCCAGGACCATGTTGAACCCAAACGGCGAGTTTCCCGTGCGTCTATAAATAGAATTTGAAAAACCGGTATTTCTTTGATTTTCACATACGCACGCACTGACCTGGGAATTTCAAACGAAAATTAATAAATGTCTTATCACCACAGATGATACTCTTAAAATATGTTTCTAGATGTGCTAGTTTGATCATAAGTTAGCGTGTAATGGTTCATTTGTGCCTTTTGATTGCTGAGACGGTCCGATCGTCGACGGACTACATATGGTTGCGTAGTACGTGTTTTTCACCAAGTGTAAATTGGTCCTTTGTTGACAAAACAGAGCCGTCTCCTCATTGTTCCTTTGATTTGTTCAAAGTGAACTGTTTATAACTGTTTGACGCCGAAACATTGTGAAAACAGGGGATATGTTATGGTACATGAGGAAAATCTAACCAGATGTACTAAAACAAAGCCCCGTTTATACTCCCTCTTGATGATATATGATGATGATAAATAAATATATAAAATATGAAACGTTTACAAAGAGTTTTATTTATTTGTAATTGATGTATCCCTCCTTTTACCACAATGCTTTCCGAAGTAGACAGCTCCAGAAATACCAGAACGGGGAGTTGTAAGTGGAATTGGTACTTATATGACACCCAATCCTTCCTACAGGAATGTGTGCTTAATCCAAACTCAAACCAACATCAGAGTGCAAAAAGGCATTAAACAAATTTCAATTTTGTTATGATATTCAATTGAAATCATTTTGCTAAAAGAATCTATTGCTCATCAGGATCAATTCTTTTCTTATCAAAATGGTTTGCAATAAACTCTATACCATATTTACTGAACAGGGCAAATATAGGGGAAGGGGATAATGACAAAGTAGACAAATTATGTATCAAACACAGAATTGCTTGAACCATCCTTCTGTCACAATGGTTTCAAAAGAATAAAGTTAAAGAAATACCAGGTTTGGTTGTTAAGGTTAAATATATCTGTGCTGGTACAACAACAATTCCCCAACTTTGGTGGATTTTCTGTTTATCAAAAATGAAAACAACACCTCCACAAAGCAAATAAGCATGAACAAATTCAAGTGTTGTTGTGATGTCCAGTGGGAAGTAGAAGCTACTGTACTGAAAGTATAATAATTTAAACAGAAGGAGCAATTATTACTTTGTCACAGTGATTTGCTTTGTCATTTACTCCATGTTTAGTTGAGATTCTGTGTCAAAATCAGAATGGATGGGATCATCCTTCTGTCACAATAGTTTCAAAAGAATAAAGTTAAAGAAAAACCAGATTTGGTGAGGAAGATTAAATATTTCTATTGCTCCTACAATAAACCATTCCTCAGCTTTGGTGGATTATTTTTTATTAAAAATGAAAACAACACCTCCACACAGCAAAGAATCATTAACAAATTCCAGTGTTGTTGTGATGTTCAGTGGGAAGTAGAAACTACTGTACTGAAAGTATGCATTGATCAGAAGGAGCAATTATTACTTTGTCACAGTGCTTTGCTTTGTCATTTACTCCATGTTTAGTTGAGATTCTATGTCAAAATCAGAATGGATGGAACCATCCTTCTGTCACAATAGTTTCAAAAGAATAAAGTTAAAGAAAAACCAGATTTGGTGAGGAAGATTAAATATTTCTATTCTCCTACAATAACTATTCCTCAGCTTTGGTGGATTTCTTTTTATTAAAAATGAAAACAACACCTCCACACAACAAAGAATCATTAACAAATTCCAGTGTTGTTATGTTGTTCAGTGGGAAGTAGAAACTACTGTACTGAAAGTATGCATTGATCAGAAGGAGCAGTTATTACTTTGTCACAGTGATTTGCTATATCGTTTACTCCATGTTTAGTTGAAATCCTGTGTCAGAATCAGAATTGATGGGATCATCCCATTGTCACAATAGTTTTAAAAGAATAAAGTTAGATAAAAACCAGGTTTGTTGAGGAAGATTAAATATTTCTATTCTCCTACAACAACATTTCCTCAGCTTTGGTGGATTTTTTGTTTATTAAAAATGAAAACAACACCACTACACAGCAAAGAATCATTAACAAATTCCAGTGTTGTTATGTTGTTCAGTGGGAAGTAGAAACTACTGTACTGAAAGTATGCATTGATCAGAGGGAGCAATTATTACTTTGTCACAGTGATTTGCTATATCGTTTACTCCATGTTTAGTTGAAATCCTGTGTCAGAATCAGAATTGATGGGATCATCCCATTGTCACAATAGTTTTAAAAGAATAAATTAAGATAAAAACCAGGTTTATTGAGGAAGAAAAAATATTTCTATTCTCCTACAACAACCTTTCCTCAGCTTTGGTGGATATTTTGTTTATTAAAAATGTGACAACACCTCCAAACAGCAAAGAATCATAAACAAATTACAGTGTTGTTATGATGTCCAGTGGGAGGTTGAAACTACTGTATTGAAGTATAATAATTTAAACAGAATGAGCAATTATTACTTTGTCACAGTGATTTGCTATCTAATTTACTCCATGTTAAGTTGAGATTATGTGTCAAAATTGATCGAATCATCCTTCTGTCACAATAGTTTCAAAAGAATAAAATTAAAGAAAAAACAGATTTGTTGAGGAAGATTAAATAGTTTTATTCTCATACAATAACCATTCCTCAGCTTGGGTGGATTGTTTGTTTATTAAAAATGAAAACAACACCTCCACACAGCAAAGAATCATTTACAAATTCCATTGTTGTTATGATGTTCAGTGGAAAGAAGAAACTACTGTACTGGAAGTATGAATTGATCAGAGGGAGCAAATGTTACATTGTCACAGTGATTTGCTATGTCATTTACTCCATCTTTAGTTTAGTGGGCTAGTATGGATTAATAGGTTAGGACAACATAAAGAAGTACAGTGGCAAAAGCAGAATTATGGGAAGTCTCTTCCTTCATGATGATTTCCATAGTAGAAAGCTAGACCATTATCATGATGAGGAGGTGTGTTAAAGAAATATGAAATGGCAAAACCGAAAAAGGACACATATTCTTTCATAGGAGAGTTTGTTTATTGATCAAATAAACCAACAGTAGACAGTACAAATGAGAGCAGAGTATGCATTTTGTTATTCAAAGGAGGACCTCATTGCTAAGAGAACAACTGCTTATGAGAAACAATTCCTTCTTGCCACAGTGGTTTGTCAAGTGCTCTACCTCACATTTGATTAAGAGGAATAATTTGGATTAAGCATTGTCGGCAAAGGCGAAAAGTTTTGTTCTCAAAAGCTGAATTGGCGGAACCATCCTTTTTTTATCAGAATGGTTTCAATATAGCTAAACAATTTTTAGAATTGGGAAAAGTTATAAAGAGTTAGATTCTTTGATTACACTCATTGCTCCGTTCGTATTGTTGTGTTTAGGAGCATAAACAAAACACCGGACAGTACAAATAAACATGAATCAGTGCACTTTATTTATTCTATTTAGGAGAAACTTCTACTCTTATAGGACCAACTGCTCATGAGGAACAGTGTGTTATAAAGAATCTTTACTCATTGCTTGGTTAAGGGGTTTATTATGGAATATCGGTCACGACCATGTTGAACCCAAACGGCGAGTTTCCCGTGCGTCTATAAATAGAATTTGAAAAACCGGTATTTCTTTGATTTTCACATACGCACGCACTGACCTGGGAATTTCAAACGAAAATTAATAAATGTCTTATCACCACAGATGATACTCTTAAAATATGTTTCTAGATGTGCTAGTTTGATCATAAGTTAGCGTGTAATGGTTCATTTGTGCCTTTTGATTGCTGAGACGGTCCGATCGTCGACGGACTACATGTGGTTGCGTAGTTACGTGTTTTTCACCAAGTGTAAATTGGTCCTTTGTTGACAAAACAGAGCCGTCTCCTCATTGTTCCTTTGATTTGTTCAAAGTGAACTGTTTATAACTGTTTGACGCCGAAACATTGTGAAAACAGGGGATATGTTATGGTTCATGAGGAAAATCTAACCAGATGTACTAAAACAAAGCCCCGTTTATACTCCCTCTTGATGATATATGATGATGATAAATAAATATATAAAATATGAAACGTTTACAAAGAGTTTTGTTTATTTGTAATTGATGTATCCCTCCTTTTACCACAATGCTTTCCGAAGTAGACAGCTCTAGAAATACCAGAACGGGGAGTTGTAAGTGGAATTGGTACTTATATGACACCCAATCCTTCCTACAGGAATGTGTGCTTAATCCAAACTCAAACCAACAGCAGAGTGCAAAAAGGCATTAAACAAATTTCAATTTTGTTATGATATTCAATTGAAATCATTTTGCTAAAAGAATCTATTGCTCATCAGGATCAATTCTTTTCTTATCAAAATGGTTTGCAATAAAATCTATACCATAATTACTGAACAGGGCAAATATAGGGGAAGGGGATAATGACAAAGTAGACAAATTATGTATCAAACACAGAATTGCTTGAACCATCCTTCTGTCACAATGGTTTCAAAAGAATAAAGTTAAAGAAATACCAGGTTTGGTTGTTAAGGTTAAATATATCTGTGCTGGTACAACAACAATTCTCCAACTTTGGTGGATTTTCTGTTTATTAAAAATGAAAACAACACCTCCACAAAGCAAATAAGCATGAACAAATTCAAGTGTTGTTGTGATGTCCAGTGGGAAGTAGAAGCTACTGTACTGAAAGTATAATAATTTAAACAGAAGGAGCAATTATTACTTTGTCACAGTGATTTGCTTTGTCATTTACTCCATGTTTAGTTGAGATTCTGTGTCAAAATCAGAATGGATGGGATCATCCTTCTGTCACAATAGTTTCAAAAGAAAGTTAAAGAAAAACCAGATTTGGTGAGGAAGATTAAATATTTCTATTCTCCTACAATAACCATTCCTCAGCTTTGGTGGTTTTTTTGTTTATTAAAAATGAAAACAACACCTCCACACAACAAAGAATCATTAACAAATTCCAGTGTTGTTATGTTGTTCAGTGGGAAGTAGAAACTACTGTACTGAAAGTATGCATTGATCAGAAGGAGCAGTTATTACTTTGTCACAGTGATTTGCTATATCGTTTACTCCATGTTTAGTTGAAATCCTGTGTCAGAATCAGAATTGATGGGATCATCCCATTGTCACAATAGTTTTAAAAGAATAAAGTTAGATAAAAACCAGGTTTGTTGAGGAAGATTAAATATTTCTATTCTCCTACAACAACATTTCCTCAGCTTTGGTGGATTTTTTGTTTATTAAAAATGAAAACAACACCACTACACAGCAAAGAATCATTAACAAATTCCAGTGTTGTTATGTTGTTCAGTGGGAAGTAGAAACTACTGTACTGAAAGTATGCATTGATCAGAGGGAGCAATTATTACTTTGTCACAGTGATTTGCTATATCGTTTACTCCATGTTTAGTTGAAATCCTGTGTCAGAATCAGAATTGATGGGATCATCCCATTGTCACAATAGTTTTAAAAGAATAAATTAAGATAAAAACCAGGTTTATTGAGGAAGAAAAAATATTTCTATTCTCCTACAACAACCTTTCCTCAGCTTTGGTGGATATTTTGTTTATTAAAAATGTGACAACACCTCCAAACAGCAAAGAATCATAAACAAATTCCAGTGTTGTTATGATGTCCAGTGCGAGGTTGAAACTACTGTACTGAAAGTATAATAATTTAAACAGAATGAGCAATTATTACTTTGTCACAGTGATTTGCTATCTAATTTACTCCATGTTAAGTTGAGATTCTGTGTCAAAATCAGAATTGACCGAATCATCCTTCTGTCACAATAGTTTCAAAAGAATAAAATTAAAGAAAAAACAGATTTGTTGAGGAAGATTAAATAGTTTTATTCTCATACAATAACCATTCCTCAGCTTGGGTGGATTGTTTGTTTATTAAAAATGAAAACAACACCTCCACACAGCAAAGAATCATTTACAAATTCCATTGTTGTTATGATGTTCAGTGGAAAGAAGAAACTACTGTACTGGAAGTATGAATTGATCAGAGGGAGCAAATGTTACATTGTCACAGTGATTTGCTATGTCATTTACTCCATCTTTAGTTTAGTGGGCTAGTATGGATTAATAGGTTAGGACAACATAAAGAAGTACAGTGGCAAAAGCAGAATTATGGGAAGTCTCTTCCTTCATGATGATTTCCATAGTAGAAAGCTAGACCATTATCATGATGAGGAGGTGTGTTAAAGAAATATGAAATGGCAAAACCGAAAAAGGACACATATTCTTTCATAGGAGAGTTTGTTTATTGATCAAATAAACCAACAGTAGACAGTACAAATGAGAGCAGAGTATGCATTTTGTTATTCAAAGGAGGACCTCATTGCTAAGAGAACAACTGCTTATGAGAAACAATTCCTTCTTGCCACAGTGGTTTGTCAAGTGCTCTACCTCACATTTGATTAAGAGGAATAATTTGGATTAAGCATTGTCGGCAAAGGCGAAAAGTTTTGTTCTCAAAAGCTGAATTGGCGGAACCATCCTTTTTTTTATCAGAATGGTTTCAATATAGCTAAACAATTTTTAGAATTGGGAAAAGTTATAAAGAGTTAGATTCTTTGATTACACTCATTGCTCCGTTCGTATTGTTGTGTTTAGGAGCATAAACAAAACACCGGACAGTACAAATAAACATGAATCAGTGCACTTTATTTATTCTATTTAGGAGAAACTACTACTCTTATAGGACCAACTGCTCATGAGGAACAGTGTGTTATAAAGAATCTTTACTCATTGCTTGGTTAAGGGGTTTATTATGGAATATCGGTCACGACCATGTTGAACCCAAACGGCGAGTTTCCCGTGCGTCTATAAATAGAATTTGAATAACCGGTATTTCTTTGATTTTCACATACGCACGCACTGACCTGGGAATTTCAAACGAAAATTAATAAATGTCTTATCACCACAGATGATACTCTTAAAATATGTTTCTAGGTGTGCTAGTTTGATCATAAGTTAGCGTGTAATGGTTCATTTGTGCCTTTTGATTGCTGAGACGGTCCAATCGTCGACGGACTACATATGGTTGTGTAGATACGTGTTTTTCACCAAGTGTAAATTGGTCCTTTGTTGACAAAACAGAGCCGTCTCCTCATTGTTCCTTTGATTTGTTCAAAGTGAACTGTTTATAACTGTTTGACGCCGAAACATTGTGAAAACAGGGGATATGTTATGGTACATGAGGAAAATCTAACCAGATGTACTAAAACAAAGCCCCGTTTATACTCCCTCTTGATGATATATGATGATGATAAATAAATATATAAAATATGAAACGTTTACAAAGAGTTTTGTTTATTTGTAATTGATGTATCCCTCCTTTTACCACAATGCTTTCTGAAGTAGACAGCTCCAGAAATACCAGAACGGGGAGTTGTAAGTGGAATTGGTACTTATATGACACCCAATCCTTCCTACAGGAATGTGTGCTTAATCCAAACTCAAACCAACAGCAGAGTGCAAAAAGGCATTAAACAAATTTCAATTTTGTTATGATATTCAATTGAAATCATTTTGCTAAAAGAATCTATTGCTCATCAGGATCAATTCTTTTCTTATCAAAATGGTTTGCAATAAAATCTATACCATAATTACTGAACAGGGCAAATATAGGGGAAGGGGATAATGACAAAGTAGACAAATTATGTATCAAATACAGAATTGCTTGAACCATCCTTCTGTCACAATGGTTTCAAAAGAATAAAGTTAAAGAAATACCAGGTTTGGTTGTTAAGGTTAAATATATCTGTGCTGGTACAACAACAATTCTCCAACTTTGGTGGATTTTCTGTTTATTAAAAATGAAAACAACACCTCCACAAAGCAAATAAGCATGAACAAATTCAAGTGTTGTTGTGATGTCCAGTGGGAAGTAGAAGCTACTGTACTGAAAGTATAATAATTTAAACAGAAGGAGCAATTATTACTTTGTCACAGTGATTTGCTTTGTCATTTACTCCATGTTTAGTTGAGATTCTGTGTCAAAATCAGAATGGATGGGATCATCCTTCTGTCACAATAGTTTCAAAAGAAAGTTAAAGAAAAACCAGATTTGGTGAGGAAGATTAAATATTTCTATTCTCCTACAATAACCATTCCTCAGCTTTGGTGGTTTTTTTGTTTATTAAAAATGAAAACAACACCTCCACACAACAAAGAATCATTAACAAATTCCAGTGTTGTTGTGATGTCCAGTGGGAATTAGAAACTACTGTACTGAAAGTATGCATTGATCAGAAGGAGCAATTATTACTTTGTCACAGTGATTTGCTTTGTCATTTACTCCATGTTTAGTTGAGATTCTATGTCAAAATCAGAATGGATGGAACCATCCTTCTGTCACAATAGTTTCAAAAGAATAAAGTTAAAGAAAAACCAGATTTGGTGAGGAAGATTAAATATTTCTATTCTCCTACAATAACCATTCCTTAGCTTGGGTGGATATTTTGTTTATTAAAAATGAAAACAACACCTCCACACAACAAAGAATCATTAACAAATTCCAGTGTTGTTATGATGTTCAGTGGGAAGTAGAATTTACTGTACAAAAAGTATGCATTGATCAGAAGGAGCAATTATTACTTTGTCACAGTGATTTGCTATATCGTTTACTCCATGTTTAGTTGAAATCCTGTGTCAGAATCAGAATTGATGGGATCATCCCATTGTCACAATAGTTTTAAAAGAATAAAGTTAGATAAAAACCAGGTTTGTTGAGGAAGATTAAATATTTCTATTCTCCTACAACAACATTTCCTCAGCTTTGGTGGATTTTTTGTTTATTAAAAATGAAAACAACACCTCCACAAAGCAAAGAATCATTAACAAATTCCAGTGTTGTTATGATGTTCAGTGGGAAGTAGAAACTACTGTACTGAAAGTATGCATTGATCAGAGTGAGCAATTATTACTTTGTCACAGTGATTTGCTTTATCATTTACTCCATGTTTAGTTGAAATCCTGTGTCAGAATCAGATTGTATGGGATCATCCCATTGTCACAATAGTTTTAAAAGAATAAATTAAGATAAAAACCAGGTTTATTGAGGAAGAAAAAATATTTCTATTCTCCTACAACAACCTTTCCTCAGCTTTGGTGGATATTTTGTTTATTAAAAATGTGACAACACCTCCAAACAGCAAAGAATCATAAACAAATTCCAGTGTTGTTATGATGTCCAGTGGGAGGTTGAAACTACTGTACTGAAAGTATAATAATTTAAACAGAATGAGCAATTATTACTTTGTCACAGTGATTTGCTATCTAATTTACTCCATGTTAAGTTAAGATTCTGTGTCAAAATCAGAATTGATCGAATCATCCTTCTGTCACAATAGTTTCAAAAGAATAAAATTAAAGAAAAAACAGATTTGTTGAGGAAGATTAAATAGTTTTATTCTCATACAATAACCATTCCTCAGCTTGGGTGGATTGTTTGTTTATCAAAAATGAAAACAACACCTCCACACAGCAAAGAATCATTTACAAATTCCATTGTTGTTATGATGTTCAGTGGAAAGAAGAAACTACTGTACTGGAAGTATGAATTGATCAGAGGGAGCAAATGTTACATTGTCACAGTGATTTGCTATGTCATTTACTCCATCTTTAGTTTAGTGGGCTAATATGGAGTAATAGGTTAGGACAACATAAAGAAGTACAGTGGCAAAAGCAGAATTATGGGAAGTCTCTTCCTTCATGATGATTTCCATAGTAGAAAGCTAGACCATTATCAGGATGAGGAGGTGTGTTAAAGAAATATGAAATGGCAAAAACAGAAAAAAGAACATATTCTTTCATAGGAGAGTTTGTTTATTGATCAAATAAACCAACAGTAGACAGTACAAATGAAAGCAGAGTATGCATTTTGTTATTCAAAGGAGGACCTCATTGCTAAGAGAACAACTGCTTATGAGAAACAATTCCTTTTTGCCACAGTGGTTTGTCAAGTGCTCTACCTCACATTTGATTAAGAGGAATAATATGGATTAAGCATTGTCGGCAAAGGCGAAAAGTTTTGTTCTCAAAAGCTGAATTGGCGGAACCATCCTTTTTTTATCAGAATGGTTTCAATATAGCTAAACAATTTTTAGAATTGGGAAAAGTTATAAAGAGTTAGATTCTTTGATGACACTCATTGCTCCGTTCGTATTGTTGTGTTTAGGAGCATAAACAAAACACCGGACAGTACAAATAAACATGAATCAGTGCACTTTATTTATTCTATTTAGGAGAAACTACTACTCTTATAGGACCAACTGCTCATGAGGAACAGTGTGTTATAAAGAATCTTTACTCATTGCTTGGTTAAGGGGTTTATTATGGAATATCGGTCACGACCATGTTGAACCCAAACGGCGAGTTTCCCGTGCGTCTATAAATAGAATTTGAAAAACCGGTATTTCTTTGATTTTCACATACGCACGCACTGACCTGGGAATTTCAAACGAAAATTAATAAATGTCTTATCACCACAGATGATACTCTTAAAATATGTTTCTAGATGTGCTAGTTTGATCATAAGTTAGCGTGTAATGGTTCATTTGTGCCTTTTGATTGCTGAGACGGTCCGATCGTCGACGGACTACATATGGTTGCGTAGTTACGTGTTTTTCACCAAGTGTAAATTGGTCCTTTGTTGACAAAACAGAGCCGTCTCCTCATTGTTCCTTTGATTTGTTCAAAGTGAACTGTTTATAACTGTTTGACGCCGAAACATTGTGAAAACAGGGGATATGTTATGGTTCATGAGGAAAATCTAACCAGATGTACTAAAACAAAGCCCCGTTTATACTCCCTCTTGATGATATATGATGATGATAAATAAATATATAAAATAGGAAACGTTTACAAAGAGTTTTGTTTATTTGTAATTGATGTATCCCTCCTTTTACCACAATGCTTTCCGAAGTAGACAGCTCTAGAAATACCAGAACGGGGAGTTGTAAGTGGAATTGGTACTTATATGACACCCAATCCTTCCTACAGGAATGTGTTCTTAATCCAAACTCAAACCAACATCAGAGTGCAAAAAGGCATTAAACAAATTTCAATTTTGTTATGATATTCAATTGAAATCATTTTGCTAAAAGAATCTGTTGCTCATCAGGATCAATTCTTTTCTTATCAAAATGGTTTGCAATAAACTCTATACCATATTTACTGAACAGGGCAAATATAGGGGAAGGGGATAATGACAAAGTAGACAAATCATGTATCAAACACAGAATTGCTTGAACCATCCTTCTGTCACAATGGTTTCAAAAGAATAAAGTTAAAGAAATACCAGGTTTGGTTGTTAAGGTTAAATATATCTGTGCTGGTACAACAACAATTCCCCAACTTTGGTGGATTTTCTGTTTATCAAAAATGAAAACAACACCTCCACAAAGCAAATAAGCATGAACAAATTCAAGTGTTGTTGTGATGTCCAGTGGGAAGTAGAAGCTATTGTACTGAAAGTATAATAATTTAAACAGAAGGAGCAATTATTACTTTGTCACAGTGATTTGCTTTGTCATTTACTCCATGTTTAGTTGAGATTCTGTGTCAAAATCAGAATGGATGGGATCATCCTTCTGTCACAATAGTTTCAAAAGAATAAAGTTAAAGAAAAACCAGATTTGGTGAGGAAGATTAAATATTTCTATTCTCCTACAATAACCATTCCTCAGCTTTGGTGGATTTTTTTATTAAAAATGAAAACAACACCTCCACACAACAAAGAATCATTAACAAATTCCAGTGTTGTTGTGATGTCCAGTGGGAAGTAGAAACTACTGTACTGAAAGTATGCATTGATCAGAAGGAGCAATTATTACTTTGTCACAGTGCTTTGCTTTGTCATTTACTCCATGTTTAGTTGAGATTCTATGTCAAAATCAGAATGGATGGAACCATCCTTCTGTCACAATAGTTTCAAAAGAATAAAGTTAAAGAAAAACCAGATTTGGTGAGGAAGATTAAATATTTCTATTCTCCTACAATAACTATTCCTCAGCTTTGGTGGATTTCTTTTTATTAAAAATGAAAACAACACCTCCACACAACAAAGAATCATTAACAAATTCCAGTGTTGTTATGTTGTTCAGTGGGAAGTAGAAACTACTGTACTGAAAGTATGCATTGATCAGAAGGAGCAGTTATTACTTTGTCACAGTGATTTGCTATATCGTTTACTCCATGTTTAGTTGAAATCCTGTGTCAGAATCAGAATTGATGGGATCATCCCATTGTCACAATAGTTTTAAAAGAATAAAGTTAGATAAAAACCAGGTTTGTTGAGGAAGATTAAATATTTCTATTCTCCTACAACAACATTTCCTCAGCTTTGGTGGATTTTTTGTTTATTAAAAATGAAAACAACACCACTACACAGCAAAGAATCATTAACAAATTCCAGTGTTGTTATGTTGTTCAGTGGGAAGTAGAAACTACTGTACTGAAAGTATGCATTGATCAGAGGGAGCAATTATTACTTTGTCACAGTGATTTGCTATATCGTTTACTCCATGTTTAGTTGAAATCCTGTGTCAGAATCAGAATTGATGGGATCATCCCATTGTCACAATAGTTTTAAAAGAATAAATTAAGATAAAAACCAGGTTTATTGAGGAAGATTAAATATTTCTATTCTCCTACAACAACCTTTCCTCAGCTTTGGTGGATATTTTGTTTATTAAAAATGTGACAACACCTCCAAACAGCAAAGAATCATAAACAAATTCCAGTGTTGTTATGATGTCCAGTGGGAGGTTGAAACTACTGTATTGAAAGTATAATAATTTAAACAGAATGAGCAATTATTACTTTGTCACAGTGATTTGCTATCTAATTTACTCCATGTTAAGTTGAGATTCTGTGTCAAAATCAGAATTGACCGAATCATCCTTCTGTCACAATAGTTTCAAAAGAATAAAATTAAAGAAAAAACAGATTTGTTGAGGAAGATTAAATAGTTTTATTCTCATACAATAACCATTCCTCAGCTTGGGTGGATTGTTTGTTTATCAAAAATGAAAACAACACCTCCACACAGCAAAGAATCATTTACAAATTCCATTGTTGTTATGATGTTCAGTGGAAAGAAGAAACTACTGTACTGGAAGTATGAATTGATCAGAGGGAGCAAATGTTACATTGTCACAGTGATTTGCTATGTCATTTACTCCATCTTTAGTTTAGTGGGCTAGTATGGATTAATAGGTTAGGACAACATAAAGAAGTACAGTGGCAAAAGCAGAATTATGGGAAGTCTCTTCCTTCATGATGATTTCCATAGTAGAAAGCTAGACCATTATCATGATGAGGAGGTGTGTTAAAGAAATATGAAATGGCAAAACCGAAAAAGGACACATATTCTTTCATAGGAGAGTTTGTTTATTGATCAAATAAACCAACAGTAGACAGTACAAATGAGAGCAGAGTATGCATTTTGTTATTCAAAGGAGGACCTCATTGCTAAGAGAACAACTGCTTATGAGAAACAATTCCTTCTTGCCACAGTGGTTTGTCAAGTGCTCTACCTCACATTTGATTAAGAGGAATAATTTGGATTAAGCATTGTCGGCAAAGGCGAAAAGTTTTGTTCTCAAAAGCTGAATTGGCGGAACCATCCTTTTTTTATCAGAATGGTTTCAATAAAAAGCTAAACAATTTTTAGAATTGGGAAAAGTTATAAAGAGTTAGATTCTTTGATTACACTCATTCCTCCGTTCGTATTGTTGTGTTTAGGAGCATAAACAAAACACCGGACAGTACAAATAAACATGAATCAGTGCACTTTATTTATTCTATTTAGGAGAAACTACTACTCTTATAGGACCAACTGCTCATGAGGAACAGTGTGTTATAAAGAATCTTTACTCATTGCTTGGTTAAGGGGTTTATTATGGAATATCGGTCACGACCATGTTGAACCCAAACGGCGAGTTTCCCGTGCGTCTATAAATAGAATTTGAAAAACCGGTATTTCTTTGATTTTCACATACGCACGCACTGACCTGGGAATTTCAAACGAAAATTAATAAATGTCTTATCACCACAGATGATACTCTTAAAATATGTTTCTAGATGTGCTAGTTTGATCATAAGTTAGCGTGTAATGGTTCATTTGTGCCTTTTGATTGCTGAGACGGTCCGATCGTCGACGGACTACATATGGTTGCGTAGTTACGTGTTTTTCACCAAGTGTAAATTGGTCCTTTGTTGACAAAACAGAGCCGTCTCCTCATTGTTCCTTTGATTTGTTCAAAGTGAACTGTTTATAACTGTTTGACGCCGAAACATTGTGAAAACAGGGGATATGTTATGGTACATGAGGAAAATCTAACCAGATGTACTAAAACAAAGCCCCGTTTATACTCCCTCTTGATGATATATGATGATGATAAATAAATATATAAAATATGAAACGTTTACAAAGAGTTTTGTTTATTTGTAATTGATGTATCCCTCCTTTTACCACAATGCTTTCCGAAGTAGACAGCTCTAGAAATACCAGAACGGGGAGTTGTAAGTGGAATTGGTACTTATATGACACCCAATCCTTCCTACAGGAATGTGTGCTTAATCCAAACTCAAACCAACAGCAGAGTGCAAAAAGGCATTAAACAAATTTCAATTTTGTTATGATATTCAATTGAAATCATTTTGCTAAAAGAATCTATTGCTCATCAGGATCAATTCTTTTCTTATCAAAATGGTTTGCAATAAAATCTATACCATAATTACTGAACAGGGCAAATATAGGGGAAGGGGATAATGACAAAGTAGACAAATTATGTATCAAACACAGAATTGCTTGAACCATCCTTCTGTCACAATGGTTTCAAAAGAATAAAGTTAAAGAAATACCAGGTTTGGTTGTTAAGGTTAAATATATCTGTGCTGGTACAACAACAATTCCCAACTTTGGTGGATTTTCTGTTTATTAAAAATGAAAACAACACCTCCACAAAGCAAATAAGCATGAACAAATTCAAGTGTTGTTGTGATGTCCAGTGGGAAGTAGAAGCTACTGTACTGAAAGTATAATAATTTAAACAGAAGGAGCAATTATTACTTTGTCACAGTGATTTGCTTTGTCATTTACTCCATGTTTAGTTGAGATTCTGTGTCAAAATCAGAATGGATGGGATCATCCTTCTGTCACAATAGTTTCAAAAGAAAGTTAAAGAAAAACCAGATTTGGTGAGGAAGATTAAATATTTCTATTCTCCTACAATAACCATTCCTCAGCTTTGGTGGTTTTTTTGTTTATTAAAAATGAAAACAACACCTCCACACAACAAAGAATCATTAACAAATTCCAGTGTTGTTGTGATGTCCAGTGGGAAGTAGAAACTACTGTACTGAAAGTATGCATTGATCAGAAGGAGCAATTATTACTTTGTCACAGTGATTTGCTTTGTCATTTACTCCATGTTTAGTTGAGATTCTATGTCAAAATCAGAATGGATGGAACCATCCTTCTGTCACAATAGTTTCAAAAGAATAAAGTTAAAGAAAAACCAGATTTGGTGAGGAAGATTAAATATTTCTATTCTCCTACAATAACCATTCCTTAGCTTGGGTGGATATTTTGTTTATTAAAAATGAAAACAACACCTCCACACAACAAAGAATCATTAACAAATTCCAGTGTTGTTATGATGTTCAGTGGGAAGTAGAATTTACTGTACAAAAAGTATGCATTGATCAGAAGGAGCAATTATTACTTTGTCACAGTGATTTGCTATATCGTTTACTCCATGTTTAGTTGAAATCCTGTGTCAGAATCAGAATTGATGGGATCATCCCATTGTCACAATAGTTTTAAAAGAATAAAGTTAGATAAAAACCAGGTTTGTTGAGGAAGATTAAATATTTCTATTCTCCTACAACAACATTTCCTCAGATTTGGTGGATTTTTTGTTTATTAAAAATGAAAACAACACCTCCACAAAGCAAAGAATCATTAACAAATTCCAGTGTTGTTATGATGTTCAGTGGGAAGTAGAAACTACTGTACTGAAAGTATGCATTGATCAGAGTGAGCAATTATTACTTTGTCACAGTGATTTGCTTTATCATTTACTCCATGTTTAGTTGAAATCCTGTGTCAGAATCAGATTGTATGGGATCATCCCATTGTCACAATAGTTTTAAAAGAATAAATTAAGATAAAAACCAGGTTTATTGAGGAAGAAAAAATATTTCTATTCTCCTACAACAACCTTTCCTCAGCTTTGGTGGATATTTTGTTTATTAAAAATGTGACAACACCTCCAAACAGCAAAGAATCATAAACAAATTCCAGTGTTGTTATGATGTCCAGTGGGAGGTTGAAACTACTGTACTGAAAGTATAATAATTTAAACAGAATGAGCAATTATTACTTTGTCACAGTGATTTGCTATCTAATTTACTCCATGTTAAGTTAAGATTCTGTGTCAAAATCAGAATTGCTCGAATCATCCTTCTGTCACAATAGTTTCAAAAGAATAAAATTAAAGAAAAAACAGATTTGTTGAGGAAGATTAAATAGTTTTATTCTCATACAATAACCATTCCTCAGCTTGGGTGGATTGTTTGTTTATCAAAAATGAAAACAACACCTCCACACAGCAAAGAATCATTTACAAATTCCATTGTTGTTATGATGTTCAGTGGAAAGAAGAAACTACTGTACTGGAAGTATGAATTGATCAGAGGGAGCAAATGTTACATTGTCACAGTGATTTGCTATGTCATTTACTCCATCTTTAGTTTAGTGGGCTAGTATGGATTAATAGGTTAGGACAACATAAAGAAGTACAGTGGCAAAAGCAGAATTATGGGAAGTCTCTTCCTTCATGATGATTTCCATAGTAGAAAGCTAGACCATTATCATGATGAGGAGGTGTGTTAAAGAAATATGAAATGGCAAAACCGAAAAAGGACACATATTCTTTCATAGGAGAGTTTGTTTATTGATCAAATAAACCAACAGTAGACAGTACAAATGAAAGCAGGGTATGCATTTTGTTATTCAAAGGAGGACCTCATTGCTAAGAGAACAACTGCTTATGAGAAACAATTCCTTCTTGCCACAGTGGTTTGTCAAGTGCTCTACCTCACATTTGATTAAGAGGAATAATTTGGATTAAGCATTGTCGGCAAAGGCGAAAAGTTTTGTTCTCAAAAGCTGAATTGGCGGAACCATCCTTTTTTTATCAGAATGGTTTCAATATAGCTAAACAATTTTTAGAATTGGGAAAAGTTATAAAGAGTTAGATTCTTTGATGACACTCATTGCTCCGTTCGTATTGTTGTGTTTAGGAGCATAAACAAAACACCGGACAGTACAAATAAACATGAATCAGTGCACTTTATTTATTCTATTTAGGAGAAACTTCTACTCTTATAGGACCAACTGCTCATGAGGAACAGTGTGTTATAAAGAATCTTTACTCATTGCTTGGTTAAGGGGTTTATTATGGAATATCGGTCACGACCATGTTGAACCCAAACGGCGAGTTTCCCGTGCGTCTATAAATAGAATTTGAAAAACCGGTATTTCTTTGATTTTCACATACGCACGCACTGACCTGGGAATTTCAAACGAAAATTAATAAATGTCTTATCACCACAGATGATACTCTTAAAATATGTTTCTAGATGTGCTAGTTTGATCATAAGTTAGCATGTCATGGTTCATTTGTGCCTTTTGATTGCTGAGACGGTCCGATCGTCGACGGACTACATATGGTTGCGTAGTTACGTGTTTTCACCAAGTGTAAATTGGTCCTTTGTTGACAAAACAGAGCCGTCTCCCTCATTGTTCCTTTGATTTGTTCAAAGTGAACTGTTTATAACTGTTTGACGCCGAAACATTGTGAAAACAGGGGATATGTTATGGTACATGAGGAAAATCTAACCAGATGTACTAAAACAAAGCCCCGTTTATACTCCCTCTTGATGATATATGATGATGATAAATAAATATATAAAATATGAAACGTTTACAAAGAGTTTTGTTTATTTGTAATTGATGTATCCCTCCTTTTACCACAATGCTTTCCGAAGTAGACAGCTCTAGAAATACCAGAACGGGGAGTTGTAAGTGGAATTGGTACTTATATGACACCCAATCCTTCCTACAGGAATGTGTGCTTAATCCAAACTCAAACCAACAGCAGAGTGCAAAAAGGCATTAAACAAATTTCAATTTTGTTATGATATTCAATTGAAATCATTTTGCTAAAAGAATCTATTGCTCATCAGGATCAATTCTTTTCTTATCAAAATGGTTTGCAATAAAATCTATACCATAATTACTGAACAGGGCAAATATAGGGGAAGGGGATAATGACAAAGTAGACAAATTATGTATCAAACACAGAATTGCTTGAACCATCCTTCTGTCACAATGGTTTCAAAAGAATAAAGTTAAAGAAATACCAGGTTTGGTTGTTAAGGTTAAATATATCTGTGCTGGTACAACAACAATTCCCCAACTTTGGTGGATTTTCTGTTTATTAAAAATGAAAACAACACCTCCACAAAGCAAATAAGCATGAACAAATTCAAGTGTTGTTGTGATGTCCAGTGGGAAGTAGAAGCTACTGTACTGAAAGTATAATAATTTAAACAGAAGGAGCAATTATTACTTTGTCACAGTGATTTGCTTTGTCATTTACTCCATGTTTAGTTGAGATTCTGTGTCAAAATCAGAATGGATGGGATCATCCTTCTGTCACAATAGTTTCAAAAGAATAAAGTTAAAGAAAAACCAGATTTGGTGAGGAAGATTAAATATTTCTATTCTCCTACAATAACCATTCCTCAGCTTTGGTGGTTTTTTTGTTTATTAAAAATGAAAACAACACCTCCACACAACAAAGAATCATTAACAAATTCCAGTGTTGTTGTGATGTCCAGTGGGAAGTAGAAACTACTGTACTGAAAGTATGCATTGATCAGAAGGAGCAATTATTACTTTGTCACAGTGATTTGCTTTGTCATTTACTCCATGTTTAGTTGAGATTCTATGTCAAAATCAGAATGGATGGAACCATCCTTCTGTCACAATAGTTTCAAAAGAATAAAGTTAAAGAAAAACCAGATTTGGTGAGGAAGATTAAATATTTCTATTCTCCTACAATAACCATTCCTTAGCTTGGGTGGATATTTTGTTTATTAAAAATGAAAACAACACCTCCACACAACAAAGAATCATTAACAAATTCCAGTGTTGTTATGATGTTCAGTGGGAAGTAGAATTTACTGTACAAAAAGTATGCATTGATCAGAAGGAGCAATTATTACTTTGTCACAGTGATTTGCTATATCGTTTACTCCATGTTTAGTTGAAATCCTGTGTCAGAATCAGAATTGATGGGATCATCCCATTGTCACAATAGTTTTAAAAGAATAAAGTTAGATAAAAACCAGGTTTGTTGAGGAAGATTAAATATTTCTATTCTCCTACAACAACATTTCCTCAGCTTTGGTGGATTTTTTGTTCATTAAAAATGAAAACAACACCTCCACAAAGCAAAGAATCATTAACAAATTCCAGTGTTGTTATGATGTTCAGTGGGAAGTAGAAACTACTGTACTGAAAGTATGCATTGATCAGAGTGAGCAATTATTACTTTGTCACAGTGATTTGCTTTATCATTTACTCCATGTTTAGTTGAAATCCTGTGTCAGAATCAGATTGTATGGGATCATCCCATTGTCACAATAGTTTTAAAAGAATAAAGTCAGATAAAAACCAGGTTTATTGAGGAAGAAAAAATATTTCTATTCTCCTACAACAACCTTTCCTCAGCTTTGGTGGATATTTTGTTTATTAAAAATGTGACAACACCTCCAAACAGCAAAGAATCATAAACAAATTCCAGTGTTGTTATGATGTCCAGTGGGAGGTTGAAACTACTGTACTGAAAGTATAATAATTTAAACAGAATGAGCAATTATTACTTTGTCACAGTGATTTGCTATCTAATTTACTCCATGTTAAGTTAAGATTCTGTGTCAAAATCAGAATTGCTCGAATCATCCTTCTGTCACAATAGTTTCAAAAGAATAAAATTAAAGAAAAAACAGATTTGTTGAGGAAGATTAAATAGTTTTATTCTCATACAATAACCATTCCTCAGCTTGGGTGGATTGTTTGTTTATCAAAAATGAAAACAACACCTCCACACAGCAAAGAATCATTTACAAATTCCATTGTTGTTATGATGTTCAGTGGAAAGAAGAAACTACTGTACTGGAAGTATGAATTGATCAGAGGGAGCAAATGTTACATTGTCACAGTGATTTGCTATGTCATTTACTCCATCTTTAGTTTAGTGGGCTAGTATGGATTAATAGGTTAGGACAACATAAAGAAGTACAGTGGCAAAAGCAGAATTATGGGAAGTCTCTTCCTTCATGATGATTTCCATAGTAGAAAGCTAGACCATTATCATGATGAGGAGGTGTGTTAAAGAAATATGAAATGGCAAAACCGAAAAAGGACACATATTCTTTCATAGGAGAGTTTGTTTATTGATCAAATAAACCAACAGTAGACAGTACAAATGAAAGCAGGGTATGCATTTTGTTATTCAAAGGAGGACCTCATTGCTAAGAGAACAACTGCTTATGAGAAACAATTCCTTTTTGCCACAGTGGTTTGTCAAGTGCTCTACCTCACATTTGATTAAGAGGAATAATTATGGATTAAGCATTGTCGGCAAAGGCGAAAAGTTTTGTTCTCAAAAGCTGAATTGGCGGAACCATCCTTTTTTTATCAGAATGGTTTCAAAATAAAAAGCTAAACAATTTTTAGAATTGGGAAAAGTTATAAAGAGTTAGATTCTTTGATTACACTCATTGCTCCGTTCGTATTGTTGTGTTTAGGAGCATAAACAAAACACCGGACAGTACAAATAAACATGAATCAGTGCACTTTATTTATTCTATTTAGGAGAAACTACTACTCTTATAGGACCAACTGCTCATGAGGAACAGTGTGTTATAAAGAATCTTTACTCATTGCTTGGTTAAGGGGTTTATTATGGAATATCGGTCACGACCATGTTGAACCCAAACGGCGAGTTTCCCGTGCGTCTATAAATAGAATTTGAAAAACCGGTATTTCTTTGATTTTCACATACGCACGCACTGACCTGGGAATTTCAAACGAAAATTAATAAATGTCTTATCACCACAGATGATACTCTTAAAATATGTTCTAGATGTGCTAGTTTGATCATAAGTTAGCGTGTAATGGTTCATTTGTGCCTTTTGATTGCTGAGACGGTCCGATCGTCGACGGACTACATATGGTTGCGTAGTTACGTGTTTTTCACCAAGTGTAAATTGGTCCTTTGTTGACAAAACAGAGCCGTCTCCTCATTGTTCCTTTGATTTGTTCAAAGTGAACTGTTTATAACTGTTTGACGCCGAAACATTGTGAAAACAGGGGATATGTTATGGTTCATGAGGAAAATCTAACCAGATGTACTAAAACAAAGCCCCGTTTATACTCCCTCTTGATGATATATGATGATGATAAATAAATATATAAAATAGGAAACGTTTACAAAGAGTTTTGTTTATTTGTAATTGATGTATCCCTCCTTTTACCACAATGCTTTCCGAAGTAGACAGCTCTAGAAATACCAGAACGGGGAGTTGTAAGTGGAATTGGTACTTATATGACACCCAATCCTTCCTACAGGAATGTGTGCTTAATCCAAACTCAAACCAACAGCAGAGTGCAAAAAGGCATTAAACAAAATTCAGTTTTGTTATGATATTCAATTGAAATCATTTTGCTAAAAGAATCTATTGCTCATCAGGATCAATTCTTTTCTTATCAAAATGGTTTGCAATAAACTCTATACCATATTTACTGAACAGGGCAAATATAGGGGAAGGGGATAATGACAAAGTAGACAAATTATGTATCAAATACAGAATTGCTTGAACCATCCTTCTGTCACAATGGTTTCAAAAGAATAAAGTTAAAGAAATACCAGGTTTGGTTGTTAAGGTTAAATATATCTGTGCTGGTACAACAACAATTCCAACTTTGGTGGATTTTCTGTTTATTAAAAATGAAAACAACACCTCCACAAAGCAAATAAGCATGAACAAATTCAAGTGTTGTTGTGATGTCCAGTGGGAAGTAGAAGCTACTGTACTGAAAGTATAATAATTTAAACAGAAGGAGCAATTATTACTTTGTCACAGTGATTTGCTTTGTCATTTACTCCATGTTTAGTTGAGATTCTGTGTCAAAATCAGAATGGATGGGATCATCCTTCTGTCACAATAGTTTCAAAAGAATAAAGTTAAAGAATAACCAGATTTGGTGAGGAAGATTAAATATTTCTATTCTCCTACAATAACCATTCCTCAGCTTTGGTGGATTTTTTTTATTAAAAATGAAAACAACACCTCCACACAACAAAGAATCATTAACAAATTCCAGTGTTGTTGTGATGTCCAGTGGGAAGTAGAAACTACTGTACTGAAAGTATGCATTGATCAGAAGGAGCAATTATTACTTTGTCACAGTGATTTGCTTTGTCATTTACTCCATGTTTAGTTGAGATTCTGTGTCAAAATCAGAATGGATGGAACCATCCTTCTGTCACAATAGTTTCAAAAGAATAAAGTTAAAGAAAAACCAGATTTGGTGAGGAAGATTAAATATTTCTATTCTCCTACAATAACTATTCCTCAGCTTTGGTGGATTTCTTTTTATTAAAAATGAAAACAACACCTCCACACAACAAAGAATCATTAACAAATTCCAGTGTTGTTATGATGTTCAGTGGGATGTAGAAACTACTGTACTGAAAGTATGCATTGATCAGAGGGAGCAATTATTACTTTGTCACAGTGATTTGCTTTATCATTTACTCCATGTTTAGTTGAAATCCTGTGTCAGAATCAGAATTGATGGGATCATCCCATTGTCACAATAGTTTTAAAAGAATAAATTAAGATAAAAACCAGGTTAATTGAGGAAGATTAAATATTTCTATTCTCCTACAACAACCTTTCCTCAGCTTTGGTGGATATTTTGTTTATTAAAAATGTGACAACACCTCCAAACAGCAAAGAATCATAAACAAATTCCAGTGTTGTTATGATGTCCAGTGGGAGGTTGAAACTACTGTACTGAAAGTATAATACTTTAAACAGAATGAGCAATTATTACTTTGTCACAGTGATTTGCTATCTAATTTACTCCATGTTAAGTTGAGATTCTGTGTCAAAATCAGAATTGATCGAATCATCCTTCTGTCACAATAGTTTCAAAAGAATAAAATTAAAGAAAAAACAGATTTGTTGAGGAAGATTAAATAGTTTTATTCTCATACAATAACCATTCCTCAGCTTGGGTGGATTGTTTGTTTATTAAAAATGAAAACAACACCTCCACACAGCAAAGAATCATTTACAAATTCCATTGTTGTTATGATGTTCAGTGGAAAGAAGTAACTACTGTACTGGAAGTATGAATTGATCAGAAGGAGCAAATGTTACATTGTCACAGTGATTTGCTATGTCATTTACTCCATCTTTAGTTTAGTGGGCTAATATGGAGTAATAGGTTAGGAAAACATAAAGAAGTACAGTGGCAAAAGCAGAATTATGGGAAGTCTCTTCCTTCATGATGATTTCCATAATAGAAAGCTAGACCATTATCAGGATGAGGAGGTGTGTTAAAGAAATATGAAATGGCAAAACAGAAAAAGAAAACATATTCTTTCATAGGAGAGTTTGTTTATTGATCAAATAAACCAACAGTAGACAGTACAAATGAAAGCAGAGTATGTTTTTTGTTATTCAAAGGAGGACCTCATTGCTAAGAGAACAACTGCTTATGAGAAACAATTCCTTTTTGCCACAGTGGTTTGTCAAGTGCTCTACCTCACATTTGATTAAGAGGAATAATATGGATTAAGCATTGTCGGCAAAGGCGCAAAGTTTTGTTCTCAAAAGCTGAATTGGCGGAACCATCCTTTCTTTATCAGAATGGTTTCAATATAGCTAAACAATTTTAAGAATTGGGAAAAGTTATAAAGAGTTAGATTCTTTGATGACACTCATTGCTCCGTTCGTATTGTTGTGTTTAGGAGCATAAACGAAACACCGGACAGTACAAATAAACATGAATCAGTGCACTTTATTTATTCTATTTAGGAGAAACTACTACTCTTATAGGACCAACTGCTCATGAGGAACAGTGTGTTATAAAGAATCTTTACTCATTGCTTGGTTAAGGGGTTTATTATGGAATATTGGTCACGACCATGTTGAACTCAAACGGCGAGTTTCCCGTGCGTCTATAAATAGAATTTGAAAAACCGGTATTTCTTTGATTTTCACATACGCACGCACTGACCTGGGAATTTCAAACGAAAACTAATAAATGTCTAATCACCACAGATGATACTCTTAAAATATGTTTCTAGATATGCTAGTTTGATCATAAGTTAGCGTGTAATGGTTCATTTGTGCCTTTTGATTGCTGAGACGGTCCGATCGTCGACGGACTACATATGGTTGCGTAGTTACGTGTTTTTCACCAAGTGTAAATTGGTCCTTTGTTGACAAAACAGAGCCGTCTCCTCATTGTTCCTTTGATTTGTTCAAAGTGATCTGTTTATAACTGTTTGACGCCGAAACATTGTGAAAACAGGGGATATGTTATGGTACATGAGGAAAATCTAACCAGATGTACTAAAACAAAGCCCCGTTTATACTCCCTCTTGATGATATATGATGATGATAAATAAATATATAAAATATGAAACGTTTACAAAGAGTTTTGTTTATTTGTAATTGATGTATCCCTCCTTTTACCACAATGCTTTCCGAAGTAGACAGCTCTAGAAATACCAGAACGGGGAGTTGTAAGTGGAATTGGTACTTATATGACACCCAATCCTTCCTACAGGGATGTGTGCTTAATCCAAACTCAAACCAACAGCAGACAGCAAAAAGGCATTAAACAAAATTCAGTTGTGTTATGATATTCAATTGAAATCATTTTGCTAAAAGAATCTATTGCTCATCAGGATCAATTCTTTTCTTATCAAAATGGTTTGCAATAAACTATATACCATATTTACTGAACAGGGCAAATATAGGGATAGGGGATAATGACAAAGTAGACAAATTATGTATCAAACACAGAATTGCTGTAACCATCATTCTGCCACAATGGTTTCAAAAGAATAAAGTTAAAGAAATACCAGGTTTGGTTGTTAAGGTTAAATATATCTGTTCTGGTACAACAACAATTGCCCAACTTTGGTGGATTTTCTGTTTATTAATAATGAAAACAACGCCTCCACACAGCAAATAAGTATGAACAAGTTCCAGTGTTGTTATGATGTCCAGTGGGAAGTAGAAGCTACTGTACTGATAGTATAATAATTTAAACAGAAGGAGCAATTATTACTTTGTCACAGTGATTTGCTTTGTCACTTACTCCATGTTTAGTTGACTGGTCTAATATATGGAGTAAGAGGTTAGAACACATTTTAAGAAGACAGATAAGATGTCAAAAATCAGAATTGGTGGAATCATCCTTCTGTCACAATAGTTTCAAAAGAATAAAGATAAAGAATAAAGTTAAAGAAAAACCAGATTTGGTGAGGAAGATTAAATACATCTATTCTCCTACACCAACCATTAATCTACTTTGAATATTTTTGTTTTATTAAAAATGAATTAAACACCTCCACACAGCAAAGAATCATTAACAAACTATAGTGTTGTTATGATGTTCACTGGGAGGTAGAAACTTCTGAACTGAAAGTATGAATTGATCAGAAGGAGCAAATATTGCTTTGTCAAAGTGATTTGCAATGCTATTTACTCCATGTCTTGTTGAGTGGGCCAATATGGAGTACTAGGTTAGGACAGTATAAACAAGTACAATGGCAAAAGCAGAATTATGGGAAGTCTCTTTCTTCATGATGATTTCCATATTAGAAAGCTAGACCATTATCAGAATGAGGAGGTGTGTTAAAGAAAAATGAAATGACAAAAAAAGAAAACAGAAACATATTCTTTCATAGGAGAGTTTGTTTATTGATCAAATAAAACAACAATAGACAGCATCTAGATGAAAGCAGCGTATGTTCTTTGTTATTTTAAGGAGGAACCTCTTTGCTTAGAGATTCAACTACTTATAAGAAGCAATTCCTTTTTGCCCGGTGGTTTGTCAACTGCTCTACCGGTACATGTACAGTTACATGTTACATGTAACCCACCTTTCTTCTTCTCGGTAATATATATGAGAAACAAATGAAGGGTATATATAGTTTAGAATGAATTTCACTAAAATGATCTCTCAAGTCGCACGTCTCAACCTGTTTGCATAAGGATGAAGTTGGTTCCAGCACTATGAGGGTTAAGAGCATGTTATCTAGTTATCCTTGTCACAGTCTCCGAGGATTTAACCGTTACCATAATGGTGTGCCACTGATGTTTGGTGTTAACCCTTTCCCAAACCAATTTTTTTTGACTGTCCCAAATTGAAAGAGTTTGCAGAAGACATTTCAAAATGTGATGCAATTGGAAAATAATCTTCTTATAGGGCAGAAGACATTGTGGAAAAAACAATAATTGCTCGTTACGAGCAATTTCTCCTTTTCCCACAATGTTTTCTTAAGTCGTCTGCAACTAAGTGGTCAAATGTTGTTATTGTTTGGGGAAAGGGTTAGATGCTGCCTCTGATCAGCCCGAAAAACCAGGATGGGCTTATCCGGACCATGCTTATTGTTCACAGGATTTGTATCTTTGTGTTGAAATGCTAGACAATATGCTCGAACATCAGACCTTATTCCCCAGACACAATGATGTATATCTATTTGAGAACAGATAAAACAGTCTGTGTGGTAAAATGGGGAAGAATGCTACTCTCACTCTGCGTGATAAAATGCGGGAGAATGCTTCTCATGAATTAACAGCGGATTATTTCACCACACTGTTTTATTTAGGATGTCCGATCCAAGCGTTAGATATAGAGCGTCACTAGCAAATATGTTAACTCAAATTAATGAAACCAGTCTGACAAGTAACTGTGAGTATCCACTATGACCTATTCTCGGGTAAGCATGCGCATGAATTCCTACTGATCTAGATCAATTCAAAACGACAATCATATTATTGCACAAAGAACAAAAACAGATGTTTGTTTTTACAAAAAAGGCATTTTTAATGTGTACAATTATGTTCAAAACCAATCGTTTATCTATGCGCTCTGCGTGTCAATTAGAATTGTTCGTTGCTTTTAGAAGTGTTGGTCATTACATGGTATTTTGAGCATCGGGGAAAAAACAATCGGTCTCTTAAGAGTGATTGCTGCAGTGTTATGTACGTAAGGCTGCATAGTGCATACTTTCCATATATTTATTTCTTGTAATAACAATGCCAATTTGCAGACTTGACATTGTCTCAGGGTATAATATTTATTCGACAAATGTATATAGAAAGTAATAAATTTGAAATCGGATTTTCAGGCATCTGATGAAATATGTCAATCAAAGAACACGTTTGTAATCTTCTCAATATATGATTCGTTTGAGAATTTCTTTGAATAATGTAGGGCATCCATAGACAAATATCGAGATACTGCACAGTAATGCACGCTAACTGCTGACACCTATTTCACACAAACATAACGAGCAATTGTAAGTGACAAATCGTGTAACAATTAACCATTTACCAAACAGAATGACAGTTGACAACTTTGTTAAAGACGACTCTGGAAAGCATTGTGAGAAAAGATGAAATTGCTCTGTAGAGCAATTTCTCCCTTTCCCACAATGTTTTCTACCCTATCAAAGGATTATTTTTCAATTTCACCATATCTTGAAATGTCGTCTGCAATCTCTTTCAATTTGAGACAGTACAATATTTGTCGTTTGGTTAAATCATTGATTTCGGACATAATACTGGCCAATATGGGGTCTCATACTCAGGAGCTAGTATCACAAGTCAGACTTGAGACCAGCTGAGTTATTCAGGATTGTTATAAGCATCAGTGTGTACATCGCCATGTATTTTATATCAATATGAATATTATAATGATTATAATTCAGGCCTTTTTTCACTCTGACGGTAAAAATTTGGTACCCTGCTTTATATAGTAAAATTGGGTAATTAGGGAAAGAATCATACGGGTGTTGCCAAAGAGGAAAAAAACTCCTTTTTTTGTGGGAAAACTGCATGATTTTAAAGAAAAATATGACAATTATATAGTGGGAAACATATTCTTTCTGTAGCCCTGTAATTATGTACAACTCTATATGAAACGATACACGAGTCGTCACAAGGATAACAATAATAGTAATCACACCATTGTTGGTGTCATATTGTTCCTCAGTATGATCATCTTTGATTAGTTTATAAAAGGTATAAGTTCAAAATAAGAAACCCTAACTATATATCACAAATGAGGCCATCAAAATTCCAAATACGCTTGTGGAGTTGTATTTTATTTCTTCTCTCCAATCCACATGTTTGCAGTGAATAACCTGAATTATTAAAGAAGTATGATCATACGTCTCAAAATGGAAGAAAACATAAGACATATTTTCAAATTCCTTTCAGTAACTTTATTTCCATGTAATTATAAGACTAAATTCATATATGGTTAGCATCCATTTTTGTCATGAATCAACTAAACTGTTTGTAGGCCATTTTGAAACAATTAAGATATTGTACCGGTATATAAAATCATTAGTTCATTGATAACAATAAATTAATAAATAAATAGTTATAAATATACATTCTTAATTAACATATAAAATAATCAGTATTTCTGTAGATATGTAATTTGTTACATACACTGTTTGTTTATTCAGGTTTTACATAGTGACAAAAGAGCATATACAGTGAACCCTCGTTTATCCGAACGTGTCCATTCCCAACAAAATGTCCGGTTTACCGAATAATCCGGACTAATGAAGCAGAGCATGTTCTTATTCACATTAAGACATAAACGGTCTGTATGAGCGGTATATACTTATAACCCTTTAGCAAACGCCAAATTGTTGACCGTCCCAAATTGAAAGAGTTTGCAGAAGATATATCAAAACGTAATGAAATTCAAAGATAACCTTCTGATATGGCAGAAAACATTGTGGGAAAAGGAGAAATTGCTCGTCACAAGCAATTTCTTCTTTACCCACAATGTTTTCAAAAGTCGTCTGCAACAAACTGGTCCAATAATTCCGTTCCCTTACAATTTCGTTCGGATTGCGAGACATCCGGATAATCGGGGTCCGGTTAAACGAGGGTTCACTGTATATCTATTTATTAAGACATCATGCTCATAACCAATGGAGGCAAAACCCAAGCTTAACAACCCACAAGGCTTGTCAAGTTGGGTATAATAATAGACATTCTGAAATACGGCCAAAACAACTACCCCTCATGAAAATCCAAATCATCGACCCATACCATGATTTGAATCATACAAGGTTTAACCCATTACCAAACAATAACGACATTTGACCAGTTTGTTGCAGACAACTTTGGAAAACTTTTTGGGAAAAGGAGGAATTGCTCTTTACACGCAATTTCTCTCTTTCTCACAGTGTTTACTGCCCTATCAGAGGATTATTTTTCAAATTCAACACATTTTGAAATGTTGTCTGCAAACTCTTTCAATTTGGGAGAGTCGAAAATTTCATATTTAGTAAAGGGTTAACCAGTTGGGACTTATTCGAATTGAAAGCAACAGCTGATGACAAACGCCATGAATTCTTCTTTTCAAAGCATTGGGTATAAACCATTGTGACAAAATGATAAAATACTCAGCTGGCCTGTGATCTAACCTATTTGCTACTCTGAGTATCTTTGTTAATCAAAATAAACAGATATTTTTAAGGTTTTGGAAAGCAGACAACACAAAAATGAATCCTTTAAAAAAAATAGCCAATATTTCAAGGGTTAACTTGGTGGTGATGTTGAATACCATTTTGTTCTCATTTCTCAGAAGTCAAACAGATGTGTAACACAAGTAAAATTAATACTTAAATTAGACTAACTAAACTAGTGGTGATCATTAAGATACATAGATTCATAAAGTTTGAAGAATCTAAGACTAATCATTTATTTTCACAAAAATCTAAGTATGTTTATTAGTTCTTTGATTTTCATGAGCAAAGATGAAGTTTGGGACCAAGTTTGACAAAGTGACCAAGTCACCATAAAATTAAACATATTCTATTAATAGCTATTTGATTAATTGCGGTCTAAGGTGAACATGCTCAATGTGAGTGATTTATTCTTTTTCAATAATATTTTAAAACATGAACTCTCCTGAAATTACATTAATATTTGTCAATCGTGGGGGGAATAGTTATCAAAAGAAAAACAGCTGCCAATATTACAAACTAAGGAAAAACAACACTTCACTTCCACAAGGAACAAGTGTATGTAATATCAATCAATTTAAACCCTTAGAATGCTGGGTAATTTTCTAAAAACAGATTTTTGTGTTGTTTGCTTTCCAAAACCTTGAGGAAAGACACTCAGAATAGCTTACAGGTTAGATCACAGGCCAGCCGCCAAATAACTTGGCGGATGGCCTGGATCTAACCCATTTACATAAGCATGGAGTCGGTTACACCACTATAAGGAGTTACAGATAAACCAGCTTACATGTAAAAAAGAATTAACACATGGTCACACCTACAAACTGATAAGTACAATATCTATCCATTTTCTTTGGATACATAAGTTAAAAAAGGCCCTTTTATAGCTTCATTTTTTAATCATGCCAACAAAATGGAAATACCCATGAAACAAAAACAAAATCTAAAAATGCATTTTATCATACTACCACCTAAACCCACATTTTTGCCTCTTGTAGCAGCCTTTCAGAAAGCATTGTGGGAAAATAAGAAACTGCTCAAGCAATTTCCCCTTTTGCCACAATGCTTTTTCATTTTATTCACATACCACAAAAGGTAACTAAAAGGTTTTCCACATGTTTACAAAGCTTTCCAAAGTTGTCTGCTTCAAATCAAAAAAATGTTGTCTGCAGGTGGTAAAGAGTTAATGTCATTGTATAAAACTGGCCTTTCTGTTATCAAGCTGCACATTGTGATCTGTTCTACCTTTAAAGCCCTTATAATGTTGGGTAGTTTTCTAAAAATAGATTTTTGTGTCGTCTGCTTTCCAAAACCTTAAATATCTGCCAAATTCTTATGAGGAAAGATACTCAGAGTAGCAAACAGGAAGGATCACAGGCCAGTCGCCAATTCACTTGATGGCTGGCCTGGATCTTACCTGTTTGCAAAAGCATGATGTTGATTCAAGCACTTTAAGGGTTAATGTCCACATTAACGAGCACTATAACGTATTGCTTGAAATTTAATTCGGGGTAAACTAAATTTTCCCTATATAACAACACATGGTACCAGAGTCAAGTCATCCAGGAAGAGAATTTGGGTCTTGGGTTCAAGCCCACTTAGAGTATCTTGGCACATTCCACAGGTCTAATCAAGAAAGCCTTTCAGAGGCAATGTGTGTGTATCATTACTCTGGGTCTGGATTCATACAAGATGAGATGTCCCTCCAGCTGAAGGGTGTGGTATCGTGGTTGTATCATTTCTCCGGGTCTGAATTCATGTAAGATGAGATGCCCCTCAAGCTGAAGGGTGTGGTTTAGTGGGTTTATCATTACTCTGGGTCTGGATTCATGTAAGATGAGATGCCCCTCCAGCTGAAGGGTGTGGTTTAGTGGGTGTATCATTACTCTGGGTCTGGATTCATACAAGATGAGATGCCCCTCCAGCTGAAGGGTGTGGCATTATTGTGTGTGTATCATTACTCCGGGTCTGGATTCATGTAAGATGAGATGCCCCTCCAGCTGAAGGGTGTGGTTTAGTGGGTGTATCATTACTCTGGGTCTGGATTCATACAAGATGAGATGGCCCTCCAGCTAAAGGGTGTGATATAGTGGGTGTATCATTACTCCGGGTGTGGTATCATGGGTGTATCATTACTCTGGGTCTGGATTCATACAAGATGAGATGGCCCTCCAGCTAAAGGGTGTGATATAGTGGGTGTATCATTACTCCGGGTGTGGTATCATGGGTGTATCATTACTCTGGGTCTGGATTCATGTAAGATGAGATGCCCCTCCAGCTGAAGGGTGTGGTATCATGGGTGTATCATTACTCTGGGTCTGGATTCATGTAAGATGAGATGCCCCTCCAGCTGAAGGGTGTGATATAGTGGGTGTATCATTACTCTGGGTCTGGATTCATACAAGATGAGATGCCCCTCCAGCTGAAGGGTGTGGTATCATGGGTGTATCATTACTCTGGGTCTGGATTCATACAAGATGAGATACCCCTCAAGCTGAAGGGTGTGATATAGTGGGTGTATCATTACTCCGGGTCTGGATTCATGTAAGATGAGATACCCCTCCAGCTGAAGGGTGTGATATAGTGGGTGTATCATTACTCAGGGTCTGGATTCATACAAGATGAGATGCCCCTCAAGCTGAAGGGTGTGATATAGTGGGTGTATCATTACTCCGGGTGTGGTATGGTGGGTGTATCATTACTCCGGGTCTGGATTCATACAAGATGAGATGCCCCTCCAGCTGAAGGGTGTGGTATCATGGGTGTATCATTACTCTGGGTCTGGATTCATACAAGATGAGATGCCCCTCCAGCTGAAGGGTGTGGTATCTTGGATGTATAATTACTCTGGGTCTGGATTCATACAAGATGAGATGCCCCTCCAGCTGAAGGGTGTGGCATTATTGTGTGTGTATCATTACTCCGGGTCTGGATTCATGTAAGATGAGATGCCCCTCCAGCTGAAGGGTGTGGTATCATGGGTGTATCATTACTCTGGGTCTGGATTCATGTAAGATGAGATGCCCCTCCAGCTGAAGGGTGTGATATAGTGGGTGTATCATTACTCTGGGTCTGGATTCATACAAGATGAGATGCCCCTCCAGCTGAAGGGTGTGGTATCATGGGTGTATCATTACTCTGGGTCTGGATTCATGTAAGATGAGATGCCCCTCCAGCTGAAGGGTGTGATATAGTGGGTGTATCATTACTCCGGGTCTGGATTCATGTAAGATGAGATACCCCTCCAGCTGAAGGGTGTGATATAGTGGGTGTATCATTACTCAGGGTCTGGATTCATACAAGATGAGATGCCCCTCAAGCTGAAGGGTGTGATATAGTGGGTGTATCATTACTCCGGGTGTGGTATGGTGGGTGTATCATTACTCCGGGTCTGGATTCATACAAGATGAGATGCCCCTCCAGCTGAAGGGTGTGGTATCATGGGTGTATCATTACTCTGGGTCTGGATTCATGTAAGATGAGATGCCCCTCCAGCTGAAGGGTGTGATATAGTGGGTGTATCATTACTCCGGGTCTGGATTCATGTAAGATGAGATACCCCTCAAGCTGAAGGGTGTGATATAGTGGGTGTATCATTACTCCGGGTCTGGATTCATGTAAGATGAGATACCCCTCAAGCTGAAGGGTGTGATATAGTGGGTGTATCATTACTCCGGGTCTGGATTCATACAAGATGAGATGCCCCTCCAGCTACGCCCTTGTCCTGCTACCCTGAGAGCAAGCCAGTCCTGAGGGTTGGCCACATGGCTGATATAGTCCTCACTCTCGTGTATAGAACGTTCCCCCTGGATCTGACTGGCAGAAACATTCTCTGAACCTGATAAAAAAGGAGGAAGTCAATTGTATACAGTATGCAAACTCGCCCATTCTTTGATTTACCCTCACTTTGAGGGAAAAGGAGCATACTTTCTAAGAAACCACTGATAAAAGAAGAAATGCTTGAAAATACCAATTTCTTCTTCTGCCAAAGGGATCATTTTCTCTGTTTACTACTATTAGGATTGCTAACTACTTCATAGACGAAAACACAAATACGATTGTGCATTTTGACCCAGTCCCTATATTATAGGCATTTGTAATTGGTCCAAATTGATCTCAACAGCAGATGACAAAAATATCATGAATCTATGTATTCTGTGGTATTGGTTAGGAACAATAGGAAGCAATTTATCCTTTTGCCACATTATCTAAAGACTGTCAAAATTAAGTATGAGGAGTAGCTATCATAAGCAAGTTCCTTGGTTTGTTACACTTTGTGGACCTCTGAATCTACTGAGTCTGAAAAAGCATCGCCTCATTTATACTTTCTTTCTTCAACTTACAGTGTGCCAATGGTTCTACACAGTTTGTGCAGCCCTTAAGGGCAGTTGACAATGGGGTCTTCCTCCATTATTTAGAATCAGGCATCGCAACTGTAACTGAATTAATTTCATGGGTGAAAGTTGAAGAGTTTCAAAACCCTGAAATCTGTAGTTCATTATCCTGAAAAGGCATGTTTGCTATAGCATTATATAGAGACAAAAAGTCTCAAAAATCTGAAATTCAGGAATAATCCTGAACACTTTCACCCAGGTAATTTTGAAGTGATTTAAAACCCCATTTAACCCATTACCAAAACAATTATGAAATTTAACCATTTCTTGCAGGTGACTCTGGAAAACATTGAGGGAGAAGAAGTAATTGCTCTTAAAGAGTGTTTTCTGCCCTGTCAAAAGATTGTTTTTCAATTTCATCACATTTTGAAATGTCGTCTGACTCTTTCAATTTGGGACAGTCAAACATTTGGCGTTTGGTAAAAGGTTAAATAAATAAATAAAAAATACTTACTATCTTCTCTGAAGGCATCCCTAAATCGACTGGATGACCTCTGTTTGGATGGTTGCCTCATTAACAACAAGGCAGCCCCACCCAGGGACTTTAACACAGGTAAATCCACAATACTGGCGCTCACATCAGGGTTTAATATGTTCTGTTGTAACCACCTTCTCATGAACTTTACATCCTCACCAAATTGGCATGCTCCTGTAAAACTGAAATCAATCAATGTATCACAATGGTGTTAAGATACCAGTATATGAACATCTCTTATTTGCTTTTTCTAAGGCAAATTTTTGCTTTTTCTAAGGCAAAAGGAAACTTGCTAAAATGTGATCATTTTCAGTACTCAATTCAAATAAACCTTTTTTTTAACCCATTACCAAACAGTAACGACATTTGACCAGTTTGTTTCAGATGACTCTTGAAAACATTATGAGAAATTGAGCAATTTCTCCTTTTCCCACAATGTTTTCTACCCTATCAGAAAACTTTTTTTCAATGTCACATTTTGAAATGTCGTCTGAAAACTCTTTGAATTTGGGACAGTAGAAAATTTAGCGCTTGGTAAAGGGTTACGATAATCTCTTAAAATATGTCCATATTCTTACAGGTGATGATATTTGCTCAGGAATAATGACTATATGACTGGTCTAATTCTAAGACAAAAATAGAGAATATCAAATTGAATCATTTTCTAAATGAAATTCGTTAAAAACAATTTTGTAAAAAGGAAAAGGTGCCAAATATTTTCATTTTGAGCTGCATTTAAAAAGGAGGAAAAATGCTAAACATGTTCAGTTGGAACATTTTCAGCAATTGTTTCAATATTTTCTTTTTCTATCTAAATATCCATAGAGAAACCAGTTCACCTATTTCCACATAATGAATCAATTTGATGCAAGAACAGTAAACAGCTTACTAAAGAAACTATTTTGTCAAACAGATTTATTGCTCAAAAATTCATCTTTAATCACAAACAATTTTATACAGTATCAAAATGAGCAATTCAGTTTCTACTTCCTAGTCACTATCTGCCTTTGCATTCAATTTAAGGCATCACAAAATTTTATATGGGGAAGTCGGCTAAATAATTAGATAGTTCAGTATATCAAAGCTTAAAAATCATTTAGAAGCCAAAAGGCTTGTTTCAGATTAGGCAGTGTATTCTACTTTTTGAGAACAACACTTCACAGCAATTACAACAGGCTTGTTTTACCCCATTTTTTTTTTTATGAACATGGAATTAAACATTTCAGCTCAATAGCCAAATATTTACAGGGCTAATGTCAGGGTCATTTAATCTGTTGACCCAGTCAATATTGATCATGTAAATAAAAAAGCAAACACAAATAAGCAAGAATAGCACTAGATATCCTTTGACATAAAAATGACCAGGATCTATGGAGAGTTTACAAAAACTTTTGGTTGTCCCAATTAAGAAAATCATATCTAAAATGTTCATTATGAAGCTTAAATAACACTTTAAGAAAAGCAAAAACATCCTTTATCTATCTATTCCAAATTAAAAGATTATATTATAATGATGAGTATTGAACCCTAAAGTCACACTTGGAGTATTATCTAATGGTTACAGATAACCTCTTTGAAACTGATGCTGATTCTTTAAAAAAATCAGAAATTGTACAAAGACATTGGTTAATATGTAACATAGTTATGTGACAGGCATACACAGACAAGCATACACAACCAAGCATAAAGAGATGTGAGTTTACCTAAACTTGAGCTTTTCTGCTAGGATAAGTGACATCCAAGCCTGACAAATAGATTCTGTGGCAAGGGAGATAACACTGAGCTGAACTGTCTGCTTTAATTTTCCCACTCCCTCCAAAACCGGCTCCAAGATTGTCTCTAATGCATTCTCTATGTAAAGGTTATGCCCCCTTGTGGTATCTGAAATAGCATTAAAATAAAGGTTAAAGCCATATTAGTGCTCATTTATACACTAAAATTTTTTAAGTTCTAAAATAATTTACAATTAAATTTAAGTACTTTACATTCTCTTTTACAGAGGAGCTGAAACGTTACGACTTTCTAATGATGCTTTTTAAAGAGTGAATATGATAAGGTTTGTTTACAACAAGTGATAAAACAAGGTTAGCCAAGAAACGTCAGAAACAAAAAAACATCCGTGTTGCTGGTGTTTGATAATTCACAGCAGTTTTATGTGTATCATATGACTTGTCCAACCAGCTGACTGCCACTTGTTTATCCAAGCACTTGTCGCTATTTTAGATGTCATTTGAATGTAAACAATAAAGTCAAATTGTGGGGTAAACAATTTGTTAAAATAGCACTTTGAAACAGAGATAATCAATAATTCAGGCGTTATATTGTCATGATTGTGTGGTATTCTGCGATGTTTAAATATGTTCTTTCATAATTTATAACTCATTTTACCCAGTTTTTAGGTTTTTTTTAGCGCTAGTATGCTTTTAAAAGAAAATAAAGATGGTCAAATTGCTATGTGTTATCACCAATTTCTATCATTTTGTATCAAAGCAAATTTAAGGGCCTGTGGCAGACATTTATACAGCTGACGACCGTTATTTGCTTGGTTAGAATCTCTCTTATGACATCAAATCAAATTCTCTATTTCATCCAAGTTTTCGTACACTATTTCAACAGCGCAATTATTCTAATACAGAAAAAATTATCTATGTTTGATGTATAAATTATGTGTCAAAGCAAATTCCATTTCAATTCAATATCAATGTTTCTTGTAAATCAAATTTTCTAGACTAAACAATATCAATGCTTATAAAAATAACTTTCCCTTTGTCAGATTAATTCAATACATCTGTAATAAAGAAAATGCCATTTATAATACTGAACCAGTCACAAAATCATATTAGAAAGGATGGGTTAATGTAGGGAAACTTTAATTTTTGTTACCTTGATCTGGTTTCTTTCTCCAGTGTTTTCCAAGAGGCATGTTTGATTTAAAGTATTCCAAGGCATTGCTGGTGGAGACTGACGAGAACTGCTTCATACAGGATGCAGGAAGACTCTTTAGAAAATAAACATGATTGTTTGTTTGTTTAGACTTTACACAGCTGCAACAATATTTTAGTTAAATTGCTTTGCCAATCTCATATTTGATGAAAAAAAAAATCCAAAGCTTAACTACCTATTTATGTGTATCTTATTACCTGCTTCCTCAAATTATGCATCCAACTTCTTCTAACAAACTAACTTAACAAACAAACACTACAAGGTTAAACAAATCAAGTCTTATGATTTATAATGACAAACATACAGATGGATTGTTCTCTATCAAAATCTAGGGCACAATGAAGGCAGAATATTCGTAACGAAATAGACTTCATCTCAAAATTGCTTTATCTGTAAAAATTGTTTAACAGTGATAAAAAGAGCATTCATAGTACACACAGTTTCAGTGGAAGAACAAACAAATCAACAAAGAATTACATTGCATCAGGCAGGTAGTAAGTTGCATTATTCAAAAGCCTCTATCAGATATTTGCTGACAGTTTTTCAATAGAAACAATTAACTTAACCAGGAATGTGATAGAAAATATATTTACTGAACACTAGTTTTTGTCATCTGCAGTTAGTTTACAGGGAGCAATTTAACATTTACAACTGTATTTTATTTCAAACAAAACCTACATCAACATTTTCAAGTGTCTTTCATTTCCAAGGAGACGTACCTGTAGATTATCCGAGACAACATTCAGGTGATTGATAAGGCGTGTAAGGGAGCTGGTTAGGGGGTCCATGTCTTTTGAGTGTTTGTTTGAGGTAGATTTGGCCAACATCTGTATCTGGTACAGGGAGTTCTGACTCTCATCTAACAGTATCTGAAATACAGCAGTCAGTTGGGCATCATTTGTGCTACACTGCACAGTGTAAGGGTTCAATGCAAGACTATAGCAAGTGCTTCACAAACATGAAGCACTTACTAAAGTATTGCAATGAACCCTTGAGTAAAAATATAAAAGTAAACTCTGGTGCAAAGTTCAATTCAAGACTATAGTAAGAAACAAGAAACACTTACTTAAGTATTACATTGAACCCTCACCTACAAGAGATAACTATAGTACAAGGGTTCCAAACAAGACCATAGTAAGTGCTTAACAAATGTGAAGCACATACCAGTCTTGCAATGAAACATTGAGTACAAAAGTAAACTAGAGTACAATTGTTCAATGCAAGACTACAGTAAGTGCTTAACAAATGTGGAGCACTTACTAAAGTATTGCATTGAACCCTTGAATACAAGAGTTAAGTATAGTAAGAGGGTTCAATACAAGACTATAGTAAGTGCTTAACAAACATTGAGTACTTACTGTAGTGCTGCATTGAACCCATGAATACAAAAGTAAACTAGAGTACAATTGTTCAATGCTTCACAAAGATGAAATACTTACTATAGTGTTGCATTGAACCCTTGAATACAAGAGTTAACTTTAGTACAAGATTTAAATGCAAGTGCTTCATATTTGTGCTCCATGTTTATATAAAATTTTTCTATAGTACATGTATTGCGTTGAACCCATGAGCACTAGAGTAAACTACACATAAGTTATGCAGTCATGTTAACAAATAGAAAATGTTTACCCTGGTCAGGAGTTTGTTGCCAAATGCTTGAAGAAATGACAGGACAAAACTTTTCAAACTGTATACCATTATACAATATTGTCATGTGATACAGCATTGGAAGCATCTCAGAGAGACAACTCCAATGATGTGTTACTATGCAATATATATTGCTGAGCCCATTTTTGAAATAAAAGGGAATGTTGTTTAGAACTTGCGCATACTTTTAGCATAAAATGTTCAGTAAAATAGAACCCAGGCCACTTAAACCACAGGATTGTATTGATTAATGATTGATAAAGTACCCCTTACCTTCAGGTCCGTCTGTGATATGAGGAGAAAGTTACTTATGGATGATGTGTCGAGAAACTGGTGAGATTTGGATTGACACCACTGAAGTGCCAGGTCAGAGGTCACTATAAGGCGAGCTGTAATGGCCACTGCATGACTAGTTGGCATCAGTCCACCTGTGTTGTACAGACATAAAGTGGTTGTTGTCAAGGGTTCAGTGCAAGATTATTGAGTGTTTGACCCTTTACCAGATGCAAAATTTTCCCAAATTGAAAGGATTTGCAGACGACACATTTCAAAATGTGATGTAATTGAATAATGGTCTTCCGATAGGGCAGAAATCATTGTGGAAAGAGGAGAAATTGCTCGTTAAGAGCAATTTCTCCTTTTCCCCACAATGCTTTCCAGAGTCCTCTGCAACAAAGTGGTAAAATGTTGTTATTGTTTGGTAATGGGCTAACAAATATGAAGCACTTACTATAGTCTTGCAAAGAACCCTCGTTACTAAGGTCAACACTTTGTATGTTCTGTCATTTTGTAGCTGACAGTATCAAATTAAACTAGGCCAATAATTATATATATATACAATTTGACAAAGGATTTAGGTCTTATATCATATTTACTCACTTCGATGCATTAAATACAGAAGACTTTACAAATCATTGTAACAAAGGGAGAAATAACTTGTAACAAGCCATTTTTGGGGTGTGAAAGGGGGGGGGGGCTTCATTAGCTTCTTCTCTTCCACATTATGGAAAAGCTAGCTATTTTTCATAATTCCTCTTGTAATCTTCTCTCCTTTCAATTTGGAATGAATGAATGAATGGTGTTTTATGGCGCATTGACAGCTACAGTTATTTTGCGTGCATTATGATGAAGTGGAAAATGTATATTGAATTATTTACAGGCTAAAATGTATTTGGTTTGAGAAAACAAAAAAGGAATTTGTAATGAATGAATGAATGATAATAAATGAAAAAATTTGTTATGAGTTAAGGATAGTAAATAGATAATTTGAACTGAACGAATGATATTCAGTAGTTTGTCATGAGTTAATGATATTGATATATGAATATTTGATACGAGTAAGGAATTTGGACCTGCCCCAAATACTAAATGGAGTTGGTACTCCTCCAAATTGAAAGGTGCAGCAGATGAAATGTGTTTAAAGAAAATTGTCCTTTATAGATCGGTACATGTATTTGTAATCCAAGGCATATGATATTTTTACCTTTAGAGGAAGTCTCCACACTATCTGCGAGTTGTTCACGGAGAAGGTTTAACATTGGCTGATAGGTCTCCCTCAATGTGATCCCTGTTCTTGTGCAGTAATTACTGTTTACAAGGGGACATGGATAGCACTTGTCTGTTATCTGGGAACCTAGGGACTCACACATATCTGTGAACAAGAAAAGCAAAAGACTATATTGAGGATTTCATGCAATACTGAAGTAAATTCTTCATGTTTGCGATACACTTACTATAGTCTTGCATTGAGCCTTCAATAAACTGTTCACAAGCAGACATGAGTAACAGTTGTCTATGTTCTTAAAGCCTAGGAACTCTCATCAGGGTCATCCCCTGGATTTTTTTGAGGTGCGCTTGATGCAGGGGAGGGGATGTTCTGCATAATTGCAGGTTACCTGTCAATTACTTTTTAAATATGCACACAAAAATGGTTTGTTACTAGGTATATTTTAATCTAAAGACAAAAATCACCATTTTAAAACCAAATCAAATGTATCAAACAATGTCAGAAGCAAAAAGATTTCCTGCAGTATAGCTTTAAAGCGCTGTGTACAAATCGTAAGCACAGTTCAATCAATTAAGGTGCTGGGGGATTGCTTATTTTTAAATCCAGGCACTGGGGCCCCAAAGGAGTTAAAAGGCCTGGGGAAGACCCTGCCCATATAACTGTTACAAAGAGAAAGCAGCAAAAGACCATATACTTTTCACAAGCAGACATGGGTAGCAGTTGTATATAATCTGCCGGCCTAAGGATTTGCACATATCTGTTACCAAGAGAAGCAAAAGGTTATAACCTGTTTAAAAGCAAATACTTCATTAGATACTGTCGACAAGCAGACAAGGGAAGCATTTAACTTTAGTTCTGATTCTAGTTTATTATTTAAAACCTTTAAGATAAGCTATTACAAAACTGAAACATTGTTGGTACGGCACTGGCGAAGAGTACCCCTTTGGGACCTGTGTCAGAAATAACCTTAACTTAAGTTTAATTTTGTTTGTATTTAGTAGAATTGTCTCAATGTGACAATTCTAAGATTGCTTATTTCTCATTCAAAAAGGGACATCGAAGAAGTTTTGATTGCCTAAAGAGATAACAAATTTCCCACTTACATGTATCCCAGGCTCCAAAGGCAGCTGTATGCATACATCGCTTAGCAGCACTGATCATTGGTACTACACTACCAGATGGGAACAAATCTGACAAGGTAATAAAAATGATTATATACATGTACATCTAATATCCTAACCCATTCCCTTATATAGTACTCATTGAAAAATTCTGCTAAAGGAATTCACCATTACAAAATGATAAATTGTGTGTGGTGATAAATATCTTGTCTTTTATTAATGATATTTAGTAAAATTGCTTATAATTATTGGTGTATGCTGTCGTTTTCCAATTGGACAAAATCTTACATGGGTAAAATGTTTAACGCACTACTTTTTCTTTGACACATTTGTTATGAATATGCAGTTTATTACTGCCCCACCCTAGTAAAACTCTCATTCATCAAACATTGCCAAAAAAGCAACTAGCCTTGGACAAAACTATTGTATTGAATGTTTAATAGTTGTTAATCTTGCAAAGACACATTACTGTACCACAGTGATTGTTTTTTATTTAGACTGATAATATTTAACCTTTTATCGATTTAAATTCAGCAAATAAATCATAAAATACTATAATTATGACATGATATTCATCATTTAGATAAAAGACCAGGCAAATTATATTAACCCCTTTTATCTTTTATTGAGGCATTTTAAAGCACTGTGGCAGAAGACAAAAGTAACAGTTGAAAACATAAGCAGAAATTCCTCTGAACAAGCTATTTCTCTTTTGGTGAAAATAGTTTATGCCAAGTTCACATAGAATATTTTTAATTTATGATTAAAGTCTACTGTTTCTGTCTATTTAGACAAGTCACAAAATCCCAAATGAGGAAAGGCGTAAGACTAGAAAGGTCTATTGATTTTACACTTAAATAATTTAGGAATCATTCTCTAACCCTTTTTATTGTTTATCTACAGCATCACATAGGAGCAAAATATTCAAGAAACGACTGAAACAAAAGCAGAATTAACAACTAACAGGAATGTCATATTTTGTGTCCTAATGATTTTAAAACAATTAAAAAGAATTAAGAGAAAAAACAATTGTCACATTTCAGGACTGATATCTGTCTAAATCAGTTTTACCTAACAAAGATACCTTTTTGCTACATTTTTGGCAATTTGGCAAACCAGAGATTTTTTAGGATAAAATGAAGATCATGCATATCGGTATATATATCAATGATACAGAAATTAATTAAAAATGAAAGAAGTCAAAAGTTTAAGGAAAAATGACTGAAGTTTTAAAGCAAACATTGCTCTTGGACAAGTTAAAGCTAACAATTAAACTTAAGTGCAGTTCATAAATGAACTATAATTATAATAAATCTTTTTCATGGAGAAATATCAAAATACCTTGCATTCAATAACATTGTTTTATTCATAGAAACTATTTTTAACTGCTTCATTTTACCATAAATATGACAGGTACATGTCATTAATAACCCCCATTGTCAATAAAACAAGCACTACCTTTTAACTACCAGTTTACAATTAAACCCATTACCTTGAATAACATTTTGTGAAAGGCTAAGAAATAGTCATGAAGCACAAAGAAAATCTCAATGACATTGAATAGAAACAATTAAGACAATTTGTCACTTCTCTATTCTTTAGCCACTGAGATTCCTTCAACCTTTTGCAACAAGAACAGTATAAAGAGTATCCTTGAGAAGGGTTTGAATATTAAACAAAAGTTCATCTGGCTAATGTTTTACTAAACATTTTAGACTAAGAATTTGCATAAATTCAAAACAACCTTCCCACTTATTTCAATAGTGAGATAAGCAATATTGCAAAGTAACACTTGGAATTGTCTGTTTTTAATGATGTGTGACATTACAATGTTTTACTTTTATTTATGATGCTATCCATGTTAATCAGTTTTTACTTGCGCATATATTTCTGTAAGTCGTTTGATAAAATTGTACCCTGAACTATCACGAGCACACAATAATAAGAAGCAAACAGCAGCAGATGTTTCAGGTCAAAAGATAGTACAGTAGTAGAGTTTGCCAAGATATAACTCAAAAGTTGTTTAAAATGGTGCTCAACACAAATCAAACCATAGTCAAGCCACACACAACAGTATACATAAAATTTCAAAAAATAATCAGCTGTTTTTTAATACTTGAACTCTTGAAAGAGTTATCGAGGCTTTATAATGTTGGTATTGTAATGATTCAAAGCAAAAAATAATTTCTTGCAGACAACACCAAAATGATTACTTATAATTGTAATATTTGTTGAATCCTTATGCAAATTTAAGAAACTAACGTATTGTTATAGACCATATTAGAGGAAACACATATAAACAGCACAGCCTATCAGTGAATGACAGTGTTATTCACTGATCGGTCTTTTAGAGAATAATTTGCTCTATTTGCTATTTCATGGGTACAAAAACTATTGATGAATCAAAGTTACAAAAGTACTGGAATTCTGTGATATTAATTATCATATTTGTTTGATGGGCTTTTACAAAATTGTAATAAATCCTTGTAATAACATAACATATATATCTAATAGCAATGCCTGATTATTTTGAAGCACACATCATAAAACATGCAATAAAAGCTGGCAAACCATAACCCTAGCAAGCAATGCAAACCTGGTACCAGCCAAGGATATTTCTATACCGACCTAGAGTAACTGTTGGTGAAAGGGTAGGTAGAAGGGGAATCAGTGCGTCCCAAGCAGGAGCTACCTTTGATGAGTGAATGAAGCTAAAGGGACCTACAGAATGGATAGTTACATGCAATATGTTAGTTAGTGTGTACAGATAAATCTGTAAGTTTTCAGAGAATTACATCACACTTGGACAAATGTCTTGTTCTGACAAAAGCCTTGTTCTATTTCATGTTTTTAATTTCAAATGGCGTTTGTTAATCTTAGCTTTTTAATTTCTTTTTATCACAGAGGTTTATGACTTAGTCTTCTGATGTTGCTTTAGCTCTTTTATCCTTAATATGCTGGGTAATTTTCCAAAGGTAGATCTGCTTGATTTTTATGAAGAAAGATACTCAGAGTAGCAAACAGGTTAATCACATGCAGGCTGCCAATTTACTTGGCGTCTGGCCTGGATCTTACCTGTTTGCATAAGTATGAAGTCGGTTCGAGCACGCAAAATAGGATTTTATCAATATACTTGTATGTTAAAGCCTGGAATAAACCCTTTAGAATCCCCTTATCTCGACCTCACATTTAACAATACAAAGGGAACACAGTAATAGCACATTGGGTTGAAAATTAATTAACAGGTGACAGGAGCAACACACAGGTAACACAATATGGTGACCAAAGTGCAGAAAAATAGTTCAGATATGGAAATCTGAGAAGTTTGTCACCATGGTTATAAAGTCCTCATTAGCAAGATGCAAAAATATTGTCAGGCAATTTACTCAATCCCTTATATTAAGGGTTCAAAGCAGGACTATAGTAAGTGCTTCATATTTGTGAAGCACTTACTATAGTCTTACGTTGAACCCTCGATTTATGAAGTATGTGTCCAGTCCAAATTGAAAGCAGCCAGAAGTAGAACACTGTTTTCTTATGAAATTGGGTAGGAACAATTGTAACAAAAGAAGAAATCTCATGTTGAGCAATTTCTTCTTTTGTCACAATTGTTTCATGGGTTGTCTGTTACACAGGCATCAAAACGTATAGGAATGAGGGAAATCGATTACTGATGATGAACAAAATCTTAATCTAGGTCTAGTAGTGTTTTGCCTCTATGATGTCTGATTCTAAATCATTCTTACCCGGTAATATGAGTAGACGGTTGTTTTTGAAAGAATATCTTTTTGATAAAAATATGAATGGTGATCGAGCTCAAAATGCCCAAATGCCACATTTTCCATTTATTTTTGGACTAAGAATGTGGGACATCCTTATTAAATTTTCATGTAATATAAATCAATCTACAGAACTTAACGAAAATTCCTGTCTAAAGTTGGTGACATTAAATCAAAACACATGCAACAGAAAAAAAACAGTAACCCGCAAAGTGCTGGAACTGACTATATGCTTTTGCAAACAGGTTAGATCCAGGTCAACCCCCAAGTAAATTGGCAGCTGGCCTGTGATCTAACCTGTTTGCTACTCTGAGTATCTTTCCACATCAAAACTTAGCAGATATTCAAGGTTTTTGAAAGCAGGCGGCATAAAAATCTTATTTTAGTAAATTACCCAGCATTCTATGGGTAAAATGAACAGTCAATGCTTCAAAACAATTTCCATATCTGAACAATCATACATATAACAAACTACCTGATTGGCTGGAAGGTACACTAGACTCCGCCCTATCTACTTGTTGTAATACTGGTGCACAAAATAAAATAATGAGCATTTCCATGATATCTGGGTGCACATATAAACATAAAAAATGAAAATCAACAAATCAATTCTTACACAACACAAAATCTAATAAAAAATTGGAGAAAGGGTAGAGACAAATGACTATCTTTTATTTATCTATCACAGAAAAGCCATTGCTATATATTATTACTATTTGATTTAATCCATTACCAAGCAATAACAATATTTTACCACTTTGTTGCAGACAACTCTGGAAAACATTTAGGGAAAAGGAGAAATTGCTCTTACCAAACAAATAATCCTTTTCCCACAATGTTTTCTGCCCTATCAGAAGATCATTTTTCAATTTCATCACATTTTGAACTATCGTCTGCAATTTCTTTCAATTTGGGACAGAAAAATTGGCGATTGCTAAAAGGTTAAATATTGAATTGCAAAAAGATCTCCTTTACTGCATACATTAAATGAACATTTTCGTCAATACATAGAACTGTAAATGTTTTTCAAGCATCTCGTGTTTGGAAACTAGGCAATTTTGAATTGATATAACTTCCTAGAAAGTAGATCTAAAAAAGGGGGACTTGATTAATCATACACAGAAACCATTTTGTTTTAAGAAAGAGTTATTCTATATTATCTAATCAGACTTATAAAAGACAGTGTTAAGCTGAAATAAGATTCTTTGAACAAATTAGTGGCTCAATTAGAAGGATTTCTTTACAAAGTGCTTCTGGACCGTTTCCAAGAAAAAGTGCAATTAAAACTACTGCCATTTTGAAAACTTATCTTTAGGTATCAGCAACTATTACAGTACTACTTGACAAAAAGATGCTTTTCACATGTTACTTACATCAGTATTCATGTTATTCATGTATGTACAGTATATTATTCATGTATGTACAGTATATTATTCATGTATGTACAGTATATTATTCATGTATGCACAGTATATTATTCATGTATGTACAGTATATTATTCATGTATGTACAGTGAATGTTTCTATGGTTCCTATCTCCAGATCTACAAACCAGTACTATATAACAACCTTTTGTTCATGAATAATCTCTTGCAGTCTTATTCTGATATGTTTGATAAGCCAAAAACGAAAACATCAGAATAAGTCAAATACATTTATAATTTCACAATAGTTATTAGCAAACCATGTTTTATGGGTATATATCAGCCATCTTAATCAGATAGATCCATTGAGTATACAAAAGTATAAAGTACAAAGTATACAAATGAATTACCCCACATAACTAAGCGAATGATTTGTGTGCAGATAACTTTATAAATACTTGTTGGAAAACAAAATATTGCTAACAATACTTTCTACTTCCACCAGATTAGTGACTTTCAATTCTAAATTAGGTTTAGTCATTAATTGTGATAATCTAGTACCATATTCTTTATTTCGTAAGGAATAAGAAAGGAAATCTGTTACTAAATATTAGGACTGTTAAAGACAAGCAGCAAAAATGTTTTCATGCATATTAAAATTATAGAAATGACATAATAAGTGCATTATAAAAGTGTTTGTATTCTACAACACATCATTAAACCAATCTCCTTCAATGGAATTTTGAAGACTACAAACCTGCAATTTTATCCTTTTCTTCTTATATATATACATGCCCAGACTGTATGACTCAAGAAACAATGCTTACAAAAAAGAAATCATTCATTAGAGCAGTATCTCTTCTGCTATCAATGAATCATACCAAATTGCACTAGAACAATATCATTTTCATATTCTGTTCATGTTGCCTGTTGCTTTTAATTTAGGTGGAGTCACACACGCCTTAATGAATATATAATATCTCTTTTTTTTTCAATGTTTCATACCAAAAACAAAAAAGGTATCATTTTTCCTACTTATTCTTGTTGTCTCTTTGCTCTTGTTTTTAATTAAGATGGAGTCACACAAGGTTTAATGAGCAAAAACCACTTAGAATGCTTGGTAATTTTTTAAGATATAACTTTTGTGTCTTCTGCTCTCCAAAACCTTTAGTATCTGCTTAAATTTGATGAGGAAAATACTCAGAGAAGCAAACAGATTAGATCACAGGCCAACCAACAATTTACTTGGAACCTGGCCTGGATCTAACATGTTTGCATAACCATGAAGTTGGATCCAGCACCATAAGGGTTTTACCTTTCACCCAATGCCAAACTTTCGACTGTCCAAAATTGAAAAAGTTTGTAGACGACATTTCAAAATGTGATGAAATCTAAAAATCGTCTTCTGATAGGACAGAAAACAGTGTGGAAAAAGTAGAAATTACTAGTTAAGTTTTTGTTTGGGTTAAACACATTCTGCATGAGGCAATGACTTCCTAATATTTCAACCATCAACATCTCCTGTAACACTAAACTACCCACCTTTTAGACAGACATGCTGCACCATGTGTTTGACGAGGGCCGTCACTGTGGTGTTGTGTAGTAGAACAGATCCCAACTCGGAGAAGTAGAGGGAGTTTTGTCTGATCCACGAAGGTTCATAAAACATGCTGTAAAAATGTGTCCCGAAGTGGTTCCAGTACAAGTCCATATACCTGGTGAAGACAGTAATATTTACAGTAAAATACATCAGACCCATTCCAAATTGTTAATTATAAGGTTCAAAGATAATTGGTTTCAATTACTATTTCATCCCTGTCTGAATAAATCTTAACTTCACAAAATCATTAATAGGAAACTTTAGATATCATTGTGACAATAGGATAAACTTGCTTCAAATGAGATACTTATCTTTAAGTCAGAATGAATTCTACCATCATCTTTCATTTATCCTTTACCAAACAATAAATTTTCGACTATCCCAAATTGAAAGAGTTTGTAGACGCCATTTCAAAATGTGTTGAAATTAAAATACAATTTTCTGATAGGCCAGAAAACATTGTGGGAAAAGAGAACTTGCTTGTTATGAGCAAATTCTCCTTTCCCACAATGTTTTCAAGAGATTTCTGCAACAAACTGGTCAAATGTCATAAGTGTTTGGTAATGGATTAAAGTGTGATATCAGTTTTTTTACCAAAGAGAAGATACTCACCTGGCAGTAAGCTGTGATCTAATGGAACTGTCAGCAGAATCGCCCCAAGATACCGACTTCCTTAACGAATCGTTTCTTGATAACACAGGAGTATCTCCCCTCGGTGGTTTACTGGCCTGTGACATAGACTGCGTCATCCTAACTGCCTTGCGTGATTTTTGAGATTCCTTTCTCCGCAGTAAGTTGGTTGAGTTACACACAATAAGCAGGAAGTTTTCTGCGAAAGTGTGCTCTCTCCGTGAAAGATCCACTAGGGGTGAGTTTGAGTTAGACAGATCAGGCGCTCGTATGCTCCCTATTTTTAGAACAGCAGCACTTAATGATGTCATACTTCCTGTAGCTGTGTGGTAGTCAGAGGTCTCGTTATCTTGTTTATCAAAACTACTCATAACGGATTCCTCGGACCATACATAATTTGGCAAATTACCAGAATGCACCAGTTTCATAAAATCTGCGTTAGTCGTGAAGAATCTGTGTGTTTCCAGTGCTGCATACTTACACCTCTCATTCGCAAGCATGTTGAGCACACGAGTAAATGAAATAGCTTTAACATTTTCTCCCATATTTGCAAATGTGTTTGTGTAATGTACATCAAACAAGTTTGAGCCGGATGACTTCAAACGGTTGATTGAGCCAGTCCATGTTCTTGAGCTTGCTGTGTACAGACTGTTAGGCAATCCCACAACAATATTATTAAAATCCTCGAGACCGCGAGTTATATTCCAGATCATCTCATGCGTCACAGAGTCAACATTTCCATGAGCAAACACCTGCAATCCCACAAGAATCAACTTTTCTAACCACCATATGGCTTTATCACATAGCCGATTCAGGCTTGATTTCACTTTATCCAATTCAAAGTAGAGAAAGCCTAATATAGGCTGTAACCAGCGATTTGTATGCAACTTCTGTTTGATACAGTTCCAGTGCCCTATATGTGTCCGCAAATCCTCGCAGAGAGCGTTTAAACAGTATATCTTACTGACGGGCATCTCCTGAATACAGTCATGTGTGATGTTATACAGTGTTCTATACTCCTCATAAACCACTCCTTGTAAATCTCGAATAAAACTGGCCAATGATTTGATCCGATATAAACAGTCACGTAAAAGTTCAACTCTTGCTCTCTCTTCCATGATCTGTCGTAGGTGAAGGTAGCGCTTCCCCATTGTTGTTGCATGGCGGCAGTGTATAAAACTGATGCTGCCATGCTCCGGACATCTCTTTGCAATGTGATTGCCTGGATTAAGAACCTGTAAATGAAATAAGTTGTCTCAGATTTCAATTACTTTCATACAATTTAGGATTTAGCAAAATATCTATAGTTGATTATAGTTGACTACAGTTGAGTTAACCAAGGTGAGACTTAAATGGAAACTTAATCACTTGCTGATGACTGCAGTCTGAACCAGACAATTAAAGAAAATATAGTGTTAACATACAAACTCAACCATTAAGAGTAAATCAACATTTATAACATTGATGACATAAAATGTTAATGCTCACATCTGTTCTGAAATAACCGCATTGAAAGGTTTTCAATAGCCCTAATTTGTAAATCTAAAGTAATCAGAGAGGTTATAAATTGTCATAAAATGTTCAGAATTTTCACATTACTTAATTTGTGAATTTGTAACATGTAAAAATCGAAGCAAATATCACACACTATTTGAAAACTTTTGCAAAATACCAATATCCATGTGATACTGGATAACTGGGCCAACATTTGTTAATCCATTACAAGACAAAGTTTTGGCCAGTTTGTTGCAGACAATTCTGAATAAAAATGTGGGAAAAGGAGAAATTGCTCTTAACAAGCAATTTCTCCTTTTTCCACAATGTTTTCTGCCCTATCAGAGGATTATTTTTCAATTTCATCACATTTTGAAATGTCGTCTGCAGACTCTTTCCATATGGGACAGATGAAGATTTGGCGTTTGGTAAAGGGTTAAACACCAAAAATACAAAAAAAGAATTAGAGCTTCTACACAAACCTGAAAAGCTCTTCTAAGGCATTTAACAGCTTCCTCTGCATCGTTTTCATTGTAAACTTTTGCCTCCTCCTCCTGGAAGCTGTCCCGCCCTGACAACAGCCCATAGGAGAGCCCGGACAGATCCCCTAGGGTAATGGAGCCCTTCAGCTCCACGGAACTCCGGGCGTTACCCAATCCCTGGAGTGGGGGAAGGTTGGAGAGGTCCATCTTCAGCTTCCAGTGTCAACTATGTCCTCCAATCTGGCATCATGGTCGAAATATACCTCCTTATAGCAGTATCTGAAGGAAAAGAAATATATTGAATGTTCAATGTTAGACTATAGTCAGTTCTTACACTGTATGGTTAACAATTAGAACTACATGTATTTTATGGAACCCCTTACTGCATAATAGGTTTTGTTAAGTGTAACATTTCAAGCAACAGCAAACATCAATAAAGGCATATGGAAAATGTCATTGTCTATTGTGAGATTTGATAGAGACCATGTTGATAAAGAATTTGCCAAAGGTACTTTTTCTTTTGTAACAATTTTTTTTCTGTCTTCTAATACAAGTGCATTTAAAGTCATTTATGCAAAGGAAAGCTAAACTACCACTGGTAAAATAAAATTGCTAGAGCAAAGCATTTTATTCTATTATTGCAATACTTTTTTCTAAGAATGCAGCATGTTTGTCATTTTGATCAAACATTTTTTTCTGAAGGAGTTTTAAAAGGACCCTTTCAGGCCATAGAAAAACCTGTGTGTTGTCTGCATGTTGTCTACAAAGAAGCGAAATCTCTAAACCATTTTGTCTTTATTGACTCACTCTTATAGTATTGGAACCGATTGCATGCTTTATGATGCAAACAGTTTAGATCCAGGCTAGCTGCCAAGTTAATCTGTGGCTGGTCTGTGATCTAATTGGTTTGCTACTCTGAGTTTCTTTCCTCAACAAGAATAAGCAGATATTTAAGGTTTCGGAAAGCAGATGACATTATATAACAGAGCCCAAATAAAGACACTTTCAAAACTGAAAAAAATCAGGACTGATAAGAGACTTTCCCAAAAGTTAACTTCTTCACAAAAAAAGTGCATTATTCCTTTAAACCTCACAAAAATAACTGCATCAAAATGTATTTGCAAATTCCGTTTAAAAAAAAAGGGTTAAGGAGAATTCTTTATTAACTACAATCTAAACAAACTTCACAAGCTAATATTTACTTCTTTAGACTCAAAAAGATCAAAAGCTACATAAATGTATCAAATTCTTACAAAAACTATTTCACAGCTTGAATGATGTATTAAAATCCTTTATTAAGTAAGAAACTTAACCAACAGGATCTTATAAGTCTTTAGCAAATAATTTCTTCCACCTTTTCTTAATACATTGAAATTTTCTATTAAACAGGTCAGGTTCAACTAATGCTGGATGTCCTCATATATATTGGTAAACATGTACATGGACTTAAAACCTATTACTTCATATAGACTCACATATTGTCATATCATACCTGCAGCAGAAGATTTAAGAATCGTTTAACCTTTTACCAAATGCCAAATTTTCGACTCTTCCAAATTGAAAAAGTTTGTAGACAACATTTAAAAATGTGATGTAATCGAAAAATAATCTGATAGGGCTGAAAACATTGTGGAAATATGAGAAATTGCTCTTAATGAACAATTGCTCCTTTTCACACAATGTTTTCCAGAGTTGTCAGCAACAAACTTGTCAAATGTTGTTATTGTTTGGTAATGGGTTAGACAAAAGGACAAATTAATGCTTGTGAAATGTACAAAATGTAATTTTACTGGATTAACTTTACAAATATGGTTGTCTGCTTTCAATTTTATTATCCAAACCTGTTATATTATAAAAATATTATACAAGTTTTAAAAAATATTTGTTTTGTTCAGTTGAAAACTTAAGGACTAGTCTGGTACTTTTTTGCATTTAACTCTTTAACAGTGTTTGATTTTTTATTTCAAAATTAAAAAGTAATTCTTATACAATACAACTCTATTCAAGTAACAAGGCCTCAGGCCCACAATACATAAATATATCACACAATTCAAAATTAATTTGAGTTAGTTTAACAGCTTCCAGATATCAACTGCTGACGGTTCCATTTTGGATCAGATACAAAGTTACGTTACAGGTGTTTGTTAACAGGTCTGAAGAAATGTGGTAGTTAAGAATTAATTTCTTTTGAACTGCACAACAGCAGTATACTTCTATATGATACCACTGAAGAAGACAATGAAAGCAAAATTAAATTGATTTTCATTCTTTAAAGCGTATACAGTGAATTAACATGCCTTTTAATCCAAGAACGTGACATCACTTTTTAGATCTACCACATTTAAAATATACATACTCGGATAAATTGACGCTTCCTGAATTGTATATCAAACATGATACAAAACTGTATTGTTTCACCAATATTTCATTCTGACTTCCAAATTTTCTTTTCTATGATTAAGCACCTTTAAAGACAAATTTAATACATGTATGGGAAAGGGTAAACCAGGTTAAGCCCAAATTATGCTGTGTCTGTTTATTAAAAACTTGAAAGTGTATTTCAAAAGTACACTCAACCATTTCTCCATATTGGAATTTGTAATCCACAGCAGGCAACAAAATGGAGAAAGAAAGAAAAACACACATTTCATTTGTAATATTGAATTGAAATCATTTTAATCAAGGGGATACACTGCTCATTAGGAGCAACTTATCCTTACATCAAAATGGTTTATAGAAGACGTTCAAACCCTAAAAATACTAATAAAGACAGAAGAATTGATGGATAAACCTTGGGATTTATCATGCAAATAAGAAATATTTTCATATTAGAGAAATTACTGCTTACACTGTCTTATATTGCCATTCTCTTGCTCCCAAGGTGTATGAAATCATCTGCACGAGTGAAAGATTTTTTATTTGTTTAGAACTTCTATCAATATTGGGAGTAAGTTAACCTCCCAAGGTGGAATATATCATTCATGTATTTATAGCCTTTTAAATATTAAATGGTAACATTCTTTTCAATTGTTGATGATCGATTCTGCCTATTTGATCGATTGATTTTCAGATGTGATCTGTTGATTGAGCACAGGTACATTACAAGGTCCATCTTATCAAAGGATTTCTCATTTAATTCGTTTCATTTCTTATCTCTGTTTATTTATTTGTATAGGGTTTAACACAATGTCAACCATTTTCATTCAATCATTTACAGCTTTCACAGGTTCATAAGTACCAGGCTAGAGCCCTGACCTAGCTGGAGGACACTCCCACTAAACCAGCAGAGGTACTGGTGGGGCTTAAACCCACAACCCCCTACTTCTAAGACCACCACCACCATAACTTGGCCACATTGGACCCTATTTGAGGGTTCAGCACAATACTATAGCAAGTGCTTCATGTTTGTGAAGCACTCACTATAGTCTTGTATTGAACCCTAAATATGTTCTTCTCTCTAGCCTATGTTGTTGGTATTTGTCATTGAAACAACCTATATCCCCTTTAGCGGCACATTCAATTAATCACAACTTATATCAAACAATAATTTACTAATTCATATGAGTTTTACATCACATCAACATTATTTCATTTATGTTGCAATTGCCAGCTCTCTATGATGGAGGAAGACTCCATACTCAACTGCCCATAAGAGCTGGTTTAGTCAGGCAAAACCATCGGCATTCGGTAAATCAGTCAGGAGACTACCTCTCATGTTCTGTACTCTAACCACTAGTTAAGCCAAAGAGGCCCCTTTAAGATTTAGTATAACAACTCCAGAAAACATTGGGACAAATCAAGTTTTTACTTGTAGCTAGCTTTTTGTTGAATATTTTGTCTCTTTTCCTTCCAACTCTTTAATAATGTAGAAAGTTTATTTGTGATGTATGATTTACATAGGTCAACATGTTTGTCATTGACAAACACAGAACTGCAAACATATTTCCTAAATTGTTAAACATGAATCTTCACCTTTACTCAATTACTCAAGCAATGTTTCTCCACATTGCTCCATAATAACCACCTTCATTAATCCTGAAGCAGTTACCTTTTTACATATTATCTATTCCACTTTATGGGATTTGTATTCTTCTTAATTAAACCCAACTACAGTTTCTAACACAATATATATTAATAAATCTTGTCTCTGATGATTAAGAATCATTGTGACAAACAAGAAAAACATCCATTTCAAGTAAAGGGTTAAATCCAAAGTACATATATTGAACATTCCATTTGTTTACCTTGACATTATTGGCATGAACCCAATCTCACATATTAAACTTTGTGACTTGTCCAAATTGGAAGAAACAGCAGAAGATGATGATCATAATAATTCATTGAAAATGAAGCCAATGGTTAGAAACCATTCTGAAAAGGAAAAGAAAAAGAAAAAATGCCAGAATTTACTTTGCATGAGCAATGTCTTCCTTTCTCACAATTGTTTCTTGTGTCACCTGTTACTACTGTGTTCATGGTGCAAAAAATAAAGGAAACAGTTAACCCTTTCCCAAACAATAACAACATTTGACGACTTTGATGCAGACAACTTTAGAAAACATTGTGGGAAAAGGAGAAATTGCTCGTAACAAGCAATTTTTCCTTTTCCCACAATGTGTTCTGCTCTTTCTGAAGAATATTGTTCAATTTAATCACATTTTGAAATGTCGTCTGCAAACTCTTTGAATTTGGGACAGTCGAAAATTTGTTGTTTGGGAACCATTTAAGTGAAATGTATTCCGTCCAAAAATACAATTTGAAATTATCAAGGCAAAATACTGTTATATTGTTCCATGTATATTATAATTCATTATATTCTATAAGGGGTCTTACTCTGTGTCAACAAGCCATAAAATTAAGGTCTGTCGAGAAACAGCTGGATCTTATGAAACCCGAGAAATTCTTGAATTTGAAACTTCATGTTGTTGCTTTTGGATACATGACAGTATCTCTATGTGTTTCACATGATTATATTTTAACCAGGTGAATGCCACTCGCTAATCCGAGCATTTCTTGCAATTTTAGATGTTACTCAAATGTAAATAGTGAAGTTAAGTTGATGGGTAAAAAATTTGTGAATACAGCACTTTGAAAAATTGATAGCAAATTCAGGAGTCATATTGTCATGATCCTGTGGTGTTTATATATGTTTCAACATATTCTATCATAATTCATAACTCATTAATTTTACCCAGTTTTTCAGAGTGCTAGTATGCTTTTAACTAATGATGTTCATGATTTTCATTTGGTTGCCTGCTGAATCTAAAAAACGTAAAAATGAAACATGTTTTCAGAAGCAAATGGTTGCAGGGCTTTGAATCAAAGCTGACAACAATCCTGAGGTCCCCTGGAAAGTTTCGAGAAAATTAGCTTTACACTGAGAACCCTGGTGATAAATGTGTTTTATCTCATCCAATTAGCCACTCCATTCACCTGTAAACAATCCACCCAATACTCTGTATGCTGTTGTCAAATTAGAAAAGCGTCAGCAGCCGACACAGTCATGAAATCATATGAAATGATGATCGTGTTGCATGTCTTTAACCCTTTTCCAAACAGTAACGACATTTGACCAGTTTGTTGCTGACTTCTCTGGAAAACATTGTTGGAAAAGGAGAAATTGCTCGTAACGAGCAATTTCCCCTTTTCTAACAATGTTTTCTGCCCTATCAGAAGATTGTGTTTCTATTTCATCACTGTTTGAAATTTAGGTTGAAAACTCTTTCAATTTGGGACAGTGGAAAATTTGGCGTTTGGTCAAGGGTTAAGTTAAGTGACAAATTCACAAAATCTGCACTATCTCTTTTTCTTTTATGATAATCATTTAATCCTTGACAGCAGGTGTATTAACAGTATTGGTAAAAATTTTTTTTTAGTCATGGGTGATGTTTTGCCATTCAAAAATCAATATACAGGTGAAGATGGGAAATGATCAGATGCCATGTGACATTCAATATACATCAATTCTGAACTTCCATGGAATCAAGCCAATTATTCCAAGGACAAAATGATTGGTTAACTCAATTAACCCTTTACCAAACGCCAAATTTTCGGCTGTCTCAAATTGAACGAGATTGCAGACGACATCTCAAAATGTGATGAAATTGAAATGTTCATATAGGGCAGAAAACATTGTGGGAAAAGGAGCGAGCAATTTCTCCTTTTCCCCACAATGTTTTCAAAAGTCATCTGCAACAAAGTGGTCAAATGGCGTTATTGTTTGGGAAAGGGTTAAACACTTTCTCAATAAAACCTCAGTCAACATTTTGAATGTGAATTCATGAGTTGACTGGCCTTAAAGAAAATTGTGACAATTTCTTTTTCTCCTCGCTGAAACTTTCTTGCAATGAATAATTGAATCCAGTTTCATATAGTAATGTTTTCAATATTTTCTCTGTTTTAAATACTGCCACTAGTATTTTGCAGTATTTGACACAAAAATCTAGACATCCTTCAAAAACTGTAAAATATGTTTATAATGTTATGAGTATTGTGGGGGAAAAACTTTGCTCATATATCTTTAGACATTGGTCCCTGTGCTTATAACAAGCAAATTCCCATATTGTCAGAATGTAAACAAATGTCGTCTGCTGTAGTGAAATGACATATATAATGGGAATAGGGTCTAAGCATGAGTACTCTAATAGATGCCTTTGGGATATATCCATTTTGTTTCTCAGAAACCAATTAAAAAAAATAAAGCACCCTTCAACCCTTTGCTTTATAACCTTTCAATTATCCCTTTTCTCCATTCTACTGTAGAAAATCTATAGTAACCACTATGCCAAAAGGATGAATTGCACATTATTAGCAATTCCTTCTTTTGGCGCAACTGTTTCTCCCAAATACAATAAATAGATAAGATTAATTGTTTCCTTCCTATTCCTGTGTCATTTCTTGTCGCTTTCTATTTATGCAAGCGACATTATTGAATTAAAGAAAAAACTATTTTCAATTTCTTAAAGTGTAATTTTATTTGTTTTACATCCATAGCCATAATTTGTCGTTTTCAATTTTGACCAAATCATAAAATCCCATATGAGTGTATAATCTATGTCGCCAAACAATAAGTGAGTTGTTTCTGCTACATAATATAAAAAAATTGTTGAAAGTAACAAAAGTACACTATCATAAGTTACATAACACAATGAACTCTTAAATGAATTCCCTTATGCCTGTTGTGAAGAAAATTTGTAAGAGATCAGTCATAAGGGATAAATATTCTTATTATTGGTAAGATAACTGTAAACAAGTTGATTGATTTCCCACCAGGGGTTAGGCCATAATAACTTTAATAGACGCCAGAAGTTAATTGTGCTAGTTCTACGAGTGAACTCTATTACTGTACTGTTCCTTTACAGACTCTGTGTTATAGAACTTATTGACTTGTCCAATTTGAATACCTCAGCTGATATTGCCAAGCTTACCCTAAAGCCTGAACTGTCAAATGAATTTTAGCTGAAATTTATTACAGAAGCATTATGTGGACAAGTGCAGCAAAAAGATTTGGCATATACAAGCATAATGAGAAGAGTAATTGCACAATTCGGTGGTGTAGGGTTCGAGCCCTGGTATGGTTGTATGTTTTCGCATCTTGGTTACATTGGTCCCCATGTTGGAAGCTTGATGAGGGATTGAACCTATCATCTCAAACTTCCTTTATCATAACCCATTACCAAACAATAACAACATTTGACCAGTTTGTTGCAGACATCTCTGGAAAACATGTTGGGAAAAGGAGAATTTGCTTTTAACAAGCAATTTCTCCTTTTCCCACAATGTTTTCTGCCCTATAAGAAGATTATTTCATCATTCCAATTTCATCACATTTTGAAATGTTGTCTGCAAACTCTTTCAAATTGGGACAGTCGGAAATTTGGATTATGGTAAAGGGTTAATCCAAGACAGCATTCAGAATAACTATATGTGAGATTCTCTGCTTGGTCCAACATGAGAGTAGCAGCAGACGACAATTACAGAACTTGAAACATAACGTTTCATTAACCATATTGTATAGAACCAGTGGCATAAGACAAAATATTCTTCTTATGCAATATCTTATTTTGTCTCAATGGTCCTATGATTTGTCTGCCATATTAGTATTAAATTGTGTACATATGATGGAATTAGTTGATAAGAAAAATACACCAGGGGCCAGTTTTACTAAACAACTTACAGAAAATATTTGCGTAAGTCTAAAACAACAATTCCTCTTATCTTAATATTGGACGAAGCAGTATTGCAAAGTGACACATCATTGGAAGCGTCTTGGAGGCTTCCAATGAAGTGCCACATTGCAACATTGTACTTTCATTGAAGATACTATTCATGTTTATCAATAATGACTTGCACAAACATTTTCCGTAAGTTGTTTAGTAAAACGGGCCCCAGCTCTTTAAGAGAGACATAAAACACAATTTAATGTTTAATCATTATTTCTGTTACAATGGCTAAATTAGCTTTTTTCTTCTCCTTTGGAAAAAGCTTCATTATCTACCAAGTAGATTGTCTATATACCATTCATACATATTAATCTTCATCATTAGAAACTGATGACAGTGAGTTATTACAGGAGGATATACGAACCATTCCTTTAGATCTTATATCTAGAGAAAAACAACTTTGTAACATCTAACATGGGGGATCAATGACCTCATCATTGGTAAGACAATATCAAACGAGTTAATTAAACTGACAGGGAATCTGTATGTTGTAACAAGATAGACAACAATGAGTATCCATTGGGATGCAACCTTTCTGCCAAAAGGACAGTGCTATTGCAGCTTAACAAATATCAAATTGTCATTATTTTGAATTGTTAAGTTTAAGAATTATCACCTTATTTTATGGGTTTTTTTTTTTATCTTCTGCTGCAGGTATGATTCAGCAAGTACAAAATGAGTGAACACTAAGTGAGGATTGAAGGTGAATACCCTTTGTCATAGAAAAATTCCCTATACCAATCAGCAAGGGGCAGTTACATGTGACTATGCCTTTGTATGAGTAAGGTGCCTTCAGAGCTTAATCTAAGTAGCCGGGATTTGTTGATTAACTGTGTGGGCTAGAGAAACATGATCGTCTTGTACCATTTTTTTTTAATTCAAATCAAATGAGAAAGGCTACTTACTAATTGAGGGTTACACAACACTATAACTTATGGTCAGTACATGGAAATAGTTGATGTTTTCAAAATGACATGACAACTTAATGACTTCTGCCTGGATACTTCACCAGTACTGGCACCGATTTGTGGGTTAAGCGTGTCAATGTGTACCCCTCTTAAACGGGGATTCAAATCCAGGACCCTCGGTTTCAGAGGCAAGTTACAAATCTTTTAATGTACATAAAGACCTCCGGCCAATCATACTACATGTATTATAAAATACATAACATATATCTAGAGTTGCAATAGTCATTCGCAGATGCTCTACCACTGCACCACTGTCGCACACAGTCCACAATTTAGTTGTCTTTGAACAAGACATGGTTGTATCTTGTTTCTTCAAATTTGAAATTTTATAAAATTATTATAAGTTCTAAGACAACAAAATTCCATATCATGGAGAATGGGAATAACAAAGAAAAAATTGCTCTGAAACCGTAAGTTTATTTTTACCTATATTCTAACAGAAGGTTCATTCACTCTGAATGTTTTGTTGATCAATTTGTCTTCATCCAGAAAGTAAAAGCGTTGCATTAAACTATTCTGCTAATGGTTTGTATGTGGACTAAAATATACTGAGGCTGTACTCCAATCCCCCCACCCCCACCCCAAAAAACACCTGGCCTAAATAACACTTCCCAAGAAAGTCATTTCAGATAAGAAATAAGGCCTAAATAACACTTCCCAAGAAAGTCATTTCAGATAAGAAATAAGTAAGATAAATACCTGGATTAGAAAAAAGAAATATGCTATGACTTTGAGTAGTCCTTTGATAAATCCATTCTTTCAAAAGATATGTATCGAGGAGTCTAACAGCTTACATAGAAATAGCACAACAGTCAAACACAACCAACTAGAATGTATTGTTAGCGACTTATCTGTGTTCAATCATACACACCTACAGAGTTAATGCCAGAAATATGTGATAAAAACATTATTTCTCAGAATTAGTCTGCTGGCTAAGCTGAGGAGGGAGATCCCAATATTGGGTACAGGTATGTAGACTACATAGAGCTTTCACAGGCTGACAGGTTCCATTATCTAGGAATTGTATATTGTTATTCTACTGTGAATACCACCTCTCCATGTTTTATGTGATCAGTCCAAATTGAAGGCAGTAACATACAACAAATATAATAAACGTCTATTTTACAATATAAGGTAGAAACAGTTACAAAAACAATGAATAACTGCTCATTGTGAGCAATCTTTTTATAATGTAACCAATGTTTCTGGAGTCACCTTCTGTAAATGAGACAGTGTCTAAAGGATGACTATCAAGTAAGGGGTTTTAACACTGAATTAATAATTAAGATAGTATTTTGGTTAAATAACAGAGCCTTTTTACAACTACATGTATTCATTTATTCTGTTTTGCCTACAAGGATTGGGTTTCCTTGGGTGCAGCCTATCATTTAGTTACAGAGCTTTCTAGGGACCTCTGTAGCAGATGTGTCAGAGATCATATTATGAAACAAGGGGTTTAACAATATAAGGTTCTTTAGAAGGTGTTTATTTCTCAAGAAGGTTGACTATTGCATTCAAGAAAAGATACTATAACAAGTACAGAACTGATGGCGCAATGGAGTAATATCACAAATTTCACACATGTACTTATGTTAATACAAGGTGACCAATTTCTGCTTTTTTCACAATGGTTCTGCAGAGAAAACCTATTCTCTCAGACTTTACGAATGTTGTCTGCTGTTGCTTTTAATTCAGATTATACTACTGCTAGTGGTCAGATTAGCAACATGTTGTAATTGACTGACCTTTAACCCTTATAGTGCTGGAACCGACTTCATGCTTATGCAAACAGGTTAGATCCAGGCCAACAGGTTAGATCCAGGCCAGCCACCAATTCCTTGGTGGCTGGTCTGAAATCCAACCTGTTTGCTACTCTGGGTATCTTTTCTCATCAAAATTAAATTGATATTTAAGGTTTTGGAAAGCAGAAGGCACAAAAAAATATATTGCTAGATAATACCCAGCATCCTAAGGGTTAATCCTGTACAAAACAGTTTTAGCAATCATTTCCTGTTATTCTGTATCCAATTCCCTTAATGGAAGTTTTTGATTTTCCTTATTCAAACAACGACAGGTAAAAATTTCTAGCTATGAAAAATGAAGGTTTCCTTGTGACAAAGGTCAGAAACTATTTCTACAAGATAAAACGTTTGCTGTGACCAATTTCTAAGCCACTGTTGTTTCTTGAATTCTCTCCTACATGTACAGTAATACAATAATTTATCACATTTACAACAAGACTATATTAAGCGCTTCACATTGATATGAAGCACAGGTAACACATTAACATTTTTCCTGTATTACAGATTATTTTTTCCAAGCAGAAAAGGGTCAAGAATGTTGACTTGTTGATTGTTTATAAGATCAGAGGAAAAACAAAGAGTAACCTACACTTTAGTGCAGGTGGGTAAGGTGTATTGTGCTTGAAATGTGAGGAGTCAGAAATGGAAGCAACTTCAGATAACAAAACATATCCAAGAAAAAAGATTTTGTATGATTTCAGGCAGAAAACAGCATGACAAAAAGAAAAACATTCATCATGAGTAATCTATCTTAATCTCTTTTTCAGAGTGCAGGGGTGTCATTATGTTTGCAAACAAGGGATTATTTTGGAAAACTAAGTGATTGATTAGTATGATTTCGACCTGTTGCCTAGTTAAAGTTGTCATCATCTGGGGGAATAACAACCAACTTTCTGGTGATTTTAACCGATGTATAAGATCGGCAATCGTTTAATAATGACAACCCTGAGAGTGTAATCTTAAGTCAACTGCAGAAGGTGTGTCAAAGTGAGTTATTATGGAGTAAGGGGTTAAATAACATAGCTTGGGCCTTCGCCAGGCTACATTTCTCTGTGCACATCAGCTTATCAGTTTACACAGGTGGGGCAGTCAGCCAAAATGCTTGTTAAGTTCCTTACAACATCTACATCATGTTTCTATCATAGCAAACAGGTAAATTACCTCACCTGAACGGATTACTCTATGAATACTCATTCTAAAGTACCTGCAGCAGACAGCTCGGAAAACATTGTGTCGAAAAATGAAAATACTTATAACTAGACATTTCTCAGGAAGTTTCCCAAAAAGACTTGAATTCCAATACATGCAGATCCATTAGTTAACCCTTTAACAAACCCCAAATTGTCGACTGTCCTAAATTAAAACAGTTTGCAGATGTCATTTCAACATGTGATAAAATTGTAAAGTAATCTTCTTCTAGACAAGAAAACATTGTGGGAACAGGAGAAAGTGCTCGTTCCGAGCAATTTCTCCTTTTCCTGCAGTGTTTTCCAGAGTCACCTGCAACAAACTGGTCAAATGTTGTTATTGTTTGGTAATGGGTTAAACAGTGAAATATCCGCTGCTTTTGTATGTTTGTCTTGTTGAGGGTTGAATTCTTTGCATCTACCATATTCCATTTGTTGCATGGTGCCCCACACATAGAGATGGAGGAATAAACCAAGCTAACCCTGTCCATAAGAGATATCAGTCAAGCATGGGCTGAAAAATTCCATTGGGCATGGCTTGCACAATCACAAGTGATTCTTTATTGAATTTTACTTTGTAATCAGTATACAAAGAAGTGCAGAACAAGACCTCTCATTTTCGAACAAGTAAAGAAAAAATCAGATTTTGCTATCGCTGTGGGTTAACTAGAAGACTTAAATAAAGTTTTAATGATATCACAGTCAGCACATTAACTCATAATGGGGATGGGACAGAGGGCTGATTCAGCACTCTTACCATGAGACTCACATTAAATCAAACTTAAAATTTTCCCGCACATAGAACTTTGTGTCACATCAAAATTGACCAAAGCATCAAATGATGACTTCAAAGCAAGAGAATCATTCTTTTAAATTCTGACCATTAAAAAATCCATGAAAGGAAATTGGTGAAATGGTGATAATCTAGGGGATAAATATGTAAAAGTCTTTTTTAAACATTACAAGTGACTTTTTTTTCCAACACTGAATATCTAAAACTCCTTCAATAGATACAGTGGTCTGCCATGGATGCCATCTGGAGACAGATCTTGTGTATAATTTATAATTCTTCTTACAACATTTATCCTCTTTGTGATATCAATTATGTAGAAAAGGGGGGACAAATCTTCCAAATACTTAAGAAACAAGGGCTGAATTCAATACCAGAGCTCAGGGATTCAGATGGGACTGATTTTTCTTGGGATGCCTGTCCTAAATGTTTATTTTTCTTTGGGTCATTTTTCTGCATGAAAAAACTCAGAAAATACAATTCATCATTGTAACTTTTATTTAAGACATAATTAAGTTATTAAGAATTTGGTCCTGTACCACAACAACAATGTACCACCGTTTTCAAACATGCAACCCTTCATTTTAATTTAAAGCCATTTCCTTTGAACAGCTTTCCAAGCCTCAAGGGTGGCTTCAAATGGAATGACATTTCTGACATTTTCTAATTTATCCTTATTCTCATGAATGGGTTTTGTGTGTCAGAGTGTAGGGGGTATCTAGGTGCAGTCAAAGTTGGACTTTGCACTGAGAATACTAAGGACAAAATAGAAGCGGTCCTCACTTTCATTTGAATTGCCGGCTCATCTGAAATTGTACATGTTACAAAGAGCATCTAATGATTCCAACTTGTACAGCAGGTATGAAAGTAATTGGGACAAAACGTACAAGTTAGGATGTCGAAACGTCTGGTGGCTGCAATTTGGTTAGCCAATGATGCTACAATACCATGTTCTTAATTCATTGGTGCAAAATCAACTTGATTAGAAGCAATGATTGTTAAGGCTAGGCAAATAGAGAAAAATGCACTCTAGATGCAAGTTTAACATCAGCAGCTTAATTTCAAGGTAGAATATTTTTTTATGTCTTCACTTGGTTCTAATAAATTTGTCCTAATATTGAATTCAAAGTTTAGAGAAGCTTTGTCATATTTCTACAGGTATAAAAACTTATTCAATGACTTTTTTATTGAGACGATCCATTCCAACTGATCAATGGACGTACAACCTTTGTTACAACATGTACAACTGGCATGTGTCAACCACCAAAGTACTGAGTTAAAAAAAAAGAACATCCAATTTACAGCAGTCTGATTCACTGTCAGACACTTTAAGATTATGTAATGAATAGGACCTCTAGAGTCTAGATTATGTTGGACAGAGAAATCCAAATTCACCAATTGTAATGATCTCTATAAATAGACATATATGGATTGCAGAATGTAAAATCACACAGAGCACAGATTATTATATTAAATCTTTGCCGAAATTAAGTCTCAACTCAGTGTTTGACCTATCAATAAATTGTTGGTCATTCTGTCTGACAAACATATTTGTTATCTGCCCTGTTGGCTTAATGACCTTTTGTTTGTCAGTCAATTCGAGATTTTATTGCCCCTGGCAAGAAGCGCCTACCAAATCCTAATCACTGTAGCAGGGCCTTTTTTCCTTTAATTGGGAAGAGGCTCAAGCCAGTTGAATTTGGCAAATTTTATCGCTGAAATTGCTGAATTGGGAAGCCTATAAAAGCTGGTATGACTCTGATTTCTTCGAAAAACTGCATGACTTTAAAGAAATTTCCAATTGGGAAGGTGGAGATGTGGGACTATTGACCATTTTAAATGTAATGTAGAGTTTTTCCATGGCCAGAAAACACGAAATGTATCAAGTGATTTTGTGGGACGTTATGACTCGGAGATTTTGATTCCTAAAAGTCATGACCCAACAATTCAAAGTAATTCCAGCTTTTTGCTTCAATTTCAGCGATAGAATTTCCAAAATTCAACATACTTGGGCCTCTTCCCAATTCAAGGAGAAAAAAGCCACCAATTATCATTGAGGGTCATGCAAAAGAGAAATGCACATGGGTACTCTACACGGGTGACAGTCATTTCCCCGAAGAGGCGTTTCCCCGAAATAAGTTTATATAGTACTTGAGGAGACGTTTCCCCGAAGTTAATTTATAAAGCAATCTTATATATAGATGTATTATATATTATATTTATTTATAGTTATAAGAGCAATTAATGGTTATTTTCATTTTCTAAGAAAATAATTATTTGTAAAATGACCAAATTCTGAAAGTTGTTTGAAATAAACATGCTGGTTATCAACATGACAACTAGGGTAATTAGGTGCAGTGATAATTTTTGGCCCAAAAAATCTCATAGAATTTCCCAAAAACTCATGACTTTCATTCATTTTAATCATTTTTCTATATAAAAACCCATTGATTTTTAAGTTTTGGTCAAAAAAGCCCATTGATTTAATTTAGAAAAAAATCACTGTAGGTCACAGTCAACTAACATAAAAAAAATCACTTACCATTCATGTATGTTAATGGTGTCTGATTAAGGACATTTTCTACAGTTTTATAAGAAAATAATCCTTTCATAGATTTTTCTAATTTTTTGATATGTTATTTAGAATTTTGTTGTGAATTCAAAAAGAAAAAGAAAAATGTAGGTCAACAATATTTTTTTTGGTAAAATGACAGTTTCCATGGTAACAGTTTGGGACAAAAATGTCAAAATGCCTGTACTATCTTCAAAGCTTATAAAATAATTTTTTTGAAGGTTTATTAACACAAATAACACGAATTTGTTCATTCAAAACTTAATTATTCAGTGTTATTTCAAATTATTACAATCTGAACAACTTTTGTAATCCAAATCGTTTTTTTCAATTTTCTGTATGCAACAAAAAACAATGAAAATTTATATGTATATTACAAATAAATGAAGATATCTAAAAATTCCTTTCAAAGAATTTTCTTATTTTTCAGCATGTGAAGTAAAATTCAATCTTGAAATACAAAATGCAAAAAAAAAGGATATGTTGACGAGTTAGTTTTTCTGTAAAATGACAGTTTCCATGGTAACCGTATTTAAAGAACATTTATGAAAATGACTAAAATAACTTTTAACTTGAAAAATAAAAGCTGGGGGCTTAATATGCATTAGAAATATGTCATATTGTTAATAATCGTTTATAGTTTTATGGATAATATGATTATTCTTTGAAAGAAAATTCATATAGTAAATTTCATCCGAATAAAACCGTGTATCCGACTACTATGCAAGTACCTCTTCGGTAACAGAATATTACCTCCCTTGGATGCGCAGATGAAGTGCGCAGAAAAAACTACCAAGAACATCCTTTAGAAGTTAACCATTAAAGAACATAAAAAAGAAAAAAATGTAAATAACACAATATAAAAGATCGAAACTACTATATGATATAAGTTTTCCACTATATATTAACTTCGGGGAAACGACTTCTTGATTACTATATAAATTAACTTTGAGGAAACGGTTCTTCGGGGAAACGACTGTAAATCCTCTACACCACATTCAATCCCGAGATATCCTTTAAGTGTCTCATTCTAGTAAACAAATGTGTGAAGTTCATTCCTCTGATAGTTGATGAGGTACCAAAGGGTGTGACACCTATGCCAAGATTTGGTCCTCGAAAATTAGAGCTAAGAATTTGGAAACACATTGATGAGAAATGTACTTCACCAGATCTGTAGTTAAATTGCTTTGATGTCTACAATTAGGTGAACAAACACGCCATTTTAAGTTCCTCTTAACCTCATCATCTAGATATTTGTGTTGTAACCAATCAAGAAGAACAAAGATTCCAAATACCAAGGGGTGGAGTTTGCATCTTGGAAGATTTCAAAGCTCATGAAAATTGTGAAACTTTTCTTCTTCTTCTGCCATTACTGGTCACATTCAACATATTGAATATTTTACCAGGTATGTGTGTGCGCATGATAGAGGTAGTAAAAAAGTTAAAAGAGTGAAGTATATACAGGGTGAAGATAAAAGACAAAGATGAAGTTAGGCATAGGTGGTGGCTAGTTGGGCACGGAAGGCCTCAACTGAGCCTGCTGACTGGACTTCATATGGTAGTAAGTTCCAATCTCTGATGGTTCGAGGATAGAAGGACTGCTGGTGGGAGAGAGTGCTGGCGTAGGGGACTGCGTACGAGAGGGTGCTGTTAGTTCTGCTCTGTCTGGTTGGTTTCTGTAGGTTGTTTGCTGGGTCAATGGCTATTTTTTCACAGATGATTTTGTATAGTAGAATTAATCTAGATTGTTTTCTTCTATGTTCTAGGCTGTTCCAATTAAGTGATTGTATCATGTCGGAGACACTGGAGCGGTTGTGGTAGCGGTGGTTGACAAATCGAGCTCCTCGTCGTTGTACCATTTCTATTTTTTCTATGTCGCCTTTTTCGTATGGAAACTTTCAACACAGTTTAAAGCAAAACATTGCAAGTGTTTATTTGATACTGTTAAACATTTTTCTATCATAACTAACTCAATTCGCGAGCAATGTATTTCGGACGACGCTCATTCAATCACTTAATGCTAGTTTATGGGTCCGCTAGTTTATCATCAGTTTGACACTCCTAGAAATTCTCTTAGAGACACGAAAACACTGACAGAACAGATATAAGGTATGGTCATCAGAAAATTCGATGAAACAGGCATGACATGAATATTAAACAAATATAAATGGCATTACCTTCGACGCAAGTCCGGTGTTTGTTGTCGCAAGTCTCTAAACGAAGATATGCTTTTCTGTCATCTGCAATCAGCATGTAGCCATGATCGCGATGTAAACATCCGTCACGTGACCATAATAATTTTGACGGAAAAGGTTGATTGAAAGATGCAGGGTATTATCTTATGCTTTCGTACCATAATTTGTTCGTACCTAATCTGTTGCCCCTTCAAGTTTAGTATAATATATTCGATTGCTTTGCGTCATATGAGTTTCAATAGCATCTGAGATATATGACAGCGATCAATGCAGCTTTTCGTGTATTCTAGAATATTCTCTATGTTTTACAATAACTCAATTTTCAAACATTTAATTCTTGAGCCAATGCATCAGCAATTTCTCGCATGGAAAATCTTAATAAGTAATGAGTTTTTAACAATTCATATCACCTTGACTTTATTGGTGCATGTTGAATGTGAGATAAGAAGCAGCTATACTTGCTGAAATACAAAATCGAACGAGAACGACGGTTTGTGTAACATAAAGGCTTAAAATAGTGAAAAGGGAATACTTCATTGACATGTATGCTTTTAAAAAATGCCAGCAAGAAAGAGAGATTCAACGTCCAACTTATATTTTAAGACGAGAACCTGTCTGTCCGCTTACAGCTGTATTCAATGGCTTAAATGTCGAACATTTCATCAGCTGAAACATTGGTAAGCGTAATCGTAACTACTCGGGTAGTCTCAATAATGATCCGTGGACGAAGCTTTTTTCGTCATTTGGACATTCATCGTGCTTCGCTTTCGAAGGCGTCAGTCAAAATAGCAATTGCCTTCGAGACCAGTTATCTGGACTAAGCGCATCAATGAGGCTTGAAAACATTTTCTTTGCAGCGGTTTGCATTCTAAGGTTTATCAATAGAACCAGATTCTGACTTATGACTCTAAGGTTTGTGCTTACAAAAAGCGACATATGGCACGCTAGATATGATGTTTGGTGTTCTTTAATGAGCTGAAGATCCGACCAATTTAAACTATGGTTTAGAGCTATCACACATTTAATGAGATAATCCTGTGCAATTCTACCATATATCTACATTTAGACCAATGGAAGCTTCCTTACCACTCCTCACAAATGTATGTACAGAGAACAAGCTTGTGAAAACTTCCAATACCGCCTGAAATGGGCACTCAGTTCTGTATTTACAAGAATGTTTACAAGAGCTTCCCCCTCCTTCATTCCGTAGAATTATACCAGAAGTATGCATATATTCCAACACAGATACAGATTTTGAAGAGATGTGTCTCAGGGACCGTGTCGGTGGCAAACCAGATATCAGCCAAAAGACGTAACAGCATCACGTGGGCGACATTGGAGCAGGGGTAGAGCGTCGGGCTCTTGTACGCGGGGTGAAATTTTCCGGGACTAACCCACAACCCGGCGCGATTACTGGTCTAGTATCCGTGTTTAAAGCCCTCAACTGCGCATGCAGACAGTTGAGGGCTTTAAACACGCCCTCCAAGACCACTTCTAAAGTCTCCTCCCCCGTAGAAATATACCAGAAGTGGTCCTTCTACGTAAACGAACAGGTACAGATACAGGAAGCAGTCATCGTGAGTGGCTTTGAATAAGCTTTAAGCTTTCTTCACAATCGATGTAAAACATATATACGGTGAATTATCATATCTAATACAGAATGTCCAATGACTACCCCCCCCCCCCTTCCAACATTTTGGACTGCTTTGGTTTACGGTTTACAGTTAAAACGTCCCATTGTTAGAACGTCCCAGTATTGTCAAAACGTCAATAAAGTAAAATATATCGAAAATAAAATACCTCAAATGCAAAGGTTTTATAGAATAAAACATGTAGCAGAAACAGAAAGGACTATCCGAAATGCACGTGCTCATTCAAACCAATGTAAACCAATGATAATCGCGACAGTTTGGTGTTTTGCGGAACTCGCGGAATCATCCACATTCTTCCAGACTTTCCTAATGCTTTAGCAATCTTGAAAATGCCTCTGCTAAATGCAATATTAAACAAAGCGCAAGATTTATTGGCTTCATTATTGCGTCCTGGATACGCCCTGTCTCTTGACAGCGTCGTTTGAAATATATCAAAACCTTTAATGTTATTATGGGACATTGCTGTGCACGAAGAAGTCGTGTACTGTAAGCGACTTTACACTGACGAAACCCCTACTCAAACATACACCGCAATCATGACCTTTTCTTCCATAAACAGATCTCAATAAAGGGCTTTTAAGTGTTCTGTTGTCTTAATGCAACCTTAAATTGTCATGGGGCTTTTAAGTGTTCTGTTGTCTTAATGCAACCTTAAATTGTCATGTTTAGATGTTGCATGATAATTTTGATTTATAATCTTTACATCTAATACATGCGTTAAAAATATAGGCTACATCCTTCATGAAATGTCTTTAAAAGCATGATTTCTCGCAAATTTGAAATTTACTACGTGCACATTTGATTCCCTTCAAGAAGTGGCTAGTTGTTATGTACATTTTGAAATAATACTAATTTCCATATACGCAAATGACTTTAGCTTTAATGTCTCAAATGTTCACAATTCTATACAATACAATACAATACAACATTTTTATTTGCAATACTTTACAAAATCATTTGCATATTACAAAACAATAGAATTGTATCAAAATAGAACTGATGTTATAAAAGATTTACAAGAACAATAACTCTTTACCGATTAAAACTCAAATAATAGTGCGAGTTGCATCCCTTTGACCATAGTTGGTGTTTACATTTTGGTTCCTTTTGTCAAATCTCAGAAAATAAGCTGAAAGGTTTCAAATTGAAATTCATATCTCAATGGGATTTTCATATGTTAGTGACATGCAAGTATTCCCCCCTTGCGTAATGAAATAAAAGTGTCTTTTTAAAAGAACTACTTTTTGGTGCGCTTTTTTCTTTTAATGCTTTGTGTATGTAATAATTTTCAAGTTTCGCACGCGACCAAAGCTTTGAAACCAACAGTTCCATTACTTTATTGAAATTGGTTTTTGAAGTGCCTATGTTTGTTCGATCGAGATCTATTTCTAGCAATGGTCCGATTCCCTGCCAACCTGGTGTGTCAACTATTAGATGTTGGTAAGTCCAAAAGTAAAGAGATAATTGGCAATATTTTGAATTATCTAGAGTTTATGACGTCTTTGTAAACAACGTTAAACCCTTAATCCTTATTAGGAGACGCTGCATTATGTAGCTATTTCATAAAGGATAAATTGATAAAATACAATGATTGAGTAGACTGTATACAGAACAGCTAGTTTCATTTGTTACAAGCTGGGCGGCCTTGCCTAATGAATGCTTTTTTAAAGAGAAACGGTCCCTAAAGGTTCGGACACAAAGCCGCGACTTCCATGCATAATCTTCAAGGTACGGTTTTTCTAAACGACTTACGGCAAATATTTGTGTTAATCAAAACTGATAAGCATGGAAAGTATCTTGAATGAAAGCACATTTTTGGAATGTGACACATCATTGAAAGCCCAGACAACTCTGAGATAATTCCAATGATGTGCTACTTTGCAATATTCCTTAGCCCAATATTGAAATAAGAGGGAATGTTTTTATTTAGCATAAAATATTTAGTAAAATGGTACCCAGGTGTCCAGAATTTTTTTTGACGCCTTTTACAAACCTATTTAGCGAGTTGACATCTTGAACAATACAGAACCTAGAAACAGAATATAATTCTCTACATTAGTTGCCTATTATATTAACCCCATACAATACAAAGTCAAAATTAATATGAATGACTTTTTTAAAGAAAGTATTTTGTACTCGTGCAGATAAGCCTTGCTTATATGAGCTCTTCTGTATGTGCTCTCACATTTTATCATAACTTAAGGACAATCCATTATTGTGACTCATGCTTGTTGTCTACAACAGAAGAGTTTTCAAAAGTTGACCCTATTCGTATTGGACTAGTACCTATTTTTATCATGACAGACTCTTTCAATATATGACATTGACGATTTGTTGAATTTATCATCCTTTAATAAACACTTGCACAAGTGATTTGTAACACACAGCATGAACAAAATTAATAAAAAAGACAAAACATTAAGATATTAAAGACAAGTCTTTCTAATGTCTCAAAAATTGTTTCAAAGATTTAACTTATTTTAAAAAAACAAGAACCAGGTAACAGAATTTGTATGAAAATATTGTAAATAATTTTTTTGGTCTTTGGTGGAAGAATCCCTAAATGATGAGCAGTCTTTATTTTGTCACAATTCATTCAAATGATGCCTGCAGCAGAGGGAATTTGAGATATATCTGTTGTAAATGTTCACACAAAAGAGTGTGATGGTCTCCCATATAACATAGAAAAACAAAAAATAAAACTCAGAGGCCTGGATAGGAGGTGTTTTCCTCTAACTTACTTCTTTTCCACTTCTCCAAACCCTATAATGTTAATACTCATAATAATCATCTCAATGTCACAATTTTAATGAGTGCCTACAAAATAGGATTTTCCTGTCTGTTTTTGAAATACAGGTTGCAAAAGACATAAATAAACCTTCATACCTAAACCACTGTAAACTGATTGATATTAATTTTTCCAACAGGGATTTTGTACCCTGCATGAGAGGATAAAATTGATCGACCAGCAATGTCCGAAACGTGAATGGACTGTCAACAGTTTAGTAATTGATGTCAAAAGTTGAGATCACTGCCCAGGCTCAAGGTATCTACCCTTTCATGTTAATTCACTCGATAAAACGGCCACAAATAATGTGATATTGACTGATCAATTGAAATGAAGCAAACGAGTGGAGCCAACAAAACATGTATTGAGAGTTTCCAGTTGGAAATCCCGGGTAATTTGACCACTCCACGGGTCCTCCACAGGTTGTAAGCCATTGACGGGCAACACCCCTTCTCACCATAATCTGATCTGGTCTTCTCTTTTATTTTCCTTTTTTTTTATACTCAAAAGCTTAACCTGTGACCCAAATCAGAAATTTTGAGACTGCTTTAAAATGAATTAAACAGCAGACCCTATGTAATATAGTTAGCCACATTCACTTTGTTATTTTGTTTCAAAACCATTGTAAAAAAAGAGAAATTGTAATTTTTGTCTGGTGTTTTTTTTTTGAAACCAACAGAATTAAAATGTCAAAAAGAGAAGCATCTGATCCTGTTCCATACTATGAATAGTACAACCTTATTATTCTCTATTGTCAGACATGTTCTTTAATCCATGAACCCAAATAGGTATGCTATCTTTGTATTTTACTATCGTTTTTTGAAAATGCAGTCAATCTTGTTTTAAGCAACCGTGGTGAAAAAATACTTGATGTATAAGACACAACTTTATAATTATGAACTCCATTTATTCAGAAAGCTCTAGAAGGAGGAGTTTTTTTATTAATGACTTGCAGTGATTTTTTTCTAAATTAAATCAATGGGCTTTTTTTACCCAAACTTAAAATTCAATGGGTGTTTCTATAGAAAAATGATTAAAATGAATGAAAGTAAAGAGTTTTAGGGAAATTTTATGAGATTTTTCGGGCCAAAAATTATCACTGGACTTGTATCCTGTATTATGGTCTTAGACTAAATAACCTTTAACACTCTGTTTATGAGTGGTCACTTAAAACAGGATTTACTGTAATATTCTTCATAATATAATATAACTTTAGAAAATGACCTTAAAATCAGTCTACATATTGTAAAGGCTAAATCTGGATGTACTTATAAAATAAGGGTAAGGGTTGATGGCTTAGGCTTCACAAGCTGCCCTGCGGGGCATCTTCGGGCTCTATAGATTCATTTAAATAAGCCCTCAATTTGGCTCGACTGTTGGATTGAGTTCACTAAGGCAAGGCTTTATATGGCAAAGAGACAGATTGAGTCCCATTTGAATTTGACAGTTGATATATTGCAAATTTAAGCGGCGATCATTCCAATTTTTATTCACATATTAATGTAGCCCAGCATGAGGGCAGGCCAGTAAATAATGCGCCTAAATTCCTTGAAAAACCCCAACACCTTTCTATTTCATCCCTATTCATAATGTACTCGCCCATCTTATTTACAGAAAATATAATTGCCATTTTCATTAGTCTAGATGTTTAACCTTCATATCGAATTTGTTACTGATACTCATTGATTTCAAGATCAGACGATGCTTTATGTTAGATCTATAAACAATGTTATTGCTCTAATGCTTAAAAAACCAATGTGACAAACTGAGCTGTTTGGTAAGAGAGCAATTTCTTTTTTAAGTCAAAGTTCTTATTTTGATCAATTCTAAAAATAGATAACTAAGATAAGTTTAAGAAGAAGAAATAACTTAAACCACATCTGCAAAGGTGCTAATTGGTTTTCATTAAGAGTTCAATGCCGTTTTATGATAAGTCCTTTTGTTAAGGAGTTACCTATAGTCTTGCATTGATGTCTCAATATGCTTGCAGCTAACTCAATACAGAAATGTTTCACACCTGTCTCAATTTTGAAAAAAGGTGTGTTGCAGCCCATTTCATTTAGCCCCTTAGGCCCCAAATAAATAGCAGAAAGTCATTCTCACGCCCAAATAAGTTCAAAACAGTGATTAGTTTCAAAATATGATAGTTTACTCATTATCAAAGATAAATACTTCAAATTTTCACAGTAAATTGATTATAAGGCATTCTTTCTCAACAATGAATACTCTTTACTGATTTGTTTTACAATACTGTCTTAAACAACCAAATTTGGAAAAATACCTGATTCGGTATTCCCGACGTGTTTGTGGTCAAGACAACTGATCTGACACAATACTTTTGCCCATTTAATGTCCAAAGTTAGGGAAGATTCATACCAATCACTTTCAATCTGCAGCCCAATACACAATACCAAACACTTCTTGGCGAGAGTATGAACCTTGAGTTGAGAGAAAGCCATATTGAATCAAATAAAGCGATTGATAACTTCCTTGTTTTGAAATACTGTTTGTAAATTTGCATCAATTTAGTCTTTGTTACTTTGTTTCGCATTTGACAGCCTCGTTTTGATAATTAGAAAGGCAGACAGTGAAGTCGTAAGAGTAACATTGCGTGAAAAAACTCTCCAATATAACACCACTAAATGTCGCAAAAATGCAACTTTGGCGCCTTAGCAGGCAGCTGCATACATGTGACTTCGATGCAAAATGGTTAAAGGACATCACTTCGTCAAAATGTTGCTTTCTTCACAGTAATTTTATTAATATACATATAATATATGACAGCATTTCTTCAGTCTGAAATGTTACCAATTTAACAGTCTGAAACATAACCAACTTAACAAATATACTTTACGATCAAAACGGTTTTCAGAAAGCATCTGCTTCAAGACGGTAACAATTGTTGGTAACAAAATGTTTAAGTGTTTTTTATACCCTATAATGATCAGCAGATAAAAGTGTTGGGAAGAAAAGAGAAGTGACAATAGAATGCTTTGATAAATAAACTGGAGCAATAAATCTTGACTGGATGCTGTAATTTGCCTCAACACATATTGTTTTACTCTTTCTTCTATTCTTTTGTTCACTGATTTCACAAAGATGCATCTTTTCATTTTATCCAAATCGAGAAACATTTTGCAATCATTATTGTAAAAATCTCAACATGTCCATTTATGAAGTTTCTCCTTCTTCAACTATACCTTCTAGACATTGAATTAAGTATCTTTCAAATTTAATTTTTACCACCAAACTCTTCTCTATCCTCTGTGTCACCATACTGACTCGATTTGTAAAACCATGGTGATGGACCAATGTGGTTAGAAGTGAAATTTTATGTTACAAGCAGTTTCAGCAGTGCCAAAGTTGGTCTATTACAGTGTGGGATAGAAGCATGTTACAAACAATTCTTCTTTCAGCCTTTTCTTTCTTCTGCTTTAACCCTTTACCAAACGCCACATTTTTGACTGTCCAAAATTGAAAAGGTTTGCAGACGACATTTCAAAATGTGGTGAAATTGGAGAATAATCCTCAGATAGGCCTGAAAACATTGGGAAAAGGAGAAATTGCGCATTTAGAGCAATTTGGGAAAAGGAGAAATTGCGCATTTAGAGCAATTTCTCCTTTTCACACACTGTTTTCCAGAATCGTCTGCAATAAACTGGTCAAATGTCATTATTGTTTGGTAATGGGTAAAGTGTGTAAAAAGTCTAACTGTTGTTGCTTTGAATTTGGACCTGTGACAAACTCAGATATGTGAGTGTGCATTCATTCATTCTGGGGCTTTGATATAGCATAAGTTGAAGCAGACATCTAATTTGCCTTGCCAAAAAGAGATAGGGTTAACTTAGCAACCTGGTAGTTAACTTGTGTAACATAAGATACAATATGAAGTCACAAATTGCTTTAAATTGTCATTTATTGGAGACGATTTTCTCCCTTACTTTTTATCTGTACATCTTAATCCAGAGTTGGTGTTGATGGGGTTGTTAAAGGGCAACTAATTGTATGGAAAGAGCATTAAAAAACCAACCTATTCCTGTTTCTCGAGACATTGGGTTGGTAAAGGAAATAGGTTGTCTTCTAAGACAAACACCCAACCTATTCCTTGGATTTTTAAAGGAAAAAGGTCATCTTCTATAAAGAAAAATAACAAACTTATTCCTGTTTCTATAGAAATTGGATAGTTCATGGAAATCAGTCTTCTAAGAGGAATAACCAAACTGTTCCTGTTTCCATAGACCTTCGAATGTTGAAGGAAATAAGTAGACAAATAACCAACCAACTCCTGTTTTCCTTATTTTGGAATGTCAAAGGAAATCAGATGTCCTCTAAGAGAAATAAGGAACCTATTTCTGTTTCCTGAGACCTGACATCAGTTGGGGTGTAAGCTGGAGTGTTCATAAGGTTTCAAGAATCAGCAAGCCAAAGTTGGATTTATCAAATTCAAGACAGCAATAATGCTACAATGTATATAAATCTAGGGCTATCATATCCTTGTTTATCTATGGTGCATTTTGTCTAACAGGAATTGATTTGAAATGCATGTACTTTGACTTGTAAAGGTTAGGTATCGTTTATATGATCAAAAGTTTTGAATGCAAAGATTGCGCCAATTGAAAGGAAACCTAATTGCAGGGAATGGTGTTTGTTTCTGTAGAACTCTGTAATTTATATAATTAAAGAACAGAGCTTTGTTAAACCTAAATTTTTGGTATTGGCTGCACCATCTAATTCAAGCTATTGCCAGGTATATTTGCATAACTGCTTATTCCACAGTTATTCATTCAAACACACCTGCTGTGAGCAAAACAAAATCTATTGTCATGTAGTTTAAGTATTGTTGCATAACCATATGTTTGGGCTCACCTGGGTACATAGTGCCCAATGTCAGCTTTTTTGGATACTAGAATGGCTGAAGGAGTGTGTTTAAATGTTAGTCAAGATTAATTGCTGGTGAACGCTCTTGAGGCATCATTTTTTTATCATAGCCACCAGTAATTTGGTCAGAATTATTCATTTAATACTGGACCAAAAACTAGGTCTCTACGTGAAAATCTTGTAACTTAACATATTTCTTTTACAATGATTGTGAAGAAAGCTCGTTTAAAATCACTCTTGATGACTGCTTCCTGGATACTCAATGAACTAGTAAATTCATGTGAATATTTTTAAAGCTTCATTAAGAAACCAATCATCATGGAAACTGTTCAGATTGTTTGTCTCTATTAAAAACTGGCCAAGTTTGAAACTGGATCACTTTTGGGTTAAAAGAAAAGTCTTGAATTCTTGTATATGTTCACAAAGCAATCATTCAGAATTGAAAAATAAAAGTATCTTGATTCCAGAAATAATATACATCATTATCCAATATTTCAATATCTACTGTCAAGTTTGTTTTAATCTGAAAGATTTGCTTCCCCATGGACATGTCCTGAGACGTTATTTCTCAGACCAATGAATCTTCCTTAATCCATACCCTTATGCAGGATGTATGTAATTGATAAAATATTTAGGAACAATTCTTAACAAGCAATTTCTCCTTTTCCCACAATGATTTCTGCCCTATCAGATGATTATTTTTTAATTCCATCACATTTTTAAACGTCATCTGCAAACTTTCTATTTTGGACAGTTAAAAATTTAATGCTTGGTAAAGAGTTGATGTATTATTCAACAGCCAAATATCATTCAATATGTTTAAGTCTAAACTGTAAACTGTTTCCAAATTTAACTTTCAAAGAGAATTAAGAAAATCATTAGACTAAACAAATCATCACCGTTTATACATAGTCATAATGCAATAATGTATAATTCCAAGTTATTAAAATATAAAGCTTTACTATTTTTTTGGTGATTCAAAGGTTGGGCTCTAACCCTTAGAATGCTAGATAATTTATTCTTATGCAAACAGGCTGGATCCAGGCCAGCCACCAAGTAAATTGGCGACTGACCTGTGATCTAACCTGTTTGCTACTCTGAGTACTCCTCATCAAAATTAAGCAGATATTGAAGGTTTTAGAAAGCAGACGACACAAAAATCTGTTTTTAGAAAATTAAACAGCCATATAAGGGTAAAATTTAGAGGTTCTGATGAGATGCATACCCTACCCCCTCTCTTAATTCTAAATGCTTTCCTAAACCCTGTACATGTATTAGGATACTCATGATCTAATGTGCGTAGCGTAATCATGAGAGTCATCTCCAAAAGACAATTCTAGTGAGTGCTAACAAAGGTAATTGGTCAATAGTTTTTGAAAGACTGCATGTAAAAGACCTTTATTATGCTGCCTTGTCACAACCACTTTAAACTGCCACACCCCTTTTTCTCACTTGCAAGATCTATCAAAGGTGGTTACATATCAATCAATAGGAATTTGAACTCTTTGTCTGGTTAAGAAAACCTCTATTGTTAAATGTGAGAAACGATGCCAATTACTTTACAAACCAAGCAGAAAAATATATCATTAAGAGTTGTGTTCATCAAGTGCACCAATTGATGATACATTTCATCCTGAATGGAGCAAAAACCTTCCAAATCCTTGATGACATTTTTTCACACATCCGAGAACCCCAGACCTATCATATAGACCTATCCTTCAGTCTGAGGGCTAAGACAAGAAAGCAAAATGTGCAAAATGACAAAAATCAGACTAAGAACCAAAAATTACGCTTCAAATCTTGGATGAAACAGGCCTAAGAGTCTCAAACTCATGACCACAGGGTTTATAATGCAACATGGTTTACAAATTAACAATCACCAAATTCCACTGAAATACCTCTGACCACTGAATATCAATGAATATCACTAGTACACCACTGGTATTCTATATACCAGTGGTATTCCATTGGTATTTCCCTTATCATTTTCTATGGGATGAAGTCATTCACACATCTGACAAATCTAATAATGATGTGCATAAGTTGAGAAATATAATACGACCATGAGTGGATAGTATCAGAAGTTGTTCTCCACATATATGTTTTAATCAAAGAATTAAGTTATGATGATCACTTTTTGAAATTAACTAATATATTGAAGCAGAAACTTATAATATCATCCAAGCTTTGCTCATATTTTATTCCAAATGAAATACAGGAATGATATCGCTATTTAAAAGAAATCTTTTCAATTATTGGCAGAAGCCTTTATCGAGATAAGCAATTTAACCTCAACTCGCATTCTTTTACATTCAAGTCCCATTTCTTATGATGGGATTTGTAACAGGTTAATCCTGAAAGAAGCAGCTAATGACAAGAATTTAGTTGTGACATTAACAATTTACTTGCAGATTCTGATTGAAACCATTGGCACAAAAGTGAGACATGCTCTCTACAAGATTGATCTTCTTTTGTCAAAGCACTGTCCTAAATTTTGGGAGGCATGTGCATCAAAATTCCTTCATATCAAGTGAGTTATATTAGAATGCAGTTCTGTTGTAGAATGCTGGGAGGTATTTGTGGCAGACAGGTGTTTTATACCCTCTATTAGCAGGTTGGTATTGTCAGACATTTGTTAACAGGTGTTAAATAGGCAGAAACAATGTGTGCACAGACCTGATAATGATTGGCATTTTTACCCTGTCCACAATTAAGACCAATAAAAAGCCTTGATAGCAAGCAAAATTTAAAATTATTTTCATGAAAAGGTACCAAGGTTATGATTGACAATGGTTTTAATGTCTGTTCAATAAGCATACTTAATCGGCCTTTTTTCTATCAATCTGGCTATTGATTGGAATGAAGAAAATACAAAAATTTCTCAGAAAGAATCAAGCAAAAACATAACCCAACATAATGATTTGGTGCATTTGTGGCAATTGAGACAGTATGTAATGCAAGAAAATAGATTTTTAATGTCTGCAGTACATATGAAAAGAAATCAACCGTTCATTTTTTTAACAAATAGATATATATGACTCATGAATATTTGCTTTACATCCATAGAGATGGTTTCATTGAAAGGATAGATGAATGAAAAACTAAAAATGCATTGTTGCTGCCATTACTTTCGCTATAGACCATCACACTATTTTCTATAGAGTAATTAACCATTTTGTAAATATGAATACGATTTATCACACATGCAGTAAAAAAAGTTGAAAGAAAAAGAAGCACTGCTTTCCATGGTCATTTTCTTTCGCCACATTGATCTATCCCCTTGTCACAATGAAGTTTCCTTTGATGCTATTTCTATATATGTTGTTGCTTTGAACTTGGATTATTTCCAAAATTCCTTATGTAGAAATGGGTTAATAGATTGACATTCAGATGCTGATATGCATAAATTGTCTATTTATTACATAAAGGTGGGCACTGTAGTGTGAAAGAAGAAATGCGATTTATAGGAAATATGATTATGTAAATTTATGAATATGCTGGGTTTTGTCCCATATACCTGGGTGTGCATTTGGGTTTATACAACCCTTTTGATATACTCCTTCCATCAAATGGGGTTTTATGTCATTTTTTGACTGATTGCAACATTGGACCATAGATTCAAACATATTAATATTATTAATATTATTTTGTTAAGATATGGTCAAGAAACCATCAATAGAAAAGGAAATAAATCTTTAGTCACAGTTGGTTCAACTATCTCTGCAGTAGATGTTTAATCAAGTAAAAGAAATGACAAGTACAAGCTACATACTTCTGCACATAATTTTACTTTTGATGCTTTTGCAATAGGTTTTTTAGAAAAAATACGAACAATTTTTGTGAAATCAAAGGCATGCACATTTTTGTGAAAAAAACCTGTCAATATGAATATGAGAGAAATTTGTTTGACAAATGATATGGGCAAACTCTGATTTTGATTGACTTGTTCGTAAAAGGCAAATTTTTTCCTGCATTTGTCCATAAAATGGTTATATGGTAAGTTTCACTAGAAATTAAACTTTTCTACTATAATCAAGGCTTTTGGATATCTTTGCAAGATGGACAATTGATTTTGTCACTCCAGCTGTGCCTTAAGGTTATGTAACACCAAATTAACAGTGTTTCTTTCTGATTGGTCCTCACTGATTGATCAAAATAACCTTACTTTAAGGCATCTGATGCAGAAATCTTTTTGAATTATTGTGACAAAAAGATAAACTACTCCTATTAAGGAAACATTAATGTATCTATGTATGTACAGTTTGTATGTGGTAGATCTCAAAAGCCATGTTACACTTTTGGATTAGAATACATGCTGATTCACTGTATATTCACTTCAGATAATTAAAAAGAATCAAATTTTGCTTCCAATGACTTCTTTAGTGTGTAACATGTAGCATTGCAGCTACTGTGCTGTTTTAAACATATTAAATCTTTACTTTCAAATTCACTCATATCTGTGAACAAGCACTTTTATAAAAGATCTAAATGAATAGGTAAACCTGCAACACCATGAGGTAAAAGTTTTGTGTTACACTATAATTATCTGACACAATGATCATACTGGGTCTCCTGCATTGAAGCCGGTCCCCTTTGAAGTAGCATACTAACCAATACAATTGCAACTTGACAATACAATATAACAATATCACTCTGATTTGTGCACTAGTGCACTTGTATTAGTCGGACCAGTTTGGTCATTGACACCTTTCATTGTTATCTATTGTGAATTACATACATTGAAAAAACAAGTTGTAGACTTACACAATTCATGGGATCAATGCAAGACTATAGCAACTCCTTCACAACTGTGAATGACTTCCTGTACACTGCATTGTATCCTTAAAGCATTCAAATTCATTGGATGTAAAGATACTGTCTGCATCATGTATGAAAGGCTATGTTAAACCCTTTACCAAACACCAACATTTTGACTGTCCCAAATTGAAAGAGTTTGCAGATGACATTTCAAAATGGGATGAAATTAAAAAATAATCTTCTGAAAGGGCAGAAAACATTGGGGGAGAAGGAGATTGCTCATTACGAGCAGTTTCTCCTGTTCCCACAAGGTTTTCCATAGTCTCCTTCAACAAACTGGTCAAATGTCGTCATTGTTTGGTAATGGGGTAAGGGACCTTGGTAGCGTTTTACTTATCATTAAGTATATATTTTTGCGTAGGTCAAAGCCAATATGAATGGCTATACTGTCATGTGACACGTCATTGGAGGAGTCTCAGAGAGACAACTAATGGCATGTTTCTTTGCAATATTGCTTTTTTTATTATTGAGATGTTGTTTAGTACTTACTACACAAGGTTTTAGTAAAATGCTACTGTGCACCTGAACATACCAAATACAGAGAATGTTGGTAGTGTTGGCTTTCCTCCATGGCAATCTGAGAAACCGAAAAAGCACATTGACTGGAGAGCCAGTTTAACCCATAACGAAACAATAATGACATTGAACCACTCTGTTGCAAATTACTTTGGATAACATTGCGAGAAAAGGACAGATTGCTCTTAATGAGCAATTCTTCCTTTTCTCACAATGTTTTCTGCCCTATCAGAAGATTATTTTCCAATTTCATAACATTTTGAAATGTCGTCTGCAAACTCTTTCAATTTGGGATAGTCGAAAATTTGGTGTTTGGTAAAGTGATAATTGAAAACATAAATTACATTATTGTTATAGTTGATGATTGAAATATCGGATAAAAGATAGAATATGCTAAAAAACCTTGACTTGATGATTAGAATAATGGTGTCAAGAGAAAACATGACTTATTCTGGGTAATTTCTTTTTTCTCCACAGTTTGATCATTGCTAATTCCTTATAATCCACGGAACTAGTGCATCCAGATAGGTGTATGAAGAGTAATATCTCAAGAAATTGATTAAATGTTAATAAAACATTAGAATGTAAGGTATTGAAGAGTTTCCGAAATATGTAAGGAACACTCAGTGTATGCAGTGACCAATATGAAGCAACATATGAAAAGCTGTCGAGTCTTGAATAGGGCAGAATCTCTCTTCAATCATTTGTCATCCTATACAAAGCTCTCAGATGCCTTTTTCCTGTTTTGTCATATTCACTATAAACATATAACCAGTGCAGTGCTTGAACTGACTTCATGATAATGCAAACAGGTTAGATCACAGGCCAGTGGCCAAGTAATTTGGGGCTGGCCTGTAATCTACCCTGTTTGCTACTCTAAGTATCTTTCCTCATAAAAAATAAGCAGATATTAAAGGTTTAAATTGGAAAGCAGACAACACACTAATCTATTGTTAGAAAATTACCCAGCATTCTAAGTGTTAACATAGGATTCACTGTATGTAAATGAAATGTCACAATTTACAGTTATGACTGTTGAATCAGGTTCAACTCAAGACTATAGTAAGTGCTCCATGTTTGTGAACCACTTACTATAATCTTGCATCGAACCCTTGTATCAGAAATCGGATAGTTGCGGTTTAAATGAGTACTACTACAAATAAAACAGCTTAATTGTCATTGGTTCCATTGTAACAGTTGAAATCAAAACTGCTTGTTTGAAACAATATCTATTTTATCAGGTTTCTTGATTAGTAATCTCCTCTTTACAGGTCAACAGTGTATCAAAAACAATATTTTCTTTAATACCCGTTACTTTGTCATAATTCTGTTGGAATCAAATCAATCAATAAAGTATTAGTTATGACATTTTCCCTTTGAATAGACCTAAATGTACCCAGGTGAAAAATAAGTGCTTATTTGAGTAATTTCTTGTGTTGCTATATATGCTTTGTGTGCTTGAATTCTAGCAGAATTTAATTAAGTATTCATTTATTAACACAGCATTGTTTGCAAGGTTGTGGTTTTTAATGTAACCAAGATGTAGCATATGCATCTAGTTTAGGAGCATTGACAGGATTGGTATCAATGTTTTATTGTAACACATGTAAGTTTTCTTTGAGAAATTGATAATTAGAAAGCATTGTGACAAAAAAGAAATCTTTGTAATGTTTGTTATCTTTTTGGTCTTTTCTGCTGTAGAATGCAAATATTTTAGGGCTGATGGATGTTCTTAACCCGATTAGTGGTGGATCTGACTTCATGATTTTGCAATCAGGTTAGATCACAGGCCAGTCGTCAAGTAAATTGGCAGTAAGCCTGTGATCTAACCTGTTTGCTACTCTCAGTATCTTTCCTCAACAAAATTAAGCAGATATTAAAGGCTTTGGAAAGCAGACAACACACAAAAAAAATATTTTTAGAAAGTTACCCAGCATTCTAATGGTTAAAAATCAAGTTGTAAACACATTACTACTGAACAATTTCAATGGAACTCTGCAAAAAAGTGGTTCTATCGATAAACACTTCATAGCTTCAGTCTGGAAGTCTGGGAGAGATCATTCAACAAGGCATTGTTTTAACATGCCAATGTCTTTGTTTTTGTTTGTTAAAGTATGTAAAATTGTAAGCATATTTCTGTCAGGTATTGATTACAATTTGTCCTACCCCCCTAGTGTCACATACACCCCATGGAATGATTTACGTCATGCAATACAGGGGGTATCCACCCCATGTGGCACCAAGCAGGTAATGAGGCTTATTGGCTTTATGTTAGCAATTAGCAATAGCAAATTAAACAACTGTTACTAGTATGGAGTGTGACAATTGACATTATTTAAATTCGAAACTGATAGGAAACTATTTTGACAATATGAGAAATTTCTGGTTACCAAACTCATAAATGATTGAAAAAAGTATAAATGTAAGAGTTTGATTAATTTGGGTAACTGGGTAACACCACCAATATTTACGAAGTCTGCCTAGAGACTCACTTTGCTAGGATATCCATCAGTTACAAGATGCAAACCCACAATGTTACAGGGTTATATAGGGCCTGCATGGTGCTGTGAAGTTCAGCACTCTTACCACTTGGCCATTCTGAGGCTTCTACTATTGTACCAGCAGATTCACAACCATGGATAACACTTTTAAAACTTATCAAGGGTTCAATGCAATACTATAGTAAGTGCTTTATGGTTAGGGAGTACTTACTATAGTCTTGCACTGAACTCTCAATATATTGATTATGTGGCTCTCAATTTTGATTGGTATTCATACAATTGCACAAGAGGAATGAGTTAACCCTTTTACCAAACATTAAATTTTTTGACTTTCCCAAATTGAAAGAGTTTGCATATGACATTTCAAAATGTGATGAAATTGAAAAATAGTTTTTTGATAGGGCAGAAATCATTGTGTGAAAAGTAATCTTCTGATAGGGCAGAAATCATTGTGGGAAAAGGAGTAAATACTCATTTAGAGTAATTTCTCCTTTTCTTGCAATGCTTTCCAGAGTGGTCTGCAACAAACTGGTCAAATGACTTTATTATTTGTTAATGGGTTAAATGATCTAATAATATACAGTGTCTTCTTCTGTGAGATTTTGGAAACAATGAATTTTTGGAACATTATAATATCAATTTGTTTATTGACAAGTATTTACTCATGTCAATTCATTTGTTTATTCTGGTATATATAATACTGGAGATGTTTCTTATTGTTTAGGGTGTTGTTGTTTAGTCAGACCAAGAATCAGTACAGAATCTCCTTTTTGTTATGACAGCTAAGAAGATGATAATCCTTGGTTCAATCTGGGAAGGAGGGTTTTAACCATAAAGAACTTTTGTTTAATTTTATATTACCGTAGCAAGTTTCATTAAACTTTTAAAATCTTGAAGCTCACTTATTGAGAACTACCTGCTAAAAGTGGGCTTCAGTGATCTGTTTTTATGGGTCATCCATGAGTCTGACAGTATATCAACATCTTCTTTAACCCATTACCAAACAATAACAAGATTTGACCAGTTTGTTGCAGAAGACTCTGGAAATCATTGTAGGAAAAGGAGAAATTGCTCTAAATGAGCAATTTCTCCTTTTCCCACAATGATTTTTGCCCTATCAGATGATTGGCTTTCAATTTCATCACATTTTGAAATATTATCTGCAAACTCTTTCAATTATGGACAGTACAAAATTAAAATTGGGTGTTTGGTAAAGGGTTAACTGCTGAGTAAGTTAAGCTTCAAAGGGGTGATTTTTGTTGGTTCTTCGCATGGATTGTTCAAGTGGTTTTGCAGAAAGATCAAGTCCATGTCCTTGCTCTAGATTCCATGTCTTTGCAAAAAGTTTATAGTGTAAAAAATTCTACATTGTATGAAATCTTTCAGTCCTAAGTGGACTCAAACCAAGCTGGGTAAATCAAATAATTTTCATTTTGTTATTGGGTTAAAATCATTCTGACAAAAAGAGTAATGATCATTAACTTGAAGTTTCACCCAAATGTAATGGTGATTTCTTAATAAAAAATTGCAGCAAGTGCTTAAAATAAGTTAACATCAAATAACCATTTTAGTTTTATTATTATATGCTTGGAGGTGAAAGAGATGCACTTTAACACACCTGTCTCTAAATGTTTAAGAAAACACTGTAACAAAATGAGAAATTGATCAAAGCAAGGAACCAACACCAATTAATCCATTACAAAACAATAACAAGCACTTTCTCCCTGTTCCACATTTTTTTTCTGCCCTATCAGAAGACTGTTTTTCAGTTTCATCACATTGTGAAATGTCATCTGCAAACTCTTTCAATTTGAGCCAGTCGAAAATTTGGCATTTGGTAAAGGGTTAAGCAATATGAATAATGCTATCAAAAACAACATTATAAAGAAAAGGTAAACATAAGTATTTTTGTTTGATTGAAATCAAAATCCTAAATGAGGGGACTGGTTAATGATCATGGCTGTGGTAAAGTTGGACCAAGGCAATTTACTTTTTTAAGGGTATACATATAAATGTGCAAATGTTGCCCCTAGGCCATCAACGTTTGTGTTATAGCTCCAGGAAAAGGTAAAAAAGCTAACTTCAAAGGAGCGTATAGATAAAGACAAATTACCATTTCAATATAATTATAACAGCACACTCCATTGCATCAACACATGAAAAGGACAGATGTAGTGTTGTTGTCACCCTAGCACCATTACAATTACCATTATCACCAGTGTAATGTCAATCCTGGCCAGTCATCTTGTAAATATGACATAATATCGACAGCATGGTGATATATAGTATGTTCCACAGGAAAATCATTGGTTGTATGTTTGTTTGATTTGTTTTACATCGATTGTCAAGGAGGCTTTATAAAGCCCATTGAGTCACTCTGGATGACTGCTTCCTGGACCAGTAATCTCGCCGGTTTGTGGGCTAGTCACGGCAGTATTCACCTTGCCTAACAGGGATTCGAACCCAGGACCCTTGGTACAGTAGTCCAACACTACAAATGTGTCACTGTCACCCTATTGTGTTGCATTATATATTGTATACATGTATGTTTTGATAAAAGTTGGAATTGTATGGTTCTACCAAGATTGACAAAGCCTTTGGAAGGTTTTTCTTTAAGTTAATGTTTTCCAATCATTTACAGAGCTCACTCTTAAGCATGTCCCAGGATAACCTACCAGTACAAGGCTAGGAGATGTGTCATGCCAAAGAACAAACACATGGTGAAATAGTTGATTGCCATCAGGAATTGCACTCAGGTTGGCCGGTTCCTAGTCTCCGACGCTAACCATTACACTACTACAATGGTTCGCCAATGTCATAAATATGAAGCATAAACAGGTGACCTTCGAATTAAATAAAAAAGAATTGGAAAATATTCATTTGCTAAAAAAGTAATCATTTTTGAAAACAAAAAAGATTTGTCACACGCACACAAAAATCCAGCATTACTCCAACAATTTTAACCCATTACCAAACAATAACGACATTTGAACAGTTTGTTGCAGAAGACTTTGGGAAACCTTGTGGAAAAAGGAGAAATTGCTCTTAAAGAGCAATTACTCTTTTTCCCACAATGTTTTCTGCCCTATCAAAAGATTGTTTTTCATTTGGTGTTTGGTTTTAAAGCCTATACCCTCTATGCCCAGACCTCAATTTGACAACCAACTCAGTAAAAGGCACCTTGGAATGTTTTTAACTTGCAAAATCCCTAGACAAATCTGTAATTAAACTGTAATGTTTGAATGAGGTAAGAGACAAAAAAATGTTTTCGCAAAGACTTTGATAAACCTCAGGAACAATATCGGCTGAGCCAAGTCTAGCAAGGCCCTATAACAAGCCGAACATGTGTTGGACAGAAGTATTAACCCATTTCCAAACTACAACGAAATTTTACCAGTTTGTTACAGACGACTTTTTAAATATTATGGGAAAAGGAGAAATTGCTCATTAAAGCAATTTTGCCTTTTCCCACAATGTTTTCTACCCTATCGGAAGACTATTTCACAATTTCGTCACATTTTGAATTGTCGTCTGCAAACTCTTTCAATTTAGAACAGTCCAAAGTTTGGCGTTTGGTAAAGGGTTAAGGCAGGCTGTCAAAGATTCCAAATGACATAATATTTGAGTGTGAAGTGTTGAGGCTGGGGCTTATGATTATTGTATTATGTGAGGTTAGAGTCCCCAAGCTGAGGGGGAGCTATCTCATTTAACGCAAGACATTTTTGTTAAGCAATAAATTAACAAATTTCAATATGAATATATTGAAGAAATAAGCCTGAAGTGAATTCATTTCCATTTGCTTTCATATCCAAAATAAATAATATATATGGATGGATGGTTTCTGTTATTTCTGTCTCTTTCAATTCAACAGCTTTTCAAAAGAACTATTTATACTTGTTGACTCTTTGACACTAGTAGAATTTGTTTTGGCAAACAATAAAAGAGGTTTGCTAACTCAGTCCAAATGTTTGGTACTCCATTTAAGAAAGAGCATGTTTAGTAAGGCAACAGTTTCCATTGAATTTGGACCAGTCCCATAGTTCCCTATTGGGGAGATGGTTTTAGTTAAGGCATGAATATTTGCTAAATATGTCTTTTCAATGTTAATGACTCGGCTTGCTTGACTGATGCCCTTTTTGCATTTCTTTGAAGATCAATCTGGCTTTGTTACCGCTTGTTGGCTTGAGTTAGTCTTCCATCTTAAATAGTCTGTAATACTTATCAAATGAATAAGAAAATGTTCTGACAAAAGAATGAATTCTAAATATATGTCTTTTGTGGCTTGAGTCTTATGCTTTAGATTGAGTCAACAACAGTGTTTTAGGCAATTTTTAAGTGCAAAATTCACTTGAACACCTCAAACAAATTATTAAAGAAAACATTCTGACAAGCAAAAAAGATGTTAAAAGGCATTTGTTATATTAATATGGACTCATACAATCATCAAACTGTGTGTTTGATAATGGTAGTCACATGGATGACAAAGCTTGTGCGGCCCATGAAAATAAACTGACTTATTACCAAAATCCAACACTCTGTAAGAATAAATTTGACAATGTTAAAAAAAATTACTGTAAGGTGCTTTACCTTCTTCATGGAACATTCCCTATTCTTAATTATTAAAGAAAAGGATCAAACCATTTATCTATGATTTTGATACTATTAATACCAGATAACTTATATCGCTTTTAATCTACCAATCTGAATGAAACTTTTAAGAAAATTACCCAGCATCAAAGGGTTAAGTTAGTATAACTGAATTTCCATGCCAGGCTGCTCATATCAAACCCATAGAGAGATCTACATAGATGAAGAGACCCTCTTATTACCTAGCTAATTCTATATCCTTCTCTGTCTTCTCCTCATTTCGTTATCACCCTTCTTAACACCAACATATTAAAATTTCTTTAATGCAGACCAAAGTTTATAATATGGTGCCAAAAGCTGCTGAGTTTGCTGCTTTTGTTTTACTGTTTGAACTGTTTTTATCACAAACCACAAAACTAATGCGACTTTGTTAATCTTTTACACAATATCATTGTCATCTGCTACGACTTTGGGGTCAAAATTTGTATGAAGGAACTGTCAGGAGCTCAGGCCCAACGATTGTCAAATGTTGAAGAATCCCACCTGTTTGTTCTGATTAATTTTCTGTTGGTCCTGACAGGTTTATGTTTATCTCACACAAGACTAGAAGAAACTTTTAACCATACAGAACACAGTAATTTTGAGTTTGTCTCTCTGGGCTCTACATTTGACCAAAATTTGAAAATTTGGCATTTGGTAAACAGTTGATAAATTATGAAATTCATGAAAAATTAAAAAAAAAAAATAAACTGCAGATGTTATCACATATTAGAAATATCACTTTTTGGTGAAATAAAGTAGCAAGCATTGTGACAAAAATTGTTGCTTTTAATTCGTCTGTATGTCGCAATGGGCTTAATAACCAATGGGACTGTATTAAAGTGTTAAATGCCAGACTATTGCAAGTTCTATTGATATGTTTGTCGTGCACTGAAGTGTCTTGCACTAAGTCTCAGTTTAATCAATCAGTGGTCTCACCTTGGTAGGCTGCTGATCATGGCAGGGGTGTGGATTTCCTAGACTTGTCTGGCTCAACTGTTTGCTTTCTTTCTGTATTAGCCCATTACCGAACAATAACGACTGTTGACCAGCTTGTTGCAGATGACTCTGGAAAACATTCTGTGAAAAGGAGAAATTGCTCTTAACGAGCAATTTCTCTTTTTCCCATAATATTTTCTGCCCTATCACAAGATTATTTTTCAATTTCATCAAATTTTTTAATGTCATCTGCAACTTCTTTTAATTTGGAACAGTCGAAAATTTGTTGTTTGGTAAAGGGTTAAAGGAGATTTTGACTCAGTGGCTATTCTTGTACAAGCAGATCTAAGCTCAAAGCTTGAAATAATTCAAAAACACAAATGTTTTATTCTTAAATGAGCATGGTTTCTTTTATTCATTCCAATTCATCAATTCTCTTGACATGCACACAGTTTAACTCTTGCCAAAGAGATATATTGACATTACACCATAAATCATATGGAGGTAGAGCATACAAGAGGTAAAAGCTGAAGCATCAGACCTCATCCCCATTAGAGCTTTGATTTCCAATTGTGGTGATTTGTGGTTAGGGGACTTAACCAAAGCATAGTCAATGAGTAGAATATTAATTTAAACGATCAATTTCATGATGTGCAAGGCAGACTCGTGTGGTTTCAATTGAAAAGCCTGGTGTTCAAATTTATGCAAATTATTTGAAAGTCAGTGAATCATTTTTAGCGGTGATAAAGTTTGGTAAAGGAAAAAGTATTACTTAAGAATTCTCTCTCAATGATGGTTTTGTGCCTACAATACATATCCTACTGTGATTTTCATCATGTCATAAAAGTGTGGTTTTCATTTTTTTTTTATTAACCCTTATAGAACTGGAACCGACTTCAAGCTTATGCAAACAGGTTAGTTCGAGGCCAGCCGCCAAGTAAATTGGCGGCTTGCCTATGATCTAACCTGTTTGCTACTCTAAGTAATTTTCCTCATCAATTTTAAGCAGATATTGAAGGTTTTGGAAAGCAGACAACACCAAAATCTATTCTTATAAAATTACCCAGCATTCTAAGGATTAAAATGTAGTAATGCAATCTGAAACACAATTTTTAAATCAAAATTTTAAGTGTTCAATGCAATACTATAGTAAATACTTCATAAACATGAAGCACATACTGTAGTATTGCCCTTATCCCTCATTTGTTGAAAGAGTAAGGAGCCAGGTATTGTAAAGAATGAAACTTGGATTAAATTGGGGAGAAGTTATTACCATAAGAGCAGTAATTGCTCATTATTTGTATAGTTCTACTTATGAATAGATTGTTTTAAAGGTAAACTGATATCTACAGTGTTGGAGTTTAACCCTTTACCAAACACCAAATTTTCTACTGACCCAAATTGAAAGAGTTTGCAGACGAAAGGTTTCCAAATGTGATGAAATTATTAAGTAATCTTTTGATAGGGTAAAAAACCTTGTGGGAAAAAGAAAAATTGCTCATCACGAGCAATTTCTCCTTTCCCCACAAAGTTTTCCAATGGCGTCTGCAACAAACTGGTCAAATGTTGTTATTGTTTGGTAATGGGTTAACCCTTCCACTAAAATAAAGACTACTACACCATGATGATATCATTGGCAGGAAATAACTTTTGGAAATATTGTGGTAAAGGAGGTTTTTGCTCACAAGGAGCTGATTCTTGGTTAATCACAATGTGTCCATTGGTGATCAATCTGATATGCACTGTTTCATGAACATTTTTTGTATGTATCAGATTGGTTATAATGTGTCATGCATTCTATGAGGGTTAAACAGTAAGGCTGTATTCAAGGTGTGAACAGTAAGGCTGTATTCAAGGTGTGAACAGTAAGGCTGTATTCAAGGTGTGAACAGTAAGGCTGTATTCAAGGTGTGAACAGTAAGGCTGTATTCAAGGTGTGAACAGAAAGGCTGTATTCAAGGTGTGAACAGTAAGGCTGTATTCAAGGTGTGAACAGTAAGGCTGTATTCAAGGTGTGAACAGTAAGGCTGTATTCAAGCTGTGAACAGTAAGGCTATATTCAAGGTGTGAACAGTAAGGCTGTATTTAAGGTGTGATGGCAAACTGAGCATTTTATCGAGAACACTATGAGCTAGAGGTAATGAGTCTATAAAATCAATAAAAAATGCATATTCTATATGTAAAATTCAGTATATCTGTTGGAACAAAAGAAGAAATTGCTTGTTACTAACCCTTATTGTGCTAGAACAGACTACATGCTTATGCAAACAGGTTAGATCCAGGCAGGCTGCCAAGTAAATTTGCGGCTATCTGTGATCTAACCTGTTTCCTACTCTGAGTACCTTTCCTCATCAAAACTAAGCAGATATTGAAGGTTTTGGAAAGCAGGTGTCACTAGAATCTATCATTAGAAAATTACCCAGCATTCTACAAGTTAATCTGCTTCAGGTGTGTAAAAAAAGGTCAAAATGAAGTAAGGGGTCAAGCAGAAATTTTGGTCCATCTCCCAGATAAAGATCTAGATAGAATAGAAACCCATCAGTCAATATGCTGAGTGGTAACCATAATGAAATATATGACAAATGTGTTCCTCCCTCCTACTTCTCACACAAATTTGACAAACTGAAGATAAATTCATCACACCAGTAATGGGCATCTTTTTCAATTTGTATGAATCCACGGGTCATCAGTGTCTTTTTATTTCTCCGTTTGATGTGATGAATGGGTCTCGTACCGGAGACCAAGTGGACAATTGTGAAAAATGGATTCTGCTTCATGTCCTTTATACTTTCTTGTTTGTGATTCATTTGCTTACAGCCTATTTTTCAATAATGATATGTTTAACCCATTCCTCCATATTAGAATTAGAATTCATAGATAGTCAAAATTAAAAGCAACATCAGATTATAAGTTCAGCATGAAATAAAATTTCAATTTCTCTAAGATGTTTGGTAGAACGACAGGATATAAAGCTCATAGGGAGCAAATTACCATTTTGTTCATTTTTTCTAATTACGTCTTACGCAGATATGTCAAGGCAAGGTGTTATGGAGTAATGGGTTAACAAACTAGCTGTAGTGGCAGCTGCCTAGTCATTTGGTATTAAAAGTAACTCGTAAAATTCCTGCCATTTAAATAAGTCACTTCCTTTTTTCAGCACACTTTTAACTTCAACTTTCCCTTTTTTAATAATATTTGCTTGTAACATTTGTTGAGTCTAAGTTGGCCAGGTCCACTAAATTTCTCTTTTGGCTAAAATGAGTAAATTTTCTTGCTAAATTCAGGAAAACCTTCAAATTGGTATAATTAATTTCTTTATATCCTGCCTATATTGGAAAAAATTGCCAAGGACATTTATAGAGTATGAAAAAATAATGTGTTTAAAAATCATGGACCCAGTAATCAGTAGTTCAAGTTAGTGTTTTAACTCATTCTTATCATATTCATTAGAAAAGGATTAAAAAACAAAAACAGTTTTGGACAAATAGTGATTGCCAGTCACTAACATGCTTTCTTGACGACAATCTGTCAATATTTTAATCTTTAAGTGAAACAAATATGATAAAGACTTTCAAATCAATTATGCCTTTACCTATATCATTTGTTTAGAAGTTTTTTTTTTTAAAGAAATAACACAAACTGAAAAATTGTAAAAATCCAAATCTGTGATCCTTTTAAGAACAAAATTGGTTTCTTGAAATCTATTTTGTGACTAGAGGAAAGTTGCTTCAGCAGTTGCTTACAAATACTTGTAAAAAGAATGTATTTTCTTTAGAGGACATTAATTATACAGAAAACTTTTCACAAAAGGGAAGGTGATGTCAACAGCTCACCAAACAACCCTGAGATTTAACAAGGCTTTTCAAATTATTGTTGGAGAAGAAGAAATTACTCTATGATGATAAGAATTGCTGTTTCCTTTGAGGTTTATAAACCCTCTACCAAATGCCAAATGTTAGACTGTCCAAAATTGAAAGAGTTTGCAGACAATGTTTCAAAACGTGATGAAATTGGAATATAATCTTCTGAATGGGCAGAAGATATTGTGGGAAAAGGAAAAAATGGTTCTTATGAGCAGTTTTCCTTTTCCTACAATGTTTTCCAGAGTCTGCAACAATGTGGTTAAATGCCGTTCTTGTTTTGTAATGGATTAATTCTCAAATGTCTTTTCAGGTTCATGAAAGAGAAAAAAGGCTTATCAGTCCTGATTAACCCTTTACGGTATATAGCGCCGTTCGCCGCCTTATCGATTACCGTATAAAACCCTTTTCGCCGTTATACCTTTTACCGTATAAAACCTATTTTGACGTTCTATCGATTACCGCATAGAACGCTTTTTGACAGCTGAAAAATTGATTCAACTTTAACTCTTAATAACACATCTTTGCACACACGTCATTTTCTCCAAAGTTTATTTTCCTCTTAAATAAATATGTCTTCTTTCATTTCCGATGATAAAATTGTAGGGTCAAAGTTTAAACTTTTGCTCTAGAGAGAATCTTTTGATAATGGTCTCACGACACGCTTATGGAAATAACGCTATCAAATTGAGATGAAGGGAATCCAAATTACCAATCCAATTAATGAGAAGTCTTCCGGTCATAAAAGATCAAAACACTGCCGATTTGTAAAGACTCGATAAGGATTTCATGCAATTCTTTAGTAACTTAACACATTTCTAAAAATACTATCCAATTAAAACGAGAGCATACGGCACGCGACCTGTAAAGGATGTTTATGACACGTACGGAGCTATAGTTCAAAGTTTAAAGGCGATTGAATATCGAGCCGTCAAATAATTGACGTTATAAAGACGGCCTTTATAAAATATTAAGCCAATTTGGTGTTTCCGATCGCAAGTCAGACATCAATGTAGATTCAGAGAAGTAATTTGATCGGGGTTTTTTAAGCCTGAAGATGATGAAATGTTGATATATATTACCAATTCACGGACAAGCAAATTAGATCATTCCTCCGACTTTGACTACAACTACGAGCTTTTGGTAAATTCATCACCCATGGACACGTATTTTACGGAAATATTAGCATGTTTCGTTGCCAAAATAAGTTGATTTTTATTGTTTTACATTTATTAGAAGGACCCGGTTTAACTTCTTTACAAAGCAATATTGCGTTGAAAAACACTCTGTTCTTCATTTTGGAAACGGTTTGAATGGGAATTGAAGTAAAACGATTCAGCTTTGTTGAGAAATATGCAAAGACAAAGTATGTATCTCGAGTCATGAATGGTACTTTTCGGCAACAAAATTCCCTGCAATTGATGACAAAACAGAAAAAACAAATTAGGGATCTCTTAGGGAGAACACATAAGTCATATTATTACTTTTGATTCTGTATAATTCACACCGTAATATACATTTTCTTTGTTTGTTTCATTTTCTACAACTTAAGCCTGATATGAATGTATCACTAAATAAAGAAAAAACATCAACTTAAAGGAAATTTTGTTCTCGTCGTCTTTTATTCTTTGAAGAAATCTATTAGATGAATGTAAAATGCACTAATTTGGGTTTGATTAACAGTACCCCAATCAATAACAATTATTGGAGATAAGCCTGTGCAAATCGGTACCCAGGGTGACTAATTATGTATGCGTTAATGGTCTTCGATAATCGGATGGTTTATACCTATAGTGTCACTGATAAGCCTTATCTCTATACCTTAAAGGGTTAAAGTCACCTGTATAATCATGGAAGATGTTAACTTTATGATACAGAGGCTGACCAACTTGTTCAGGTATTATTCACCCTTACTTTCAAAACTTAGATACATCTACAGCATCGGACAAGAAAACTCGACCAATAGTTACCATGAAATTCCTATTTCAAATTCCTTTGGTGTGTGGTATATTTGCTGTAAATATTCAAATGAGGGATTCATTGGTGTTTAGTCCCAATTTGTTTACTGGACTGGTGTCTGGTTCCTAGTGTAATTTTGACTTCTGATTACTATCACTATGTACATGCTGGTAACCGGACTCACATGATAAGAGTTTCAACCTTAAATTTATGTATGAAAAGTTGTAGATATATTCAGGAAAAAAAGATGATTAGGGTCTATTAACCAATTTCCCTATGAATAAATATTCCAAACCCTTTCCCTAATACAAAACAGTTTTTAGCCTCTTGGTAGCAAAATATTAGAAAAGATTGTCACAAAAGAGGAACTATCTTGAGATCTAAAGTTCCCAATGTAACTTTACTTTTTGATTCTTCACTTAAACCCATCTGATGCAGAAGACTGTGATAAAAGTATATATTTTTATTGCAATATTTTTTTCTTCTGCTGTTGCTTTCAATTTGAACAGGTTACATTTTTACCAAATAGAGGAATATGTTAATGAGCCCTTGTATATGCCATGGTTATGGACAAGCTAGATCTATCAGCAAAAGTTTCAAGATCAAGTGCCATAAGACAAAGCCATATTTTGTACTATAGCTAATTACGTCAGTCAAATTGACTGCCAAGATTTTAGTAAAAATGTTGCAATTCTTTTAGTTGAACGGGAGCTGAGTTTTTTCCCTTCAGATTGGAATTTGTGAAAATTGTGAAAATTGATTGAAAGTGAAAGTAATAGCAGAAAGCAACAAAGTGACCCGGAAAAGTACATCTTCCTTCATGATATTTGGTAGAAACCACTGTGACAAAAGGATAGTTACTCAAAGTCTTAGCAAAGTAAAGTATTATTTAGTGAGAAGTAAAAGCTTTACTTACATGACTCTTTGGGGGGAAAAAGTATTAGAAGGAATGGATCTATATATCACAAAAATATTTTCATTATTTCATTTTTTTATTCTTTCTAATTAAAAAATATCTATTGATTTCAAAAGTTATCTGATTGAAAAGTTACAATAATAAGGGTTTTGATAGTGAAGTCTATATTCTTGTGAAATGATCATCTGCACCCACATTACAAGGGTTAAAATTTATGCAAGACTATAGTAAGTGCTTCATTAACATGAAGCACTTACTATAGTATTGCATTGAACCCTCGAATATATGTTAGTGGTAAAGAGTAATGTTTTGACTATTATACAAGTTGAGGGTATCCTGGGTATGGTATATGGCCCTCGTATTCATTACATGAATCACATTGCCAGATAAATCATTTTGTCATAAATCCATTATTATAACAAATACCCCACCTGACCACCTACCAGCTTTTCACTTACTAACTTGAGAATGAATCTTGCCTTTCTATGTTATACACCTCAGGGGCGTCTTTTGGCTTCAAATATTTTAGATGGGACCCTTTTCTCCAATAAAGCTATAGCTTTCCCAACCACAAAATCTAGGACTTTGTGGCTTTTAAAAATTGAAAGCAAACCAAAAAAGAACTACAAGACTAACAATTAATTCACCTTTTACGAACTTAACTGAGATGTTCCTAGATGCATTTGTTACCTGCATATTACAGAAGCTTACCGTCTTCATGAGGTGTACTACTTTATCTTCATTGTCCAGTCCATATAGTTTGGTTGCTCATTGTAATTGATGCATTCAATTGTTATTGTTTGACCAGTTTGTTGCAGACAACCCTGGGAAACATTGTTGGAGAAGGATTGATGAGGAATTTCTCCTTTGCCCACAATGTATTCTGCCCTATCAGAGTATTATTTTTCAATTTCATCACATTTTGAAATATTGTCTGCAAACTCATCCAATTTTGGACCCTCGAATACTTGGGGCTTGGTAAAGGGTTAAAATGATTACTTGGAAATTAGGGTTTGTCGTATAGTTTTAGAGATGCTCCAAACAAAATGATCTTACGCCCCCTATATAACCCCCGTCCCATATTGTCCTTTGGATCAGCTGGAATAGTGTGAGCAGGAACAGACTTCATTGAAGACTTTTTTTTTGTTCATTTGTGTGTAGATTTTGATTTCAACAATATTTCAGTTATACAATAGTGACAGTGCACTTAAACTTCCAAGTCAATCTGTCAGTGCTGGACTTAGAAAATCTTGCCCAGAGACACTCAACAATGAATCAATCAGAAGCTTTAAAGAATTGAACCTGACATGGCCAGTCTTATGGCTAACAACTACATCCCTTGGTGTTTGTTGGTTTTTCCAGGTACTTTGTTTTGAGGTATATATCATAGAAACCTTGAGGGTTTAATGCAATAAGTGCTTCATGTTTGTGAAAGACTTACTATAGTCCTGCATTGACACATCAACTCAATCTCTCCGGGCACTCCTGTTTGAATGCACCTTTTTATCACATGAAGATTCATTTGTGTTTACTGCATTATCTTTAATGCATGTCAGCATTATTCAGCTAAAAATCTGTGTTGACTTTGATCTCTATTGTCACATTTTTGTCCAATCTCTGGAGTGGCCTCTTGAATTCTGCCATTTGAAGTTTTCCTAATACGGTAGCAGATCATTCAAATACGATACAATACTTCACACCATGTCATAAATTACATTTTACACACTTCCCTAAATGCATTGTCATCGTACTAGCTCTTGTTTCCAAATCTAGTTGGATGCACTTTCACATGAATGGGTGTCACTATCGCACTAACAGGCAATCACAGAGAGTCCCGCTGTTCCCCAGTTCTCACTTATGCCGCGTCAGACAGAAATATGTTGGTTGTAACAACAGTACAGTAGGGTAAAAGCTTGGGCTCCTAATACCTGCTATTGAGTGGGTAATTGCAGGGGTATGAAATAGATAGAAAAGTAGTAAATTGAAAAATGCATGATAAAAGTAACTGAAGGAAGCAGTAACCAAAAGATCACTGAAGAAAAAACATCCTTTTTGCATTCATTGTGACAAGAGAATATAAACTGCATAAGTCAATGTCAAGGAAGAAACCATTTTAACATAATGAGAAATTGCTTGTCATGAGCATTTTCTTCTTTTGCCATAATTGTTTCAAGAGCTTTCTTCTTTAGGCATTGTGACTTGTAATGGTTCAATATTCAATATTGCAATTCTTGCATTTTGCATAAACTTGTATGGGACTCAACTTGACTTCAGCACATTTTACACAGGATTGATTAGGGTGATTTCCCCCATGCCATGGCCAATGGTAGGGCTCAATATCTCAGCTAACCGTTCACTGAGTATCAAACTAAGGGATAACTAAATTTGTCTCTGGGTCCTAATTGTATTTCTAGATGACCGTCTGTCAATTTGTTTACGATCGTAAATTATCGTGTTAAGATTGGTTGGCGATAAGATATCATTAGCAGTGATACAGTCTAAGTAGATATGTGGGACCCGAGTGTAACAGTGTGACAGATTGAATTGTTTTGTTATTGACGGAATTATCCTTGTCTAGAGTAGACTAACATTATATAACCCTTCGCTGTGTTCAAGAGAAAAACAATGTAGAAGAGAACATTAAAATTAATTGTGTTTCTTTCATTTTCTATTGTTAAATACAATATTAATGTTTCTCAATTATATTAATTATGGCCTTCCTTGGATTCACTAGTGCTAGGGAAAGGCTCTGAGGTGTCTTGCCAAATGGCATCCTAGGAAACCAGAGTTGTCTTTGGGGTTCAAACCTGGGTCTCCCTGGGTACGAGCCCATCACCTTGACCAATGGGCCATACAGGACCTCATAGGCTTCCATTTTATTGCCAAAAATCTATCATTAACTGATTTATCATGGTTGTAATAATTATTGGTAAAAGGTGTTTAGCCTGTCAGGAGAAAGTTCTTTGTAATGCTTTAAAATGGCCCCATCTGTACAAGAATTTTCTTGTTTAACCCATTACTAAACGATTAGGACATTTGACTGTTTTGTTGTAGATGACGCTTGTCAATTAGTTTATGAAGTATAGCTTGTAAAAAAACCATTAAAAACAAGAAATATGAAATATGAATTAGTAATTATAGGCAGTTATCACAGGTGCATAGCTGTCCCTTTTTGTTGATTAACCTGTGAACCGTGATCATGAATGAGCAGGTATTATGTCATGTTCCAATGATAAATTTTCGCCGGTGAATGTTGTTTCCGTTTTGGTCCTTCCGTTTGCTGCAGAGCAATTCGAGTCGAGGAATGTGAATGACCTAAAATCATCACCCATCAACAGCAATTTCTCTACAGAGTGTTAGACGTAATGCCATTATAAGCCATGGGTTATCAAACACCACAAAAACCGGAAAGTTGATTGTCGGAATATACCTGTGGCGCGGCCATCTTGTTTGGACGTTGGTCACATGATCATTTCACCCGGCCTTCTTACCTTTGCCTCCAAATGAAGATTTTTACTTTGTTTTGGGTGTATAGAGAAATTTGAGAAAAATAGAGAAGTAATCAGTGCAATAAAGATGAAGGCTCTCTGTTTTGTTTCAAAAACGATAGCTTGTCAAAATGATGTATATTGTTTGATAATCATTATTTATTGGTGTTATGATTGATTTGCTTGGTGAACATGCATATATACCTTCCTACCCTCCTGATTTATAAAGAGTCATTAATTTTAACAGTAATAGTTTACAATATCTTTTTTTATTGTGGTTTTAGAAGCTTCTATTTCTGTTTATTTGAAGGCAAATAAAATACTGGGAAAATAAGAGAATGAATGATTATTGATAACATATAATGCTTTTAAAAGCATTTCGAAAAATACTGGCATTTGCAATTGTTTTCTTTGAAACTGTTAAATTTTGTAAACTGTGGCACTAAACAATTTTTGCACTAATATCACAATTGACAGGGATTATTCTTTGACAGACTCTTTCTTTGTCAACATTTGATCTTCAATGAAAGTTTTGTTATAATATCTTAAGGAGAATGAACTATTAATTTACAAGGACTTCTAAAACTGTCATTGATAGATATTACATGATTATGAGGTAACAGACGAAAGTTTTTTCTTTTTCTTTTCTATGCTGATGTGATAGAATGAATGATTATTTAGTAATTGATAAATGTGTTTATATGATATTGTCTTTTGTTCAGGTTGTCACTACAGACAGATATGGGGTATAAATATCAGATACCTCCAATTTACAGTACAGGTTCCTATACCAGACTCATTGTTTCCATAGGAGGATATTCTGGAACTTAACTACATGTACCACCATGATTTAAACAGGTATTTAACTTGGTTTTTTTAGTATTTCATTTTCTACCGGACAAGTCCTGTTATTTTTTTAATCATTAAGACTGCCGGGTTGTTCTTATGAGTACCCTGAAAATAAGGTTTAGAGAAGCTTTAAAGAAATATGCCACCTATCTTAACCGCTTCATACTTGCCTAATCATTTTTACAAATGCAAATGAAAATTTAAGATATGCTGTGTAAAACATGCATGACGATGAAATAATCTTAAAATTACCACTACCAGCAAAATGGAACTATTTCAATATCAAAACTTTCAATTTGTCATGGCATTTCAAAATGTCTACTTTAAAAGCCTTTTATATATTGATATACCAATGTCCTTAACTAGTCTTGAGATAATTTATTCAATGAGAATAAGTTCATCCTTTGAAAAAGACATCCCCACTGTTGCAGATATCTTAACCCTTTACCAAATGCCAAATTTTCAACTGTCTCGAATTGAAAGAGTTTAATGCAGACGACATTTCAAAATGTGACGAAAGTGAAAATTAATCTTCTGATAGAGCAGAAAACATTGTGGGAAAAGGAGAAAATGCTCGTTAAGAGCAATTTCTCCCTTTCCCACAATGTTTTCCAGAGTCGTCTCTAACAAGCTGGTCAAATATCGTTGTTGTTGTTTGGTAATGGGTTAATGTCATTAATTTCATTTTTGATTGTTATGATGCATGGTTATTCTGCTAGCATTGTATAGGCTGACAACTAGATATGCATTCATGAACAAGTGTGCCTGAACTATTCCTACAATAGAATTGAAAAATTGTTGAAAAGGGCTTCAAAACCCAATCAAATCAAATCCTTTAGCCACTTGATGCACAGAGCATGATCTGCTATTTGACACTTAAGAACCTCTGCACTTCATAAAACAGTGATTATGGTTAAGTAAGATATGTACATTCCATCTTTTACTATATATCAGATTATATAATAATATTGCTATTTTTACAGATATCTAATTCTAGATGATTTTTATCAGATTTATGTTCATGCTATAGTCGTAGACTTGAACACACCTCTCACATTCTACATAGATAAAACTAATTCATGTTCATTTAGCAACCAAAGTGGGATATACTACAAAACTGAAAAAGCATCTTATTTTTCTATATTACAAAATGGTCGACAAGAATTGGTGCTAAAACATATTTTAATGAAACTCATTTTACCTTAATCAATAGAACCATTCCTTGATAGCTGAATGAGTTTGTGCGGATGAGAAAATACTGAAGAAAGCAATATCAGAATACTGTCTTGTGCAGAAAATAATTTAAGTAAAATGTGAAAGCTTTGATTTGTTAATTCAGCCATATTTGGTAAATCTGTTTTCAAAGTGCAAACAGTTGCTTAACCCTTTGCAAAATGCCAAATTTTCGCCTGTCCTAAATTGAAAGAGTTTGCAGACAACATTTCAAAATGTGATGAAATTAAAAAATATGTTTTCCAGAGTCGTCTGCAACAAACTGGTCAAATGTTGTTATTGCTTGGTAATGGGTTAAAGTTGAACAGTGCAACCCATTATTGAATAATCCACTGATGATGCAACAAACCTGTAGAAGATAATAACATCACTGTCAACAAGGAAAAATTCATTTGATAATAAGCAAATTTAAACCTTTGGCTACATTTTCTACATATCCTAGATGAAAAGCCCAAATTAACGAAGCTTTTTCCACTTTTCATTCCTTCCCCCCCCCCCACCATTTTTTTCTGAGTCTTAAACTTATATATTGATTGCAAGTGGTACTCAATCATGTTTTTAGTAATAGAATTATTTTTTATGGCTAAAGGCCATCAAGATTGCCACAAAATTTGTAAATTCTTCATTACTAGGGTCACTCAACAGTCTTAAGGTCAATATTATATACAGTTGGAGGTGATTTTTGTTGATAGATTATTCATTTAAAATTTGATTTATGTTCCCTGACATGGGAAAGACATCTAAAAACGATTTCCATACATAATAACGCAGTCCTCTATTGATTCGTTGAATTTCACTGTATAGATTTATTTAGATAGTACCTATAGGTTTAATTGATTTGAGATTCTATTTTAGTACTTATGTTTGCCATATTCAATTAATACAACATAACGGGGTAAGTAACCCAGAGTTCACAACTCATTCCCATTCGAAACGGGTCATGGGAAAAAAGGTAATCTTAGACTGGGCTAATTTTCCCAAATGTGTGTGTGTGATTGTCCGAATTTGACAGTAACTGCAAATGATGATAGATAATCAGACAAACATTTACGGTTTATCTTCTTGACATTGAATAGAAACCATTGTGACTAAAAGATAAAGTGGTTATTTGGAGCAATTTATCCTTTTTATCAAAATGGTTTCTCGAGTCTGATGCAGAATATTTAACAAAGTAAGGTGTTATGAAGTGAGGGCTTCCATAACCCTTTCCCAAACGCCAAATTTTTGACTGTCCCAAATTGAAAGAGTTTGCAGACAATACTTCAAAATGAGATGAAATTGAAAAATAATCTTCTGATAGGGCAGAAAACATTGTGGGAAATGAGCGATTTCTGGTTTTCCAACAATGTTTTCCAGAGGCGTTTGCAACAAACTGGTCAAATGTCGTTATTGTTTGATATGGGTTGACTGTGATTCTCATATAGTTTCTGTATTTTAACCATTAGAATGCTGGCTATTTTTCTTAAAGATAGATTTTATGTTGTCTGCTTTCCTAAACCTTAAATACCTGCTTACTTTTGATGAGGAAAGATACTCAGAGTAGCAAACAGGTCAGATCACACGCCAGCTGCCAATTTACTTGGCGGCTGGTCTGGATATAACCTGTTTGCATAAGCATGAAGTCGGTTCCAGCACTATAAGGGTAAATTACTAAGAGAGAACTCCAGAAACAATAGGCATCATAACATGGCAAGGTAACAATGAATATCCATTGTTACTGAATATTGTTCACATTTTGATGTATTCCAGTTATAGACATATTTAAAGTTTCCTGGTATTTACTTTTGTTAATATTGATATTTACTCTAGATATTTGTTCATCTATTCTTGCAGCAAATACAATTTAGATATGTACAGCGCTTTTAACCCATTCCCAACCACAGCCACACTTTCTCTCAGTTTGAACCAAAAACTTTGCTGGAAACATTCATCATCATAATAATGTTTTAAAGGTAGCACTAGCTGCTGATGCTGATTGTCACTTGACTTTCATCTCTGGGTATATTCTTTTGGCTTCATAAACTAATGGTTACAGCATTGCTAGATTAAAACCAATTTAACCTTTTTGTTAGTACATAGTCGCAGTTTAAAACAAAAAGCAAACAACAATGTATATGAAATGAAGGCTTTAATTTTGATTGAACACAATTTTTCTGCCACATCACAGTGGTCATCGCACCTTTCAATTCTTCTTGTTTCCTCATCAGTACTGCAAAATGGTCTTTAAAAGTGATTGAATGCATTTCTACCTAAATCAAAATAGATCAGTGCTGAGAGACAAGTAGATCCTTTTGCATCAATTTTATTTGCAATCAAATACAATATTAGCCAGACCAGGTCTTGAACTCAGAACTCTTATACTTCAATTAAAAAAAAACCAACCAGTTTCAATTGAAATGGTTGATTAATTTCATAATAGGGTCCAATTGTTTGAGTAAATTCTCTTAGATTTCACAATTATTGCTCTGTATAAAATATGTTGTAAGCAGTTTGAATGTAAAAAGAAGAAATAACAAATTTCCATTTGGAGTTATAATTTTCTCGGGCATTTTTCTTTCAAAAGTTGCACATAAAAGTTTGGCTGATAGGTGCATTGAATTGCATACATGCAAAGAAAAGGATTTAAAATGCAGCAAATCTGAATTGTTCATAAGGCGTGTGTTGAAGTACAACTGTTAGAAACTTATTAACAGTTTTTCTTTGACAACTGTGAAGGTCACTAAGTTCTGACTTTCAACCTAGTTTCTATTGTTATTGGTTGGTCTTTATTCAATCTTGGAGTGTGAAATGTGACAGTGCCAACACAATCGGTGTGACAAATGATAATTAGGAGGTATAGAATGGTTGTAACTTTAATACTTTGATGTTGATTGCGTTGATTGGCAGCATGCATGCTGTGCTAATAGAAATTAGAATAAGTTATTACATGTTAAAGCTTCTGGCCAGCTTGTTTGCAATGGTATTACCTTTGTATTTATTGGTAAACATATAGTCATTCTCATATACTTGAAGCATATGTTTGTGTACAAAAAAAGGTTTGGAACTTAAAACAGAACTATAAGGATTATTACTTAAGTGTTAAATGCACTCTTAAAGGTATTTTCTATTAAATATGATGATAGTATCTAAGATATTTGAATAAAAGTATAGTGTTAATGGTAGAGATTTGGCTAGAATCCTAGGTAATTTTCTACAAATCGATTTTTGTGTTGTCTGCTTACCAAAACCCTAACATATCTGCTTAGTTTTGTTGAAGAAAGCTACTCAGAGTAGCAAACAGGTAAGATCACAGGCAGCCACCAATTTTCTTGGCGGCTGGCTTGGATCTAATCTGTTTGCATAAGCATGAAGTCAGTTCCAGCACTATAAAGGTTAACTAAAGTTGTATTATAACAATACTAATTTTCATGGTAATGACAATTGTGATATGAAATTTTTAATCTTAACCTATCATACATGTTTTATGGCAGCATTCCTTCAACTGAATATTCAAGTAAAATACTTTGTTAAAGAGGAGAAATTGTTTGGAGCATTTTTTGTTTTCCCAAGATGTTATTTGCCAATTCTAAATCAATGAATATTAGTTTTCATATTTAATAATATTGTTATCTGCTGTCAGTTTAGATTGAGACCTGCCTCAAAATCCAACAAGAGAAAGTTGATTATCAGGATCCATCCAAAATTTTAAACGAAATTGGAATTCTATGAATAAAAATAGTAATCTGAATAGTACCAATTATTTATCTGTATGATTTACTATCACTAGCTCATTACAAATTTTTTATTTACTAGCATTCATTCAATACGAATTCTTATTTATTTTCTTTAACCAAATACTTTTTAGCATGTAAATAATTCAAAATATGTTTACCCATATTATCATAATGTGCGCTAAATGACCTAAGATGTTTGTGCGTCTTAAAACACAATTCCTTCCTTCCTTCCTTCGTTTGTTTGTTTGTTTGTTTGTTTGTTTGTTTGTTTGTTCATTCATTCATTCATTCATTCATTCATTCATTCATTCATTCATTCATTCATTTATTCATTTATATTTGGATGAGATAATCAATTTTCTTTCCAAACTGAAGACAGAAAATATAAACAGAAACATATTCACAATTGTTTGATAACATAATCGTATCATTCTGTTGCTAACCAAATCTTCAACATGATAGTGATATTTTCAACAATAATAAAGCAGTTAAGTTATTGTGAGTACACGTAAAATATAAGTCTGAAATTACAAGAGTTAGCCAGTTCCATCATATGGGAAATTATAAAAATTTATGACTGGTGTATAAATTGAGAGAATAAGCAGATGCAAAGTCAACATAAAGATGATTTTCTTTGTGGTATAAGGTTGAAATCAGAATAGCAAAACAAAAACGGGCAAATTCTCCTTTTTTCACAATGGTATCAAATCCCTCCTGCAGCAGTAATTTTAACTCATTACCAAACAATATAGACAGTTGACCAGTTTGTAGTAGACGACTCTGGAAAACATTGTGGGAAAAGGAGAAATTACTATCAACGATCCATTTCTTCTTTTCCAACAATGTTTTCTGCTCTATCAGGAGATTACTTTTCAATTTAATCACATTTTGAAATGTCGTCTGCAAGCTCTTTCAATTTGGGACAGTCGGAAATTTGGTATTTGGAAAAGGGTTAAAGTTATTTATATTTAAAGATAAGCACAGGATTGGTGCTCTCCTCACAGATTCAAATCCCAGTAGCAGCTTCTGGATTTTCTTGAGATGCTTTCTCTATGCTGACTTACAGAATAACCATCATGTTCTACCTAGCTCATAGGGGCTGTTGAGTTTGAATCTTCCTCCATCAGAATGTGTTGGGCATCTCAAAATAACTGGAATAATGGTGGCTTCCATAAAGAAATGCAAAGGGTTCAATTTATATACACTTTTTACCACTGGTCTGAATAAATTCTGTAGAGAACTGTTGTAAATTATGAAATTTTACAATTGGAATACAGATCAAATCATTGTGACAGAGGGGAATTTGCATGTGTATTTGCTCTGTCATAATGGGTTGCTTATTACAAATAGTTCTTTATTTTGTCATCACTGTTTCTCTCCAATATTGCATAGAAAATGTGTTTTTATTTTTCATCATATTTTTCTTCCAGCTTAAAACAGTCACTGAATCTTGTGTGAGGAAGGGTGAGTTATACTTTCTCATTTCAAGCAAATTTAGGCCCCCCCTCAATATCATATTTGTAATATCGTGAGAAACTGCATACAAAGGGTTTTATGTACAATGTTTTTAGCAGGTCAGGGTTTTAATTGATACTTATTGTCTACTGATGCTATCAAATTTGACAGGTCACACTTTCTGTATGGTGAAATGACATGAAGAAGATCAAAATAAAAGTGAAATGGATTGAAACTGATATGACTGTAGAAATCACTACTGTATAATATGCTTCAATTCATTTTCTATTATTTTCAAATAAATTTCAATTATAGGTAATAAAATAGTTCAAATCGTCTTGCTCACCAAACCGTTGAGATATCATTAGAGCAGAAAAAAACACACTCTATATTGAATTCTTTGTTTAAGATTTTATTAAGTCTTACTCCGTATAAATATAAGGTGTGCACTGTTTTTACTTAGTCTTTGAAGTTGTTTAGAAGTTAAATCTTTCCTTTAACAAAAGCAGATGACAAAAATAGCATGAACAACCTATTTTTACAATCTTGAAATATTGAGTATCTTTGTCCCTGGATGGTTTTCAGAAATCGTCTGCAGCTTACCCCCTGTGAAAGATTTAAGAACTTATTCATGAAGTTCATGTACATTCATAAATGTTAAATGGTTATTCATGAGCGTAAAACTGTTTGTAACTTGTCCATGACTTTCAAAAACATGTTTATGAACATTAAGAACAGTTTCACAAATGTTTTCATGAACCTGTACTTGATGTTCAATAACCTGTTCTGGAATATTGTGCAAAAGGTCTGTGTTCATTAATGATCACTTATGTTCATGAAAGTTAATGAAGTCCATATATAATTTCTTGCATCTTTCGCAGGGTAGGCACCACAATGAGGTATAATGGAGTAAGAGGTTAACCCTTTACCAAACAATAACCACATTTGACCAGTTTGTTGCAGACGACTCTGGAAAACTTTTTGGGAAAAGGAGACACTGCTCTTAAGGAGCAATTCCTTCTTTTCCCACAATGTTTTCTTTCCTATCACAAGATTTTTTTTTAATTTCATCACATTTGAAATGTCGTCTGGAAACTCTTTCAAATTGGGAGAGTCGAGAATTTGGCTTTTGGTAGAGGGTTAACTTGGTGAGGTAGGACTGTTCATCATTAAATTGATTTACACTGTTCTTTGTACTAAGGTTATAAAGATTTAAAAAGGGTGTAAAGTGTGTTGGATCTGACTAAAAATAGGACTTTGTGACGCAAGAAGAATTTGTCCATGATGAGTACATATCTAAAAGTTTGATCCAGCACTTTAGTTTGTACCTGCATATCCTTCATTTTAGTAAAAAAAAAAACTTAAGCTTTAGTCCTGAACTTACTTATCAAAAGGCTAATTGCTATCAAAAATGCCTGATACAGGATCAAGTCAATTGACAACTCTCAGTCGACAAAAACCCAATGTTTGGCGGAGTTGTTTTTAAAATAAGAGGTATTGAAAGCAATACCAATGTTCTTGCATGCATTTTTAGAGTTCAGTGCATTACTATATCAAGAGCCTCACATTTGCGAAGGACTTATATAGTCTTGCACTGAACTCTCAATTGATCTGTCTTAGTTTTGAACACAATTTCTTTGGTTAAACTGTTATAAATATGCATTTCAAGGCGTACTGTGGACTGGTCAAATGAGAAATTACCATATCAAGACTTCTGTGCAAGACTTTATACCGGTATATAGATAGTGCATCAAATTTTGAAGGTCTTGCATGAAACCCTCGGTATCATACTTTCATTATAACCCCTTACTCCATACCTACTGACTTTGACCTGCCTGCGCCTTAAACCTATATGACAAAAAGAGCAACTTATAATCATCAATTCCTACTTTTATCATGTTTGTAACTATCAAATGTTTTAAGAATGTGTTTCTTAATGATTTTTATTTGTCAGCTGCTGGTATTGTTTTTTTTTTTGTCATTTAGGGCCAGTTTCATTATTCAATATGGGGGAAATGGGATGCCCAGGAATCATTGGGTCTGGTTCTGATCTATTTTTCTATTATTGCAAAGTTAGGTGCTTTTGAAGTTATGAAGGAAAGTTTGAAAGGCACTGGGTAAAACAATTTTAATAAATATCTCGTAAAGATTGTGATTCATGTTAAAATTGCATGTAATGGTGAAAAGAGAAGTCGGATATTTAAGGTACTTGTGAAGAAAGAATGATTTACAATGAGTACACTTAAAGCTTGGCAATAAATTCAGTACATACAAGGCGTAAATGAATCTTAAATACCTTTCAAGTCCAGGATTTTTTTCTCTTTCATGAATGGATAATATATGGTTGGTCCATTGAAGGGAAACTTAACTCATTAACACATTTAGATTTTACAATTATGTTAGGTTGTATCAACTTGACCCGTTCTCCCATATTCACAAATTTGTGATAAGTCTAAATTGAAAGCAACAACAGACAACACAATTGGCACGAAAAACACATATTTGCTGTATGAGATTTGGTAGAAACCATTGTGACAAAAAGATGAAAGGCTCTTCATGAGCCATTCATCTTTTTGTAACAATGGTTTCTACAATTGATTGATTGATTGATTGATTGATTGATTGATTGATTGATTGATTGATTGATTGAAAATTGTTTAATGGGGCAATAGTAGCTATGGTCAATTTGGGCACATATAAATGAATGAACCATAGATTACCATAAAGCATGAAGTCAAACAGTGGAATGGCTGATTTAAAGCAACTTACTCAGACGTTTGTGCTCTGGGGAAAGAAACATTAAAAAACTGATATAGACAATCATTTTTACCGTTTTCAATTTCTTTACTTCTAAGTTGCTGAAATCCATTGATTTCTTCAACAAATTTATGCAGATGCTTTAGACTTAGGAAAAGCAGACAACACAACAATCTATATTTAGAAAATTCCCCAGCATTCTAAGGGTTAGATACTGAAATACCCCATTACCCTGACCTGTACCTAAGGATACAAAGTTTGATTGTCTTGGTCACTATTAGTCCTTGTACTGAGTGTTTTAGAATGTGAGTTGTCCGAGATTTACCTAGATACTTAAGGTTTTGGAAAGCAGACAACACAAAAACAGCGTTCTTACGGTTAAATACCCCATTACCCTGACCTGTACCTAAGGATACAAAGTTTGATTGTCTTGGTCACTATTAGTCCTTGTACTGAGTGTTTTAGAATGTGAGTTATCCGAGATTTACAGTTCTACGAGGACACTGTGACATTAAGAGATGTGAAGTATGTGGTTTATCATATAAATATGTCACTCATTTCTTCGCCTTTATCTTTATCCTTTATGCTGCGGAATATATATACATTTGCCATATAATTGTAATTGAAACTATTTGTCAAAAAATATCTGATATGAATGAAAATGAAAGACAATTGTTGGGAGTTTGATCTTGTACCTGATAAATCGAAAAATTAAAAAAATATGTAAACCATCTTTCATAATTACCTTATGAATGTCACGCTTAATAGAAAGAGATAATTGGTTGATGTAGTACAACTTTAGTAAAGTATCAGGTATTTATAGCAATCTTGAAGTATCAAACTTTGATATTTTTGATAGCAGGTAAATTACTAAAGGACAGATGACATCACATTTTAACACTGATAGTTAATAAGGAATGTGTGAATGGGTGTGAGTGACACCTGTTTCTGTTCAAGTTATTGTTTAATTATTGACCAAGGATTACACTTTTGGAGACTAATACAATAAGTGGAAGCTTGCATAGGGTAACGAGGCATTCAGGTTCTAGGTTAGGACCAACTTTCGAATCCCAAAACCTTAGATACTTAGAGTTTCCTCTACTAACATTTTTAATTCTCTTTAAAGTGACTATATTAGTGATACTCATATGGTGTAAGGACCAGACAGTCATATTTTTCATAATTTTCGGACATCTTTTTCATTTTATTGTTGATTAATGTATTAACAGTTCTTGGTCAATACTTCTGAAATGAATTTAATTTGAGGGAAGGCGTAAAAAGGGAATTATTCACGTTTATGTATTTACAATGCAGTGAACATAATCTTTATGGTTTGACGATCATACCTTGCAAAGTGTTAAAGCTTGTTTAACTTTTTAAAGTAGATAACATTTTGGGATTATCTGTTTATCCCAAATACGTTTTTAATGACTGTGGGGTCAAATTGTTGAATTGCTTTGTTTTCATTCCAAATAGTTTGTTTGTGTGAAAAAGAAGTGGCAAAAAATGGATAAAGACAGTTGAAATAGTGGTATGTAATTTTTTGATAATACCCTATCCGCAAATGTAAGCATTATGGTAAACAGAAGTGTCGCTATTTCTCCAACGAGTGTTCTCTTTAAATCAATTTTTGTACTTGAATACTGAGTAAATTGTGTCAAAAAGAGGAGTTGCTTGTGACTAACAATTAAACATAATTGACAACAAAATGAACATATTTACATTTCGTATGGTTTTTGTACATTAAATTTGTATGAAATTGATGTGAAACTGAACACTTTCTATAATCTGGTTACTTAATATTGACTTGCTTTCTTACACCTTTATTAAACATTGGCAATCATTGTGATAAAACTATAGACATCATTTGCGGACTCAATATCACAAATACTATAGACTTTTATACAGCTTATATATGTTCATCTGGTGCTGCCTCTCCTTTAGCGCCGTTAGGTGTCATTGAATCCTCAATGCTCAATGTGGAGAACATAATGGGAACATAATAATCTGTTTTCTTATTCAGTAAATAATCATTTATGTCACACTGTTATCTTCCTTTAATGTATTAGAATAATTCCTCATCGAAATCCAACTTGATATTTTGCCATGAATGAATTGAATATTTACAAATTATTTCATGTCTATATAAGCTACATTGTTTCTTGTCCCAAAAAAATCATTCTTTTTCATATGTTATATGAAATCATGTTCTGAAATTCAAACTGATTTTCATTGAAGGGACTATCTTGTGGCCACAGGTGGGGAAAAAGATACTAATATTCTCATCTCAGCATGGGACAAAAATTGCAATTTAAATTGATACAATAGACTGTTATCATAGTGGCGACATGACATATGGTCATGTGAAAACGGCCGGATCACATTGACATTGAAGATTTTGAGGATTCAGTGCAAGACTGAAAAAATTCTTCACAAAAGTGTAGGACTTACTTTAGCAATGTATTAAATCCAATTTGGGACATTTGAAAATTTGGTGATTGGTAAAGGGTTCAAGTTTAACTGTTGTTATATGCTCTGGTTGTAAAGGAGTAAACAAAGTTGCCTTGCTCTACACCATGAGGATGACATTGACACCATTTTTATATCAATGGGGTCTGGTTGTTCAATCACATCCTGCATTTATATACATTGTTAGGCATCAATCTGCATCAGGGACTAAAACAAGAAAAAATGCTTGTACTGAGCTTAAGCTCCAATTTAGTTTTCCCAATGTGCTGATGGATATGTTGTATGGTACTTTCTTTTATTGTCATCTTCATTTACTATCATTTTGAACTGGCCACAAAATCCAAATTGAGTATATTTTATCCGTTAGTTTAACCTATTACTCCAAAAATGCAGAAGCATAATGAGAACTTTTCCACATTTTCATAGTCCATGATTGACATCTGCTCCTGCTTGCCTTCACGACACTTTACCAAGTCCCTCCTACATTACAATTTAACCCTTAGGTTGCTGGGTAATTTTCTAAAAAAAGATTTCTGTATCATCTGCTTTTCAAAACCTTAGATATTTGCTTAATTTTGATAGTTTTGAAAGATACTCTGAGTAACAAACAAGTTAGATCACAGGTCAGCCGCCAATTTACTTGGTGGCTGGCCTGGATCTGACCTGTTTGCATAAGCATTAAGTCGGTTCCAGCACTATAAGGGTTAAACAAGCCTCCTCAGATAAGCAGTGTCTCATTGCAACAAAATCATTTTACCCGATTCGACAAAACCAGGGTTCAAAGTAAGTTTTTCACAAACATGAAGCAATTACTATATAGCCTTGCATAGAACCCACAAAAAGGCTTATTATTTTCCATTTATAACAATTGCATTCCGCTAATATTTCAATATGGTCAAACCACATGATGTTAAGGAACGGGTTAACACAATAAAGAATATGGAGTGGAGTTTATTTGTTTAACCCTTTACCAAACGCCTAATTTTCAACTGTCCCAAATTGAAAGAGATTGGATACGACATTTCGAAATGTGATGATATTGAACAATAATCTTCTGATTGGGCAGAAAACATTATGGGAAAAGGAGAAATTGCTCATAGAGAGCAATTTCTCCTTTTCCCACAATGTTTTCCAGAGTAGTCTGCCACAAACTGGTCAAATGTCGTTGTTGTTTGGTAATGGGTTATCACAATATAGAATATGGAGAGGAGTTTATTTGTTTAACCTGAGTATCGGGACAGTGAGTGACATCAAAGACCCCTATATCATGTCTATATCAGCTTCTGAGGTAATTGACACATTCGGACTATTATCATATCTGTTATCGTATTGTAAACGGAAAATAGTATTTGTAAGATTTGGATATTCTCTTTCCCCCTTCTCCATAGGGAAGGTATTTGCGACAGGTCATGTTAAAATCAATTGTGAAAGAGACGATTAATAATTATGAAAAACTGCTTTATCGATTGACATTGAAATGATTTTCAAAGAAAAGATAGCCCTATGGTATAGGTCAGCACATTGTACTTTTGTCATAATGTTTTCAGCTGCTCTATGCTGCCACGGTATCAGAAGGTCATCTGTATCAAGGGCAGGGATTGGTGAGAGAGATGGCAGAAACCCTCTGATGCCTCTTTGCCAATTCCACAAGCGCAAAACTGAACAGATGGATTTAATAAGGTTTAAATCATGATAAGAGATTTTTTATACTTGTCTAAAAATGCAGAAAAATAGTTAAAATCAACCTAAAAACACTAAACCGGAGGTTGAGCGACTGATTTCCCTTGTCAGCATAGGTAGTGTGGTAGACCATTCACCAGCCGTGCTATGGAACCATTCAATCTGTCAGCATAGGTAGTGTGGTAGACCATTCACCAGCCGTGCTATGGAACCATTCAATCTGTCAGAATAGGTAGTGTGGTAGACCATTCACCAGCCATGCTATGGAACCATTCAATCTGTCAGCATAGGTAGTGTGGTAGACCATTCACCAGCCGTGCTATGGAACCATTCAATCTGTCAGCATAGGTAGTGTGGTAGACCATTCACCAGCCGTGCTATGGAACCATTCAATCTGTCAGCATAGGTAGTGTGGTAGACCATTCACCAGCCATGCTATGGAACCATTCAATCTGTCAGCATAGGTAGTGTGGTAGACCATTCACCAGCCGTGCTATGGAACCATTCAATCTGTCAGCATAGGTAGTGTGGTAGACCATTCACCAGCCGTGCTATGGAACCATTCAATCTGTCAGCATAGGTAGTGTGGTAGACCATTCACCAGCCATGCTATGGAACCATTCAATCTGTCAGCATAGGTAGTGTGGTAGACCATTCACCAGCCGTGCTATGGAACCATTCAATCTGTCAGCATAGGTAGTGTGGTAGACCATTCACCAGCCATGCTATGGAACCATTCAATCTGTCAGCATAGGTAGTGTGGTAGACCATTCACCAGCCGTGCTATGGAACCATTCAATCTGTCAGCATAGGTAGTGTGGTAGACCATTCACCAGCCATGCTATGGAACCATTCAATCTGTCAGCATAGGTAGTGTGGTAGACCATTCACCAGCCGTGCTATGGAACCATTCAATCTGTCAGCATAGGTAGTGTGGTAGACCATTCACCAGCCATGCTATGGAACCATTCAATCTCTTCACAGCCAACTTTTAGATCATTGTGAAAGCAGGCTTTGATGGTTTAATGCAAACTTCATGGAGTTTAGTTGGGTGCACTTGACCACTCTGATATCACTTTGATTACAATGAAAACTCAATTCAAAATGACCAAAGCCAAATAAAGCCTTGACTTGATAGCTACAACGTCCTTGGTTTCAATGGCTATTGTTCAAATGTTTATGATTTTTTGTTGGCTATAAGTCACCTGTGAAAATGTGTTTCAATTTCATCTGGTTCAAATTACTCAGAAGAGTGCAAGGATGGAGTAATATGCAGGTTTAAGTCCCTTGTGAGTTATAAAAATTTAATAAAGTAATAATTATTTTGTTCTGGTTGACTGGTAGCATGATGGGCACTTCCTTTCATTGTTAAACATCTGCACTTAAAAGTGTAGGTGTTCACTATTCATTGCTTAACCCATTACCAAACAATAACCACATTTGATCAGTTTGTTGCAGACGACTTTGGAAACATTGTGGGAAAAGGAGAAATTGCTCTAAACGAGCAATTTCTCCTTTTTCTACAATGTTTTCTGCCCTATCAGAAGATTATCTTTCAATTGCATCACATTTTGAAATGTCGTCTGCAAACTCTTTCAATTTGGGACAGTTAAAAGTTTGATGTCTGGTTAAGGGTTAACCTTTTCCATCATACGAATAACTGTAACTCAGGTCCAATTTGATTAAATAACAGTAAAACTCAATCCATTTAGATCTTGGTTTGAAACTTACCTTGATTCCTAATTCTTAAGCTATTCCTTCTACTACTTTATTGGCCTTTTTTAACCCTTATAGTGCTGGAACCGACTTCATGCTTATGCAAACAGTTAAGATCCAGGCCAGCCGCAAAGTTAATTGGTGGAGGCTTGTAATCTTAGCTGTTTGTTACTCTGGGTATCTTTCCTCATAAGAATTTAGCAGATATTTAAGGTTTAGAAAGCAGACGACACCGAAATCTATTTTTAGAAAAATTACCTAGTAATCATTATAGAGCAGAAAGCATTGTGGGAAAGAAAAAAATGCTCGTTATGAGCGCTTTTCCAACAATGTTTTCCAGAGTTGTCTGCAACGAAGTGGTTAGATGTCATAATTGTTTGGTAATGTGTCAATAATTGTTGCGCCCTTACTCAAAAACTTGGTGTTTGGTAAAGGATTAATGCATGGTTTGTTATAGGAGATATACAATTTCAAAAATGAAGTTTTTGGATATTATCATTAGTATCATTATTAAGGCTTTAAATGAACATTATTTCATTCGTTTTGTTATGCCTGGCTCATGCTGATTAAGAAAAACCTCATACTTAATAACCTATAAAGACTGGTCAAGCCAGTCAAGAAAATCTAAATGCCATCACTTTGATTTTACCAAATACTGAGCCATTGGTTCTAGTTCTATACTCTAACCATAAGGCAACATCAGGCCTTTACCAATGGGGGGAATATGGGCGAAGGAGATATAGGATGTTTGTTGAAACAAAGTGCCAGATTGACCATAACTTCCTTTTTAGCTCAAACTTAATTGGACATGATTAGTTGAACTGAATATCACATGCATGTGCAGTCTGCTTCTCTTTTTGCACTAAACAGATATAATAAACTTATTAGCATGTAAAGATTTCAAACCACAGTAGAAAACTTGAAAAGGAACATGTCAGAATGGTTATTGTCTATTATTGGTTTATATATTTCTTCAGATAAGTTTTTATTTCATAATATGAAGCAATGACTGTAACAAACTTTAACTTTTAAAAGTTTATTTGAAAGTTCTTTAAAGTGGGAGAATATGTTAAAGATATTGAATAAAAAAAATTAAAAAATGACCTTTATAAGAATGCAATTCTGCAATGTATTATTGAAAGTAGTGTGATGGTGCATTAGGTTAACTATTCGATGTAAATGTTTGATTGGGTGTTCTTTAAACTTTCCTCTTGTACAGAAATCCTCCAACACTTTGCAACAGATACAGCTTGAAACTGTTCATTTCTGTATGGGGTTTAATGCTAAGTAAGCCACTTTTCAATTCTATTACAGATTTTCTGAAACTCATTTTTACTAGGATAGGGCTCTAGAGAGCATTATACCATTGTCAGGGAAGGGATCAAACCAAGGACCCCTGAGACACAACTCAACCACTTTAACCACTCGATTGTGTAGGACTTAAAAATGGTTTCAAGAAAATGAACATATCTTTACACAATTTAAACTAAGTATGTTTCATTTTCAATGTTCAGTTTCTCAGGTACATTTTTGATTTTGATATGTTAACAAAAGAATTGTTCGTTTTTTGGAAAAAGAAGCCATAGTTTGTACATACAAAAACATATTTTCAAAAATAAATACTCTTAACAAGCAATTTCTCCTTTTCCCACAATGTTTTCTGACCTTTCAGAAGATTATTTCATCACATTTTGAAATGTTGTCTGCAAACTCTTTCAATTTGGGTCAGTCTAGAAATTGGCATTTGGTAAAGGGTTATTAAAGATTAGGGTTATTGATGACTCGAGACCAAGCTATCCCTGTGTGACCTTAGTTATTTTTCTAAGGGATTTCTAATAATCCTCAGGCTCTATAAATATTGATACCTATTAGAGGGGACCATTTGCTGCAAATTGTTGAATTAGTATGATTCTGAAGAAAAATACAGTAAATCATTTTATACAATTTCCATTTAGACTCTTAACATTTTTTATGATTTTTAAGGAAATGAAGTAAGTCATTGCAATAACCATTTTGTGATAATTTGCTCATTTTGCCTCAAAGGTTTATGTATGTCTTCTGCTGCTGCTGCTGTTGATGATGCTGATTTAAAACAACATTTAAATCAACAGAATAATTGAAAAGCAACTGTTACAATGTCCTTCAACCCATTCACCAACATTAGAACTTTTGACTGGACCAAATAGGAAACAACAGCTTTGAACTAAAAAAAGTATGAAAAACCATTATGTTAAAAAAGTATGAAAAAACTATTTAAGTTTAAAAAGTATGAAAACAGTTTATTTGATAAAAGAATGAAAGACCATTTAGGTAAAAAAATATGAAAAACCATTATGTTAAAAAAGTATGAAAAACCATCAAGTTAAAGAGTATGAAAAACCATCAAGTTAAAGAGTATGAAAAACCATTAAGTCACTTGTGACATTTGGAAAAAACAATCATGACTAATAAAAGAATCCCTCATAATAACCCTTTTGTCATTTTTGTCACAATTGTTTCTTTAGAGCTCTGCAGTAGATGTGGTAAAGTGAGGTATAATGGAGTATATGCCAGTGAAGGACTTTCACTAACTAGTCTTTCACAAATTCCTTGATATGGAATAAATGATTAAATAAAACGAGGAGAGTATTGAAAACAAACCAAACATATTGGTTTAGTCCCATTGGGTTTTGAATTGTGATACTTCAACATTATTGTATTAGATTATTGAGTTATTTAACCCTTTACCAAATACCAAATGTTTAACTGTTCCAAATTAAAAGAGTTTGCAGAGAACAAATGTGATGAATTGATAAAGAATCTTCTGATAGGGCAGAAAACATTGTGGGGAAAGGACAAATTGTTTGTTAAAAGCAATTTCTCTTTTTTCCACAATATTTTCCAGAGTCATCAGCAACAAACACCATGTGAAGGTATGTGTTCAGTGTTCTCATACTTTCTAAGGGATCAAAATGGCAGTTTAACACACCAATCCGATGTTCTTTACATCCCCCCTCTCTCGTGTATTTAGTTTAAACTTATTCAGTTTACATCAATTGTGAAACAAGATGAACCACACTTGATTTTCCTTCCAGAATGTTAACCAGCACTTGCGCAAAATGTGGATTAATGAAAGGTTGGTCGCAAGGAGGAACCCACAACTCACGAGATTTATACTCACAACCGTTGTGTGTTGATACTCGTCCCTGTGACATTACCCCTCTCTTACCCCCTCTCCCTACCAAACCCTACAGTGACTGGTCCAAACTGAAAGCAACTGTAGACAGCAATTTAATAGTATATGAAAAAAATATAATTTTCTCTAGAAACACTGGGAAGAGCCTGTTGTAACAAAATGTAAATGTGTTCCTCTTCTTAAGGGGTTATTACTTGATGCTAGGGATTTTGAAATTTTCCTTAAATCTTGATATTTTAAGGTGTGAAGAGTTTTGGCGAGCACAATTTACATCTGAATGTATGAAAGTCATTACTCAAATCACTCAAAGTAGTATAGTGGAATTAAGAGCGTTCAAAATGACCAATAATTAGGAAGGTGTTTGATAAAATCTGTTCGCACAGTGCCACAAATTGATCTAATCACAATCTGATGTGGATAAATATAACTGCATACATTCTCATGCAATTATCCCTTTAGCCCTTTTCTTCATTTCTATGATTTGAAAGGCTCATTTATATGCTTCCAAAGCAGCTGTAGCAGACAATTTAAAAAAACAGTGAATATAAAAGAAAAAAAAAATTCTCAAAGCAAACAATCTCTCCTTAATCACAATGATTTCTACCCAATATCATTTTTAAAGAATGTTTCACATCTATTGTTCAAATGCCATCTGCTGTTGCTTTCAATTTTGACAATGCTCAAATTCCTTCATAAGGGATTGGGTTTATAGGCTTTCTCAGAGTGAATGAAATTTAAAATGTGAGAAAGAGGTAAGACTTGGTCAATTTATCAAGCATGCACTTAAGCAAATTGTTTCCTCTTTGATAGTCTATAGCCCATAGTAGTTTCTGTTCAACATCTCGAACAGAAGGATTAATTATCCTTTACCAAAATCCATATTTTCAACTGTCCCAAATTTAAAGAGTTTTCAGACGAAATTTCAAAACGTGATGAAATTGAAACATAATCTTCTGATAGGGCAGAAAACATTGTGGGAAAAGAAGAAATTGCTCGTTACAAGCAATTTCTCCTTTTCCAACAATGTTTTCTACAGTTGTCTACAACAAACTGGTCTCATGTTGTATTTGTTTGGTAAAGGATTAAGAAACATGTTCAAAAGGAAACGTTTTTAAGCAAGCTTCTCATTTTTGTGTGGAAATGATTCTTTTTTAACTTTGAAAAAAGGGAATGTCAGTATTAAGAAAGCATCATGCAAGATGGTGTAAACTTTGTTGGTTACAGACAGCTTATTATTTCTTCAATATGATCGATTTTCTAAAAAAATTGAAAGAACACACCCTATCTTGATTATCCAATGTGAAAAAAAACGATCATTATGAATAGAAGAATTATTTGCTGATGATTTTCCTTTCCATTTTGAATATTAAGAAATTTTTTATTTATTCCAAAATATTTCATTACTGTTGGCTCCGGACTTCTAGGGACAGCATTCCTCACTTCTTGCAATACATCTGCAGAACAACTCTTTAACCCTTTACCAAATGCCAAATTTTTGACTGTCCAAAATTGAAAGAGTTTGCAGTCGACATTAATGTGGTGAAAATGAAAAATAATCTTCTGATAGGGGAAAAAACATTGTGGGACAAGGAGAAATTGCTCGTAACGAGCAATTTCTCCTTTTCCCACAATGTTTTCCAGTGTTGTCTGGAACAAACTGGTCAAATGTCATTATTGTTTGGTAATAAGTAAAACAGCTTTATAAAAAGAATAAAACTTTTGAACACCTGTCAATGTGTTTGAACTCATTTCATAACTTGTAATGCATTAAAGGTGCTTGTTCACACATGAGAAGGACAAACATTGGAGAAAAGCAATTGAAAGCAAAAATAATTGACCTGTACAGAGTAAACAAATATGCATTAAAATCCAAAAGCATTGCAACAATTATGAAATACACAAATTACCAGCTGTACTGTAAATATACTTTGATATATTGACACCATCTTGATTAATTATCATTCAAAAGCCAGCTTTTATTACATAAGACATCAATTTCTAAAGATTGTTTTTGTTTCAATAGAATTTCATTTCAGCTTTAACATTTTCCCATCTATGAACAAGCAGCTTTAATGGGTTAATGTTATAGTAAATGTTGAACTTTTCTGTAAACACACAGGACATTTCCCTTGTGGTAATGATCTGTTATGATAAGATTTGGAAATGAAATAATATTTACCAAGGCGGAACTTTGTAACTTTGTCTTACTCATTTGCCTGGGAAAGGTTTGTTTGGACAATGAGTTATTTAGGAGGGTATTGTTCATGTCACAGGTAAATAGACTGAAAGCAAACTATATTTTCTCTGACCTCTTACATTATATGAACAAGGCTTGGACTAGTTTTCTACAGTTTACCATATCATCCATGCCAAGTATAAAGGTTGTATCCTCCTCATTAGAATAAAAGCTGAAAAAAGGAAACAAAAAGACAATCAATTTAGTTTTAAAGTTTGATACCATGTTGATAAAAGAAGTTTTTTAAAAGAGAAAGAAAAAAGAATCAACATTGCTGTATATATTTATTTTCCTTTCCAAAGTTCTGATGGGGGCAAAACCCAAAGATAACAGTTAGGGACTTCAATGCAAGATTATACAAAGTCATTAACTAATGTTTGGCACCAAGTATTGCATTGGCCCCTCAAGTTGATATTTTACAAGTATTTTTTTTATTTTATGACTCGATACTCTATAAACCCCTTGAAGCAGTTAACTTATTTTTGAAGGGTTTGGTAATCATCGATTTAAAGATGAAATTATTTCAAATTGGCAATTTCATACTTTGATTTTTGCTCAATTTGGGAAATAGGTTGTCATTATTCACACCTTGTGATCTGCTAAAGTGTATTTGATAATAGTTTATATTGTTGGTTCAATGCAAGAGTATAGTAAGTGCTTCATAAACATGAAGCAGTTACTACAGTATTGCATTAAACCCTATATTTTCTGCTGCAGGTTTGCTATATTGAATGATAAATCAAGGGTTCAATGCAAGACTATACAGTAGGTGCTTCATGTTTATGATGCACTTAATTACTGTATAGTCTTGCATTGAAACTCTTACAATATGGACCTTTGGGTTGACAGCCTGTTCATTATGATATGCAGCAATTATAAGTTAATAAACAGGTCCTCACATCTAATTCAAACGTCTTCTGCATGCCAGCGGGCATTCAAAGCTGTCTGTTTCGGGGGAAGGTTAAAAAACTCCTAGGAGGGGGTTGTACATCCTGTCTGGCATTGAAAAATGTTCGCTCTCCTTTTACCTCAATGTTTTATAAATGTTTGTTCTTAACCCTTATAGTGCTGAAACTTCATGCTTATGCAAACAGGTTAGATCCAGGCCAGCCGCCAAGTAAATTGGCAGCTGGTCTGTGATCTAACCTGTTTGCTACTGTGAGTATCTTTCCTCATCAAAATAAAGTAGATATTTAAGGTTTTGGAAAGCAGACAACACGAAAATCTATTTTTAGAAAAATACCCAGCATTCTAAGGGTTAATGCTGTCTATAATGTGAAAAGGGTCAAGACCACCTATGGGGGGAACCAGCCTGTCCATGACAAACTGACCAATGAAAAGTGATGGCAGTCCATGACTGACAGTATGAGTGGTTAGCCGAATCCATTACCAACTTATTAACTTCTCTCATAAAACTGCCATTTAAGTGGCCCAGGAAGCTACAATTATCACAACAATGGTCGTTAAATCTTGATTAACAACAGGCTTTCATGCTACTGCTGCTTGTATTAAGCTTCCTTTTGATCCACATCTTTACAGGAGCATAGTCTTCATCCCTTAAATGCTTGATTAGGAGAATTGTGGCCATTATTTCGCAATTAGTTTGAAGGTGCTTTGATGGAAAGCTCTCCATCATTTCACATGTTATGAGGGTTATATACCTAACCTTACAGAACGGTGGTTGACTAAGCCAGTACAGAAATCTTGAATGACCATGGACAGGCTTTTTCAAAGATATCTCATATGAAAGATTCGAGAACTAAATTATTAAATTAATGAATGTTCATGAACATTAAATGGACATACACGAACACTTAATTTTTCATAAAATTCAAGAACATGTTCATTGACATCAAGTACATGTTCATGAAAACATTCATGAACCTGAGCTTGATGTTCATGAGTATGTTCTTGTAATTTGCGAACAAGTTAAGTACAGTGTTGAGTTCATGAATGGCCATTTAACATTCAGGAATGTTCATGAATAACTCTTGATTTTTTTCACAGGGTTTTATATGTTGTGCTTCAAAGGCCCATTTGTTATTTGGAGGTCTTAAGTTAAAATCTTTTACTCACACAATAGTCTCTCCTATTTCAGATTATTGGAACTTGGAATAATTTAACACTGTGCAGTTTTGGTGAGGAAACACTAATTCGAACATGGTTTAGGTACAATGGGCACCATCATGTAACCTTATTTCTGTTGAATGCAAATTGTAATATTAAACCCTTATCAAGCAAAACAAACTGTGGATGGATAGATCAATATCATGATGGGTTTTCTAAAAGATCTTTTTTGTAATGTAAACAATCAGTTTTGTTGATTATAACTTAAGATAAGGACTGTCCTCATGACTCAGGTTTAACATGTTTCATTATGGTGTTTACATGAGCTTTTCTTCTTTCTTAGTCACTCCATCTCAAGAAAACACAAGCATCAGCCTCAATCAATAACAGCATTCTTGATAGATAAACATTGTGATAAAAAGCATTTTTCCCATTCTGAGCAAATTCTGTTTTCATCACAATGTTTTCAAATATCATGAGCTCCAACAGTATCTATAGTAATTTTGTTTGTAATAGGGAAACATTTTGCACTTACAAATGTCATGTAAAGCATCAAAACTACTGCAGATTGTCTAAAGCATTCACAGCCCACTGCCACCAAGGAGTGCTTGAATTTCATTCTGTCTAGTATCAGTGAAGCATGTTTTTATAAGAAAAAGGCGTACCCCTCCCACACTTCACCTGACAAGTTTATGGCTGTCCCGCTTCCTTCAATTTGTGTAATTTGGAACGCCTACATTGTGGTTTCAAACAGATGAAAAAGCCTTGTTAACTCCTTAATCTGTACTTCCTCAGTTGCATCAGTTACTCATTATTAGTAAAATACAAGATAGCACCAAGAAACCTGAATGATGTCTGTTCCCTCAGAGGACTTTCTTCTTTGAGTTGAGACTGTAAGGGCATACATAACAAAAATGTTGTAGGAAAATGGCTAGATGTTGTCTGCTGCTTCTATCATGGGATCTTCATAGCTGCTTCAGACGTCTTTAAGAATGGAATGAATAGGAGAAATTGCTGAAATCACTGTTGAAAAATTCCAGTTTTCTATCGATACTATTCAAAACCCAGGAAAATTATCAAATTTGCAAACTTTGATAGATGTCTTTAATTATTTCTTCATAGGCAATTTTGTGTCCAGTCAATGCAAATTAAAAGAAATAAAAGACAACAAGATAGTAGTGTAAACCATGAAATCAATAACGACTTCTTTTGGATGGTTGTGAAGAAATCATTGGTTTAAAAGAAGATATAGCTCACATGGACTTTTCTTCTTTCAATGTTTTTCCCTTTCCCACAGCCTAAAACTTTGTATCAGGGTTCAATGCAAGACCATAGCAAGTCCTTTGTGTATGCGAAGATTTTACAATAGTTTAGCACAGAACTCTCAATATACGTTTAAATGATATCTGGTAAGGTGAGGGTTAACCAATCACTAATTGAGACCTCAAAAAGTCTGAACAAAGTTAATTGACATCTAGTGGCAAATGTAATACAAGTTTCTGCAGAAGTTTTTGTACAGTTTTGTTATTCTGGCAACCAATTTGGACACCAGTTAGCGGATAATTGTCAAAAAAGAGGAAGCTTTCAGTCTAATTACTTCCACCTGTGAACCAATAAAAAATCACCATCACATCTTGTGTAGAACTTACCTGTAATACAGGCTGTTGGGTTATAACCCTTTCCCAATCAATCCATAGAGTAGAGAATTTACTTGAATCAACCTATTGTGAAACAAGGGATCAAATTTGCCTTATTCTTACAACACTCAGTTTTGAGCAACATTTCATCATCAAACTTAAACAGAACTTTTCAATTCTCACTCATGGCAATTTATGATAAGTTGAAAAAGAAATAAACAGCAGATGACAATTTTTATTAAACATGTTTTTGATAGAAAACATTGATTAATGAATAAGTGCTCATTAGGAGTAAGTTATCATTTAGTGTCTCAATGGAGTCTTATGACTTAAATCGATTGTTGAGTAAGTGGATTATTCAAAGCTTGCTATACTTTTTCTTATGCTGGCATTTGAAACACTTTCAGTTTAAAGTTTCTCTGACCAGTTTCCTCATATGGTATTTTGCAGCTGGTTCAACAAAAGAAAACATTGGCAGATTATAATCAAAGTAAAAAAAGTCATGTTTTTTTGTGGTTTATGGAAGAATCTATTTGACAATCTGTGGAATTGCTTTAACAGAATAGTTTCTTTGGTTGTCTGCTGCAGGTGCCCAAAACTATATCTTCTCTTATTCCATGATACAATACATCTCTCTTTTATGCATTCTGTTGTAGCAGTCTTCTGAAACAAGTGTGACAAAAGAAAAATCTATTCTTATTGAGCAATTTATCTTCTTTTGACAATAGTAACTAGCTAATATCACAATGAAACAAAAATGTACCATGCAATTTTGTTGTTGTCTGCTGATGCTTTCAATTAGTACCAATCATAACAGTTAAGTATTGAAGGGGGTTGCTCAAGCAACTGGCCCTTTGGCACAGAGGTTACAGTATCTACTCACTATCTTTCTAAAGCTTACCTGGCTGGGTTTGATGCCCAGCACATAATGGGTCAGATTTCCTTGCATAAAATGAATCACTTTTCAAGTTAAAAATGTTGTTTCTACGAAGATGCTTGATGCAGCTCTTGTGGATAATGTTGAGTAATCAAAAATATTCTTAGGTCTGTAAAAAGTAGCCAATCATACTTAACTCCTAATTACACTAATGAGTATTAAAAAATATAAAAAGCAACGGCCTAGTGGTTAGAGTATAGAACTATAAACCACATGGCCCCTTTCCATTTTGGTTCAAATCCTGGTGATGCAAAATTTTGATTTTCAAGAGTGCTGATGGTACTCTACGGTTTAACCCTAGTTCTTATGTTCTTATGGGCAGTTGAATTTTGAGTCTTCCTCCATCTAAAGAGTGGAGCATCACAACATAACTGAAATAATGTTGATGTGATGTAAAACCAATTTTGATAATAATAACATGTAAACACAGTTAGGATAGATTAGATATCAAAATACTGAAATAGTGTTGAAGAGGAGGTCCCATCAGTTAAATATCTTAAAAAAGATTTGCAACAAAATTTGGCTGACATTCTGTTTATTAAACACTTGTTATTCGTTACATTGGGTATGGAAATTAACTCAGATGCATTACAAATGCATATTCATGAAGTTAATGGTGATTAAAGTGGTATAAAATACGTCACAATATAACAGATGTGGACATTGCAGCTAGGCCGCCTCCACAACCATCAAGTATATATAAAAAAAAAAAATTAACCCACTAACAAACAATAGCAACAATTGACCAGTTTGTTCTAGATGACTGTGGAAAACTTTGTGGGAAAAGTAGAAATTGCTCGAAAATATTGAACCTTCAAGATGTATCCTAGTAAGGCTGCGATATAACTCTTCATACTTAACTGATTACCAAACAATAATGACATTTAACCACTGTGTTACAGACGACTCTGGAAAACATTGTGAAAAAAGGAGAAATTGCTCATTCAATATCTCCTTGTCCCACTATGTTTTCTGTCCTATCAAAAGTCTGCAAACTCTTTCAATTTGGGTTAGTTGAAAATTTGGTGTTAGGTAAAGGATTAACAGAACTCATCAACATTGATATAGTTTCTCCTTCTATTCGCATTGATATTCTATTTCACCTGCTTATGATTAATACGTATTAAAGGCATATTTATGCAGTGATGGGTTAGATGAATGAAGTAGGGGAAGAATTAATTAATAGGATTTTCGGTTTTTTGTTAATTGCATATCAGCATTCACAGACACCTATTTGTGCTTTTCTTTGCAGATAAATTATCACCAGCCGTTTGTACCAATTAGTTTGTCAGAGAGCAAAAAAACTATCGTAAACGATCTTTCAACCACTCTCAAGGAATAATATGAGCCGATTCCTAACAAAACTGTGACGCTTGTAGTCTGATTTAATACATGCGATGATCCCATACATCTATTAGGCATTATATCATTGAGTATTTAACAAATATTTCTTTTTAGTGGGCTACAAATTATGTGCTTTCATGAGATGGTTGAAATGATTACCTATAAACTAGGATTATTACAAGTTAAACATTGTTTTGTTTAGATTTAGTACAAAATGCTTTTCTTGAAGCCCTTTGCTAACACTATTTCTGGATTTGGTTCAACTTGCAAATTCAGAACTTGAGATGCTTTTTGAAATTTTAGAATACAAAAAAAATATATACAAACAACTGTAAATTAATCAATTTATTAATTGTTTTGTCACAATGGTTTCTACTCAGAATATTATATGAAACATATTTTTTTCATGGTATATTGTGTTGTCTGCTGTTGCTTTCAATTTAGAACAATCACACAATCCAAAATAATGGATAGGTTACCAAGGTGTAGCTGCATTTATTGTACAGAGCAGAGTGGGTGGAGAAGACCTCTTTGCAATGGCTTGTCTAAGCACTGCTTGTTTGCATAACTTGGCGTTTATTCTTGATATCTTTACTTAACCTTGTCTCCCGAATAATGCAGTGTAGTTATTTGAATTGACGGAAATAATTTGAGGCAATTATTTCTTTTAGATTTCCATTTTTTTCACACCTTTCTTCACATGATATGATTCTATTTCGTTCTCTCCTTGTAATTGACTATAGCGGCACAGACGTTAAATATCAGCAGGCTCTCTCTGAAATCTATATTTGATTCTTTATAAACCAGTTCCTGTTAGGAAATAAGTCAAAGGGTCCACAATTTGACCCAACGTGAAGCCTATGGTACTCTTACTCAACATTAAGCCTTTCCCAAACAACACATTTTCGACTGTCCCAAATTGAAAGAGTTTGCAGACAACATTTCAAAATGTGATGAAATTGAACAATATTCTTCAGAAAGAGCAGAAAACCTGGGAAAAGGAGAAATTGCTCATTACGAGCAATTTCTCCTTTTCCCACAAGGTTTTCTAAAGTAGTGGTTATTGTTTGGGAAAGGGATAAGCCTCTAAATAAGTCAGAATTATTGCTTTGTGTACTGGTAAGGCTTCAATGGACGAGTGGTTCCAGTAAAATAATCACATGGCCCCTCTCTGTCAGATGTGCTCAAGTCACAGTAATAGTTTTGGGTCTCAATGAAATGTGGTCTCCTATTTGACCAGCCTTTATGGGTAGTTAAACTTTGGGTCTTTGGCCATTGGTACAATATGCTGAGCATTGTAATATAACTGAAATACTGTTGATGTGAAGCAAAACCCAAACAATCAAACTCTGGCAAATTGGAAGGCTCAGTCTGAAATCTGTCTTCAAAAATCTCTTATTTACTCTTACAGGTGAAAAAAGCATAAATACCTGCTCATTCATGGACACTGCCATTTGCAAATCTGTTTTATATTGTAAACATTGGTCCCGTGATGACCCTGTCTGCTTTACCTATTACAACTTTATATTGAATCCCTCTGCCACAACAGCTCATTTTTGGACTTGGGGTTAATCGAAGAAATGATCTTTAGATATTACCTTCAGAGAGGTTTTTTTTAGCTCACCTGAGCACGTAGTGCTCAAGGTGAGCTTTTGTGATACCGAGATGTCCGTCGTCCGTGCGTCCGTGCGTCCGTGCGTCCGTGCGTCCGTGTGTCCGTGCGTGTGTCAACAATTGCTTGTGAACACTCTAGAGGCTACATTTATGATCCAATTTTATCAAAATTGGTCAGAATGATTGTCTCAATAAAATCTTGGCCAAGTTCGAAACTGGGTCATGTGGGGTCAAAAACTAGGTCACTAGGTCAAATAATTTAAAGTTTGTGAACACTCTAGAGGCCACATTTTTGGTCCAATTTTGATGAAAGTTGGTCAGAATGATTGTCTCAATAAAATCTTGGCCAAGTTTGAAACTGGGTCATTTGGGGTCAAAAACTAGGTCACTAGGTCAAATAATTTAAGAAGTTTGTGAACACTCTAGAGGCCACATTTATGGTCCAATTTTGATGAAAGTTGGTCAGAATGATTGTCTCAATAAAATCTTGGCCAAGTTCGAAACTGGGTCATGTGGGGTCAATAACTAGGTCACTAGGTCAAATAATTTAAAAAGCTTGTGAACACTCTAGAGACCACAATTATGGTCCAATTTTTATCAAAATTGGTCAGAATGATTGTCTCAATAAAATCTTGGCCAAGTTCGAAACTGGGTCATGTGGGGTCAAAAACTAGGTCACTAGGTCAAATAATTTAAAAAGTTTGTGAACACTCTAGAGGCCACATTTATGTTCCAATTTTGATGAAAGTTCATCAGAATGATGGTCTTAATGAAATCTTGGCCAAGTTTGAAACTGGTTCACGTGGGGTCAAAAACTAGGTCACTAGGTCAAATAATTTAAAAAGCTTGTGAACACTCTAGAGGCCACATTTATGGTCCAATTTTGATGAAAGTTGGTCAGAATGATTGTCTCAATAAAAATGTTGGCCAAGTTTGAAACTGGGTCATGTGGGGTCAATAACTAGGTCACTAGGTCATATAATTTAAAAAGCTTGTGAACACTCTAGAGACCACAATTATGGTCCAATTTTTATCAAAGTTGGTCAGAATGATTGTCTCAATGAAATCTTGGCGAAACCAATAAACGACTTTGAGATACATTTTCCAATTGTTATTATTTTAATTTGCCCAACCAATTGTTACTGTCCCTGCTTTCACAAACCTAAATTTCCTTCATCTGAATTCTCTTTGTCTTGGTGAACATTAACTCAAGAAGACAAATACAATACACATAAAAAAATGTTAACAAGCAAGAGCATTGGCTTAGAGTATTCAATGCAATTAGCACTTAGAAGAGTTTGAAACATACCAACCACTCTGTCTTAAATATACCTCTTTTTCAAACAGAACTCAGGTGAGCGATAAAGGGCCATTATGGCCCTCTTGTTTATATTTGTTTTTGACATAAAAATCTTAAACCGCACCAAAGAATTTGTTTTGTTTTTTTTAAAAGGAAATATTGTTGAAAGAAGGGCGATTTTCTTCTCCCTTACAATTATTTCAAAAGTTATCCACCACTAACCTAAAAATTTTCCCCAGACATAGTCTTATAACATAATCAAAATAGAAAAGATGATAAGGGCAAAGTGTTTAAAGGAAAAGTTCATATGATGATCAATGTATCCGATAGTTTTTTTGTTTACAGAAGTTTCAAGCAGGCAAATTCTTGCTGTCATTTGTCCCCAGGTTAAGGATTCCTGCACTCTCAATGCACCATTCAACACTTTGAAATAGAAAGAGTGTGCAGAGGTCGCTTGATGTAGTCATGAAATTGTAAGATAGTTCTAAGATGGAATCAAGATATTGTGTAGGGATAAAAGAAATCATTGTTATGTCTTCCTCCTTATTCAATTTTCTCATGTTTAAGGCTTGATGTGTCTAGCCCATATTCAACTCATCAGCAGACGACAAGTATAAATTATGAAAAAAAAAAACACTGTCTCATGATTATGTTTGCATAAAAACATTGAGACCAAAGGAGAAACTGCTCTTATTATGTGTTCATATGGAGGAATGGTTTAACCATTTACCAAACACCAAATTTTTGAATGTCACAAATTGAGTTTGAGGCGACATTTCAAAATGTGATGAAATTCAAAAATAATCTTCTGATAGGGCAGAAAAAATTGTGGAAAAAGGAGAAATTGCTCATGTTTGCCAAAGTCGTCTGCAACAGACTGGTCAAATGTCGTTACTCTTTGGTAATGGGTTACATATGTATCAAAGGATACTTTCTTGTCTAGAAACTGTTTGATTTGTGTTTGTATGATCGCTAATATTTTCAAACTGCCCAACAGCAATTGACATGCATTTCTTCAACATGTGTCAAAAAGATAGAAATGTTTATGAGTTATGAGGAGAATTGAGGTACTCCTCTTGCAAATGATGCCAATTGAGCATGCCTAAAAAGAGTGCATGCAGTACTTTTATCTAACTGTTATTTTACTATAATAAGATGACTTAATTTTATTCTCTGCTATTGCTTTTAATGTGGATCAGATTCAAATATTCCAAAGGGGAAATGGGTTGAAGTGAGTCTTTAATATCGGTTAACCCTTGTAGTGCTGAAACCGACTTCATGCGTATGCAAACAGGTTAGATCCAGGCCAGCTGCCAAGTAAATTGGCAGTTGGCCTATGATCTATCCTAATTGCTACTCTGAGTATCCTTCTTCATCCAAAATATTCATATAGTTAAGGTTTTGGAAAGCAAATGACACAGAAATCTAATTTTAAAAAATTACCCAGCATTCTAAGGGTTAATACATTCAGCATTTTGCGTAACATGTCTAAATTGAAAGTCTAATTGAGAAGATAGTCTTTCACTAAACATAAAGTCTTTCACTGAACTCTTTTTCACTAAACATAAAGTCTTTCACTGAACTCTTTAGTCTTTTACTAATCCTTAGTCACTTACTGAACTCTCTAGTCCTTTACTCAACTCTCTAGTATTTCACAAAAGTCTGGGTATGAAGTTAAGCCTTCATTTAGTTGTAAGGGTTGTTTAAGAAGATGGACTGTAGCATTCTGACAGAACCCTTTAGAATAAATCAGTCTTTGTGTCCATTACTTCATCCTTTAGAGTGATTCTAAAGATGGACAATAGTCTAGCAGATAAAACTTGTAAGATTGCTTTTTACAAGAAACAAGTTGTCCAAACCAAGCCATTAATGACAAGTGTGATGGGTCAATGAAACTGCCAGTAGCCGTTTTGGACAGCAGATGTCTTGTTCTAGTTTTATTGTCGTAAAAATGTTGAAAATAAGGAGATTGTTTTTTATGTATGTGTGGCTTTAATACAGTTTAAAAAAAAGAAAAAAGAATAGAGAACAATTTGTATCTGTTTTACTAATTGTTTGTTATATTCTTTTGCAATAAAAACAAACAGATGCAAAGATATTGCCCATTATCTGTCCGTAGTATTTGTTTCATATATATTTTGGGTAATATATTAAAACCAATTACTTAAAGTGCAATGATATCTGTTATGGCAAAATGGTTGAACCCAATGCCTGATATGTGATTTTAAGATTTGCTTATATTTAGAGCAGTAGAAGACCCCAAAATAATGTAACAATGACAAATAGAATGCCATAAATATTACAGAGGGGAGAAAACATTGCAACAAAAATGAAATGTGTTTGTTAGTTCTTTTAAAGATTTTTGTTTCGGTATAGTTCTTTTCTAACACCTTATAATATTCAAAAGCCTCTTGCAGAAGAGTTGTCATAGAAATGGTAAGAATCTTGTCAACAGTTTAATGTAGCAAAAATATTGAATGTACAATAGGGGTTTCATTCAGGTTTTGTGTCATCAAACAGAGATGCAAAAATGTGCGCCATGGAGGTGTATTTCTCATCCAATAATTTCAAGAAAAATTGAAGCAATTTCTGATAAGAACGTCATAGGAAACTCCTTTCTCTGATTTGATAACCTTCAAGATATATTTGTAATGCATACTTTATGATCGCATTTGGTGTTGCATAACAGCAGACACAAAATCCCTTAATAAGAGAGTGATATAAAATTAAAGATTAACTGTCAATTCTGTTTTACTTTACCATAGTAAAAATAGGTAGAATCATGGAATATAGTTAACCTTATTTGTTTGTTTTACATTGATTGTGAAGCAAGCTTAAAGCTTGTTCAAAGCCACTCTCAATGACTTATTCCTGGATATTTAACCAGTACTCCAGCTGATTTGTGGGTAAGTCTCGGAAATTTTCACATCACCCTATAATAGGGATTTAAACCCGGGACCTAAGACAACTAACGCATTTTGTATGGTAAGCAGTCATTCAAAAGGCTAATGCAATAGAAATGGTTGTCTTTTATTTGATAGTACAAAAACAAAATGAAAATGTACATCATTACAGAACTGATTATAAGTGTCTGCTTCAACTTACCAGTAGTTGCAAATCTCAGGAAGTGAGAGTGGACAAATAAAGAGCTAAATGGAAGTTTATCATTATTGCTGTATGTTTGACAGTTTGATTGTATTTTGTCAGCTACTGGTCAATTATTGGATGTTGGGAACTGTCAGAAGCCGGAGTCAAACTGACAGCTCTATATTATCATCATCTGTATGTATCACTCTATATACAACCCAGTCTCACACCATGCCAATATGGGCGGGGCAGCGGGGCCAAATGACTTATGTACTTTCAAAATCAGGAACAAAAAATTGCTAACTAGTGTCTCATTTGTACCGGATATACTTAATCAAATTGATTCAGAATCTTTGACACATTCAAATTGGACGCAATTACAATGAATATATACATTTCTTTTGATATTTTGGGTTGAAAACAACTTTAATCCTTTGTCACAATGATTCTTTCACATGCTTCAGGTTGTTTGAAACATGCACATACATCATATCCAGCATTCAATTCAACACAAGCATAAGTGTTTCACTAATAAGTGAAAAGGTTATATTACTGTGATCATATCCACAGTTGCAATTATAATGGATATTTAAAGAAAGTAAGAAAGAAAATGCAAAAGAATGAAAGTCTTCATTGGCCAACATGTATTCATTTTTACAAAGTAAACATGTTTTACATGAACACAATTTGGGCTTCTTGAAATTCTTTTAAAGTTGTCCATATAAGGGAAGGTTGTGCGAGCTTTACATAATTAAATTGCTAATGAAATCATTTAATAAAAAAAAAAGAAAAGTAAATGACCACCAGTTCTTTTGCATTTGCAAACATTTTTGCTTAAAGTTTTGGATTTTGTACAGATATGTATTATTTACCATTGAATGATCCTCGAGGGAAAAGTTATCAAGAGAGTAATCTTGTTTGAAATCTCTAACAATGTGTTTGATATTTATTCATTTAACACCTTTTTGTGAGCCCCACTATTGGCCCACACAGTAGGCCTTCAACCCTTTTCTCTTTGTAAGTCTTGGGTTCAATAAAAAAAAAAAAAAAAATCAGCTGGCCATTTTATTTTTTTATAGTAAACTGGAGCAGGATTTTTTAGCAAAGAATAGCCACTATTTTTTTGTTTTTTTCACTATTAAAAAGAAAGACAAACAGCACAAATAGAGACAGAGAATTGTGTTGCAATGAACAAGTTCTCATGATGTAACATTGTTTTCTAGTTTTGACTGTCAATATGTTTTAATATTGATTTCTGTATTTTCTTATAATGGTGGTTTGATGGGATATCAATCTTCATGGTTAGGTCAGAAATCAACAGAATAATGTAACGTCTATTAGGCAACTAACATTAAGGATGCCAGTCATTCAGAAAGGGTACCAATCTGAACACATCAGGTTTATCCAATGAAAACACCTCTGAAATAATAGGGATGACGGCATATTGTTTCCCACGAGAATGACGTCACTTTACTTTCGTTTTTAAAAATAGATCTTAGATATGAAATCTTAAAAGTTGTTAAATTTGATTGAGGAAACAACAACATGTATACATGTCACAACAACAATTTTGCCATTTGGTATGTGTTACTGATAAAAAATGATTTAAAAGGATGTCCAACACTTCCATACACATTGAACTACTTAACGTGCACGCTTAGAAAATGTGCCGGATGCCGAATTACCCGAAAAATTGTAACCCTACACTTATATCCGAGGTGTATTTCACAGCTCACGGAAATACCCGAGAAGTTCCGATTGAAAGGGTACTTGTGTCCTGTGTTAAGATAGCTTTAGACCAGGATTTAATAATAACTTCACACGGTTCAAGATGTAGTATTTGAATGTAGATGATGGCCTTTACAGCAAATTTGTTTTTCTGAAGACTGTTTTTTACTTCTACATGTCTGCGCTGTGGAAAACAAAGAAAAGTCATTAAACATATTCCTTTTCATTGGATTTTCTGAATTGTCCTTTTTTAAAACAAAGACAGCTGGCATATTATGCTGGTGGGGAAATCACTTGACCAATGTTTACCTTCTTATGTAGAAACAAGATGGCTTTGCCACAGATACTTTTGCTTTTTTCACCTACTTTTACCAATGATAGCCAAATAGTGTACCCTGCATGAGTTGATCATCAACTTTCCATTACTGATGGTATATAATAACCCATGCTTTATAATGGCGTCACATCTAACACTTGGCAGAAAAATCACAGTCAACGGCGCACATGTGTTAAAAGTAACGCTGTTATATAGCTGGGGGTTATCATATACTACCGTACCGGAAGGTTGATGGTCAACTCATGTGGGGTACAAAGTATGGCTATCATCGGTAAAAGTAGGTGAAAAAAAAAATTGCTGTGGCACCTGATTCCACGACTTGTTATCTAGGGCTTCATTTCATTGTGTTATAGGGTAAAACATGCAATACTTTGACAAAACGCCATTATTATCGCAATTTAATAAAAAAAATTTGGGGGTTGTTTCTATATTTCACCCTGTAGAGGTGTTAAATGCCATTGTTATGAAGAAATGGATTATTGAGGGAGATTATCTCAAATCCACCATGAGAAAGGGAGGTAATACCGTGACATAATGTGTGGAGGGCTAATCAGATGTAATATGTTCAACTGCTTACATAATACTGCAGCATTCATAATTGATTTATTATAATCTCTTTTGTCTTTGATATTCTGCCTCATTACATCTCAATAATGGAAGTTTTATTATGGTAAGAGATATAATGTTGACACCAGCTTTAAATCAAAATATGTAAACAAAAATAAACATTTAGATTTATCTGTGTAGTATTTGATATGAGGTTGTGATTGATTTAACAACAGACATTTTGTATAGGCTTCAATTCATGACACTTGGTGGGATATGACACTTGGAGGAATAAATATATTTTCATTTGTAAAGCTAGGTTTTGGTAAAAGACTAGTACTGGTTAGGCTACAAGAAATATCATTATCTCACCAAATACACTATCTTAACCCATGACCAAACAATAACAACATTTTACTATTTTGTTGCAGATGACTCTGGAAAACATTGTTGGTAAGGAAGAAATTGCTCGTGATGAGCAATTTCTCCTATTCCCACAATGTTTTCTACCCTATCAGAAAATGATTTTCCAATTTCATCATATTTTCAAATGTCGTCTGCAATCTCTTTCAATTTGAGACAGTCGAAAAATTGGCGTTTGGTAAAGGGTTAATACAGGATGCAGATAATTCAGAAAGCTCTTACCAAGGAGCTCTCTGAATGGCTGACGTTTATATAAAGCTTTTAATAGTCTTGAACATTGCAATTTTGTCTCATTTTACTCTGGTCTCTTAATACAAGTTTGACTGTACCTCAAACAAAAGACATATAAACCCATAGGAAGGGTAAGGTTTGTCCCCTTACACCATAATACCTCACTTTTTAACGCACTTGCTGCAGGATACTTTTGAATTCACTGTTACAAAAGCACAAATTACTCAAATAAGGTTGTTTATTGTATTGCAACTATGGTTTCTTCCCGAAATCTTTAGTTGAATGTTTAAATCTTTTTCTCTATACTTTGTCATCTGTTGCTCCTGTTATCTCCTGTAAAGTGAAAAAGGTTTAACCCATTACCAATCAATAACGACATTTAACCACATTGTTGCAGACGACTCTGAAAAACAATGTTTTCTTCCCTATCAGAAGATTATTTCTTAATTTCATCACATTTTGAAATGTGGTCTGCAAACCCTTTGAATTTGGGCCAGTCTCAAACTCCTTCAAAGAGGAAAAGGTGTAAGGCTTTTTAAAATCCTGTCAACCACTATTGGCTGATTGAGTGAAGTAGGAGATTTGTGCAGCAATTTCTACAGATCTCTTTGCACCAGCCCTTCTTGTTCTGTATAATAAACCACTTGACTAAAAGTAATCTCTCCTTTAACCTATTACCCCTTGTAGAACTTTAACCCAATACCAAACAATAACGACATATGACCAGTTTGTTGCAGGTGACTCTAAAAAACATTGTTGGAAAAGGAGAAATTGCTCTTAACATGCAATTTCTCCTTTTCCCACAATGTTTTCTGCCCTAACGAAGAGCATTTTTCGATTTCATCACATTTTGAAATGACGTTTGCAAACTTTCAATTTGGGACAGATGAAAATTTGAGTGGACTTCTCAGCAGACAACAATATGAGGGATCAGTGCAAGACTATAGTAAGTACTTCATGTATGTGCGGGAACTTATTTTAGTCTCACAATGAACCATTGAAATGTATGTTTGAATATAAGAGTAAGTATGAGATCAGAGTGGCTTCTTGGTGTTCTTAAACTACACTTGAGTGCTGATTTATGTAGTCCTTCTATAATACAGTTGGGGCCTCCGTGGCCGAGTGGTTAGAGTACAGAACTTGAAATCACAAGGCCCCTCTCCGCATGGGTTCAAATCCTGAGAGGGATATGGATTTTCATGAGAGGCAGTCTCCCGACAGACTTACGGAATGCAGATGGTTCTACCTGCCTTGACCAGCCCTTATGGGCAGTTGAGTATGGGGTCTTCCTCCATCATTAAGAGTCGGGCATCGCTACATAACTGAAATAATGTTGATGTGATGTAAAACCCATCTAAAAAAAGAAAAAAATACAGTTACCTTTATAGAAGTTTTGACTTTTTCCAGATGTCCTTGTGGTTGGTTTGTTGGTCAGTTGGATGGTGGGTCAGTCAGTGGGTCGGTTGATTGGTTGGTAGATAAGTACTTATGAAGTAACTGGTTTCCTTATCCAAATAAAGTTATTTTCTCAGCCTTAACAAACTAAGAAAATGTGTAGCTGGACCAGCTGCTGCTCCTCGAAACATTTTAGCAAAATATCAATTTTTTTTCTCATTTTTCAATAGTATTTTCTTTAGATAATTCTGTTGCAAAGAATGAATTTCTCATAATGATTTGTTTATTTTATTTTGGCTTAATGACTGTTTTAACAATTTACAGGTTTATTGAAGCAGCAGTTTACTTATTCATGTTTGTTACAAAAAAGTTAAGAAAACAATGCCTTCACCCAAGACAACTCACAATAAACAAATTTGTCCAAAATAGGTATCAAACTCTTGACTCCCATACACCTGTCATGATAACACAGTCGATCCCTTGCCCTCTTTGAGCAGACTATCCTTTGTCTACCACCTTTCTTATTAATTACTTAAAAAAACTATGGTTTACAGTGAAGCTCAGTTTTGAATTCATCTTTTCTTATACACATGCACCAAGCTATTTATATGATGTTAGGTTAAGAAAACTGTCAATGTTTGCCTTTAACCCTTTCCCAAACAATAACGGCATTTGACGACTTTGTTGCAGAAGACTTTAGAAAACATTGTGGGAAAAGGAGAAATTGCTCATAACGAGCAATTCTTCCCTTTTCCACAAGGTTTTCTGCTCTTTCCGAAAAATATTGTTTAATTTCATCGCTTTTTGAAATGTCGTCTGCAAACTATTTCAATTTGGGACAGTTGAAAATTTGCTGTTTGGGAGAGGGTTAAGTATAGTTTAGGTAATCTGTGAAAAACCTTAGAAGGGGTACAAAAATGCCATAAATATTGTTTTGTATAAGCCTGTGCAATATTAAAATTTTTGTTTCATTCATTTCATGTAATAATCTCTTTTGTAACATTGCTATCTAAAGTCATCTGAAAAGATGGAAATAAAAAACAAATATACATTGTTTTTATTTGAGAATAGATTTAATTTGTCATGAGACAAATGCTATAAAACTACTAGTATATGAAATCATGTTATGGTCTCTCTGTTATATATTTACCTTATTGATCTTTATCAACCAACCAATTACAGTAAAAATAGAGATCTTTTTGAAGCAGAATTTTCAATGAGTTTGATCTAATCATGATATAACCTTCAAATAGCTCAAATAACATTTGCCTGTAAAAAACCTCTGCAATAACTGTACACCACGCAAGTTGTCAACTGTAGAACGTTGAAAAGTATCAGAGAGACAAACTCGCCGAGTTAAACCCTTACATAGGACAGTCGGTATTGGCTGTGGGTGTACGAATGGTAGAGGCGAGAGAGTGTCAAGGTATATAGTATACAACAGGTAGTGGGTGAGAATTAATTGAGTCCTATACTCTGATAGGGAGAGATACAGTGAGTGTTACAAATTGGACGGAGATGTCTGTTTGGGTGTTAAACAGGAGTTAAATACAGATAAATGCGCACATCATTCAGCACCAGTTAAATTGTATAAAAAGCGCTATTTAATTAGATGGGTAGATCATGAGCTTATTTGGTTTATCAATTTGAGATATTTTTGTTGTCAGTGCATGGTACATATCTTTTTAAAAAGAAACTGATTTGTTAAAAAAGAAAGAAATCCTCACTGTGAGGTTAAGCAAAATAAAAAATTGGAAAAAATCAAGAATTCATTTATTGACATTATTTTGGTGTTTGAAAGAGTTAAGATAGCAAACATTTGATGAGAAAGTTTATTTTCATCGGTTGTAATTTCTTTCTTTTTTGCAATTATTTCTAAGGTTATCTGTAGCAAAGACATTATGCTTGTTTTATGCAGGATTAGTAAAGCAGGTTTTCTAACACATGGTTGACATACATGAATGATTATTTTGAAAACATTGTGACAAAAAAATACATATAATGAACATTTTCTACCTTCTTTAATGTTTTCTACAAAAAAATAATCATAATAGTAATTTTTATGTTGTAATTTACCACTGTTGTTGCCTCAAATTTGAACCAACCAGAAAGACATAGTTCAAGTTATGGGTTGAATAATGAATGCAGTTTATTTAGAGGTACAATTGATTCTTATCTCATTGGTGTCTTCATTCACAGTTTTGTTATCAATTCAATTTAGTTTTTGTCTGAGACTGGATGCTTCAAGCTGACTACATTACGAATTTGCTTACTCCTGAATACCACAAGACAATAAAACTCTTTTATAGCAGAGAATATACTGTAAAACAGTGTTAACCATAATTCAAGTAGTGTTTGTGGGTTAAACAATGGAATTTTATTGGTACTAGAATTGTGAAAATGTGAAAAATCCATCCATAGTGTTGTAAAATAAAATTAGTTGTCTGGAGTCTTTGAATTCAAGATTTTTTAATAACTTTTTAAAGATTTGGATTACATTTTTGAAGTGGGAAATTATAAAGGTAAGAATAGATTATTTTATTACAGTATCAACATCATTTTACATGTAAGTAAAGTCTGAACTTTAATGTTTGTAAACAAGTTTCTTGAATTCCTTGCAGGGTATATATGAATACTTATGCAGCTTTTGTTACAGAAAAACAAGAATTATGGATTAATATTTTGATGTCATTTTGTGCTTAGCATTTGACAGTTTTTCATAAATACTGGTTTAAGACGTCTACTCTGTTAACACATGACCACCTAACGCCACAGTTTTGCATCTTGCAGTAGACGACTTTCAAAAGGCATTGTGGCAAAGGATGTTGCTTGTCACAAGCAATTTCTCCTTTTGCCACAATGCTTTTTCAAAGCTTTTCTGAAGTTGTCTGCTTCAATTAAAAGTCGTCTGCAGGTAGTAAAGAGTTCAATCTTTTAATGGTCTAATGGTGGCAGTTCAGCTATTGCCATACATATTGCTTAGATTGAACCTTGCCATTTATCGGGGAAAATCCATCAAGGATTACTATCCTGACATGAAACCATTGTGACAAAAGGAGAAATTGCTTCTAAACACCTAACATAACAAAGAGGCTGTTTCTACATTTTCATTTATTTTCTACCTTTTGCAAGTGTCCTTTAGCAAGACACTTCAGAGCCCTTATCTAGCACTGGTGAACTCCAGGCATGCTATAGTATGATTTATTAATTGTTAAGACAGCATTTAGCACACACAATTAAAATTTATATCATATGCAACAAATATACATAATATATCTATTGATAAAACAAGGTATGAAATATGAAATTATGGCGATATTGGTAGAAGTTGTCATAGAACTCATAACAATCCATCAATCCATGCATTTTATTCTTCTTGCTTAAAATTATTGAAATTGAAATGATTGTCCCAAAAAATAAAACGACTTATTTATCGGATTACAATTACCATGTTACCTCACCTTGACACACCTGTAATTAAAAGACTACAGAGGACAATCTCTTTTGTTCTCACAATGGTTTTTGACTTATTAGGAAAAAAGAAATTAAGACTTTTAGCCTTTTTATTTGCGATATGTTGTTGCTTTCAATTTGGACCAGTTGCAAATTTGTAGTAATGGGGCAATGATTAAAAGCTGCTTATTTTTCCTTTCCAACAAAATTTTATTCTTCCATAGTATTATCCACAATACCTTTCTCAATTCAGAATTGATATTAGCTGGCATTCAAACACTTTAACCCTTTCCCAAACAATAACGACATTTGACCACTTTGTTGCGGACGACTTTATAAAGCATTGTGGGAAAAGGAGAAATTGCTTGTAACGAGCAATTTTTCCTTTTCCCACAATGATTTATGCCCTATCAGAAGTTTATTTTTCAATTTCATCCCATTTTGAAATGTCGTCTGCAAACGCTTTCAATTTGGGACAGTCGAAAATTTGGTGTTTGGGAAAGGGTTAATCTGGTGTTGAAAGGTAAAAAGTAAAAGGGTATTTAAGAGGTAATATTTCCCTATTATCTGTATTGTGAATTATTTCTATCAGGGTGGTAAACCGGTGAACGAACACAATACTCAAATGTAACACAAGATATTTTGACCTGCAAATTAATTTTGATTTAAGGTTCATGCACAATTCTTTTTAACTCCTTACTTTATAAAAGATCAACATTTTTGAAGCATCTGTTGCCGAAACCTTGAGACACTTCTGGGATAGAAGGATAAATTACTATTTATTAGCAAAATGGTTTCCACCAAATATTTACCAATTAGTCCATTAGCCTTGTTATTTCATGGGATCTTCTTTTGTTGTCAAGGCCAGTCTGTACTGATATATGGATGATGCATAAACTATTTTCTAACTTTACCATAAAAAAAATTGTTTATTATCAATAGTTCAATGATTTAGGGGACAGTAGTTGAAAATGTGAAAGCAATGAAAGAAAAATGCAGTCACAGAATAACTTTAGAAATCAATCAAACAAGTCTTCCTGAAGCTAATGAGTTAAGTATCCTATCCCTTTCATGAAAGTTCATAGTCTGTCATAAGTTCAAACTTTCCTTTGAAGAACTTATTCTAGTAACAGACTACATTCTTGAAGACTTCTTACTTTAAACTGTCTGTGAATTTAGAGAACATGCATGAAATTCTAACTTAACAAAAATGACCTAAACAGAATTCTTAAATGTTCCTGATGAGCAAATAATGATTCTGTCATATTGCTTTTGAAATATGTCTCCTGCAATTCCAAATAAATTTTGACAAGGGTTGAATTCATTACCCCCTAGTCAACAACGTAACTATTGATAGGTTAGAATGTCTGACAAAAAACTTCTCTGTGAACTATCAATCCTTTCCTCAACACCAAAGGTCTTGATAATGGCATGTTACAAACTCCAATGCATTATTTCAAAAGCAGATGAATGAAATATCACTTTTTGACTATTAATAGCATTTGTTTCATTTGGACATATCCAATAAAGTACCAACAATATAAGGTTTAGAGAAGGAATAGATAGTTAAGTAACAGAAATACCTTTGATACAGAACTGCCCAACAAATTGTTTAAACAGCCTACAGCAGACCCATTTTCAAAATATTGCCACTTTTCAATCATTTGCTCTCAATTTCTCTTTGATTGATTCACATATCGTATCAAGGAATTTATGCGCAATTTCTTAATTGTTTAATAACAGTGAATTCCTTTCTTCTACCTTGAAGGTAGATTAGACACTTTATAGAGACACCCTATGAAGTAATGGGATTAAAGGATAAATTAAGACTATCTGCAGATAAATCTAGATGCCCAGAGATTACAATGCAATAATGCTATTAACATAATTGACCTTTTTCATGATTTCGACGCCTTTTAGACGGCACACGCAGACCAGGAGATCCACCAGTCTACTATAAGGCAGACATCATTGGAAAATCAGTAACTGTTGTACCTCTAAGTGCGACAAAATATTCTAAATTGTTAACTAAGCTTCACATAGCAATTCCCTCATATTATGGGATTTTGATACTGATTAAAATTAGAAAACAGTTGCAGAAAACTATTTAATCATAAATCATGGTGTTTCATACTGTGGCAACAATTTTTCAGTTTTATTTAGGCTTTTCTGTGGGTCCACCAGTGCTAGATTAGGGCTCTGAAGTGATTTGCATATTTTTAAGGCCACTCGCACAAAACCAGAATATACCATTGGAGCTTGAACCTGGGACTCCACTGACTTTACTACTTATCCCATTTCCTCAAATGGTATTTTGTATTAATGAAGCAGCAAAATAAATCAATTATGTGTGTTATTTCAAAGAAACCGTTATTCAAAAGGGAGAAATTGCTCATGATAGCATTTTTTTTTTCTTCTTTTGTGGAATGATTTTAAAGCTCTTTCTGTAGGTTCTTTGTACAATTTTTATTAAAATAACAGGCAAAAATTAGACAGATGGCACATAGCATGTTAAGTGTATCACAAAATTACCAAATATAAACATAAATGCCAGACATTTCTGGGAAAAACTCTGTTATATTTCAGTGTTAGAGATTAATAAAATGATTCCCAAGAGTTGTATCATAAACAAGTTTATGAAATTTATAATTGGCACCCTTTAAAATGTCTAAACCTTATAGTGCTGGAACCGTCTTCATGCTTATGCAACAGGTTAGATCCAGGCCAGCTGCTAATTTACTTGGCAGTTGGCCTCGATCTAACCTGTTTGCTACTCTGAGTATCTTTCCTCAACAAAATTAAGCAGATATTTAAGGTTTGGGAAAGCAAATGACACAAAGATCTATTTTTAAAAAATTACCCAGCATTCCAATGGCTAAAGTCTTTATTATTGTGAAATGCTTAGAGTATTGTTTTTGATGGAAAAGTGATGACCAAACATATAGACAAATTCAAGTTACTTTAAAAAGATTTTGTAGCAAGGTAATTATATTTTGAGACTGTTGAATGTGATTTCTTCTTATTCATGTTGAAAATTTATTCATAGTCTGGGCTATAATTGCCTTCACAAAAGAAAGTGAATAGTAAATATCTATATAAGAACCTTTCTATGAAAGCCGCAGACAACTTTAAAAACAATGATAAAACTGCTAAAGGCTACAACTCCTGAAAACCCATAGAAAACCATTTGATATTGAAATGTTGGGGTGAAAAGGAATATACTCTTTTTCTCAAAAGGGTTTCAAATTCCAAATACCTAAAAGGATTTTAAAATCATTTGCCTTTTGGGAAAGGGTACAAAATCCTTGTAATTAATCCTTTCATCACAGTGATTCCTGAAGACTAAATTCTTCAGCAGTTGGGACAAAGTAAGGTATTATGGAGAAAGGGGTTAGTGCCATGAAGTTCACTTTCTCCTTGCTTATCAGATAGATCCATGGCTTGAATGGCAACTATTTTGATGCCAAACATAGATCAGAGATGATCTATTTTGACAATATTTATGTAAATTGTTAAGAACAGATAAATGCCACTTTTTTCTTAGAATAGCTGCTGCCTCTGTCATTCAGACATTCAAGTAGATACATGGAGAAGGTTATACACATCACTGACTGGAAATTCAATACTTTTTCCTTCACGTTACCCTGAACCAAATACCAAATTTGACTGTCCCACACTGAAAAAGTTTGTAGACAACATTTCAAAATGTTAGGAAATTGAAAAATAATCTTCTGATAGGGCAGAAAATATTGTGGGAAAAGGAGAAATTGCTCGTTAAGAGCAATTTCTCCTTTGACCACAATATTTTCCTGGTTCGTCTGCAACAAACTGATTAAATGTCGTTATTGTTTGGTAATGGGTTAATACCTATGTGATTCTCAGGTACATTGCAGTTGCTGGATATTGTTAACAACATCAGTCAATTGGTTCTATTGATACCATTTTTCCATGTGAAAACTTGTTATTTAAAATCTTCGTAAATGAGAAACAGGTGGTTTAAGTCTTTTTAATGTTTACCTGGCTAGGCTTGTTGAATGCAATAGATGCAGTTGGTCACTCGAGTCATTTACTTGTATTACTCTGGGTTGGAGTAGGAATATTGAAGCAAGGGGCTAAAAGTCTGGTATGAAAAAATAACTGAACATTGATGATGCATGTAAAATTCAATACAAAACGCGACATCTTATTGGACACAGAGGTGCATATCATGAACATGTTGGATGGCTGGCTACCTTCATTCCCTCCCTGAACACAAACATGGTGATCGTGCATAAACCAACTAACTGATACTTCGGCAACCAGGCATATAGTGTCATTGCTCTTCTATATCAAAGAGAAAATATGTTTTGATTACAATGCAATTGATAGAGTTTTAATTACGGACACATGTGATGGGACATTAAGCAGATTTATGATGTGTATAATTGAGGCAAGGCATGTAAAAAGGCTGTGAAGTATCTGAAGAAACTTGACCAGACGCTGAGATGCCAAATGGGGGATGCAGTTTTCCCCATACAATAATGGGTTCCTTTGTGGCCAAGTGCTCAAGTGGCACTTGATGAGAAATAGGCCAGGTGTGATCCCTGGTTGCACCAGATTTAGTTTAAACTCATTTATTTTACATCCATTGTGACAGAAGCTTAAAGCTTATTAAATTCATTCCGTCAACTGCTTCCTTGATACCAAACCAGTTTTTACGCGATTTTTGAGCTAGTCTGGGCAATTTTCACCTCGCCTAACTGGGATTGAACCTGGACTGTCGGTACAAGAGGCAGACACTCTTCCCCTGCACCAATGTCCCCAACAAATTGCGCCGGATTTGAAGTGGAATTGGAAGACGTATGTTTGATAACAGCTTCATTTTGTCGACAAAATTGAACATGCGGTCTCCTTAATCTAGGCCAGACTTGTGGGACCCCTGCAAAAGATTGAAGAACTTATTCATGAACATTTGTTACTTTGTTAAATTGCCCTTTATGAACACAAAGCTGTTCTTAACTTGTTCATTAAATTTAAGCACATGTGCATGAACATCAAAAATGGGTTCATGAATGTATTCATGAACCTGTACCTAATGTTCATGAACCTGTACTTGAATTTCACGAATAAGTAATGGGTTCATGAATTGCCATTTAGAGTCCATGAAGTTTGTTCTTGGTTCTTTCTCAGGAGATGTGTCTAAAGGTGGTTATTCACTTGACTCGGCTCATTTATGATGGGGTAATTACCCATGTACTAACTGTACAATTAGGGAGCAATTAGACTACCTGCAGCTAATCACAGGGTACCACAGCCCATGTGCTGCACATTGGATTCCTTGGTGGACTCCAGACAATCCTACTGGGTGTGGATTTACAGCTTTACTAGACTCAACACAGAACACTCCATAAATACATACCCACTGAATAAATCAATGTGATACAAGGTGGAAGGTCTCATTTCAAGAAATTATTTTACAGTTGTTTCTACAATATTAGACTGTCTTCCATCAAACAGTAAAATGGGCCCGTTTGCTTCTGACCTATGCTGAACTGACTTCACGCTTATGCAAACAGGTTAGATCCAGAAAATTGGTAGCTGGCCTGTGATCTTACTTGTTTGCTACTCTGAATATCTTTCCTCAACAAAATTCTACAGATATTTAAGGTTTTGGAAAGCAGATGACACAAAATTCTTTTTTAGAAAATTACCCAGCATTTTAAGGGTTAACAGTACACAGAAGCACAGATATCTCAAACATTTAACATCTTCCTGAGAGTAACACCCCAGCATGATTCTAATAAGCCACAGGCTAAAGTAGTACAACTATGTTAATTCATGAAGATCAAACTTGGCCCTTTCCCTACATATTGATGTACAGCACTCATTTTTGAGTATTATAGTACATGTTCCCTGCATGACCTACCAGTACCAGGCTAAGAAATGTGTCTTGGCCAAGGTGGTTGCCTTCGTGGATCGAACCCGGGTTGGCTGGTCTCTTGTCCCTGACACCAATCACTACACCACCCTAGAGCCTTTCCCTTCATAGAAACAACACTTAAATGATTTGCAGCTGATGTCATTTGAGTTATGTAATAAAAGGAGATTTATTTAGTCATTAGCAAATAATCCTTTTGTTACAATAATTTCAAATTTCATTTATCAGTGTGAATGTTTGTAGAAATAATTTGTTTCCTTTATTGATGAATTGCTCAAGTGTCATTTGGTGGAAATAACTTCAAACATGGAATAATTATGTAATGTACTTAATACAATAATTCTTTGTATTCTGGAGTATACCTACAACTTTGGTGCTGTATTTCTTACCAACTCCTTTTTCTTGATTCTATGGTGGTCAACTTTTTTTAATCAACATAATTTTTTATTAAAAGCAATGAGCTCTAAGTTACTCTGTGAAGAAGAAAAACGTTTTCATCAAAAAGGTTGTTCATATTGTACAAATGTGATGTTTTGGAGGGGCATTTTGTATGATATGACTTGTTACAAAATGGGGACACACAGAAGATTTGTCAAGACAAACATTTTGACGAAGTAAAATTTATTTATATAAGGTTATTCCTACTTTGTCACAATTTTTTCAATGCATATGAATTGAATATTAGGTTTTTCATGGATATTGGTTATTTTGATAATCAATTACCATGTCATTGGCTGAATATTACATAGGAGTTGGTTTCGACTACCCGTTCATACTAATTTGGCCAGAATGATGGTCTTTAAATGTGAGACATAAGGATAAGTGTTAATTCAGCATGCTATTAAATTTATTCATCACTCATTCCAATAATAGGACGCCTGTCAAAGTTTAGGATAGTTTGTGTCTACGTTTTGGGGTAGGACACATACTTAACCTGTTTCTTTATAGCAAAGCTAATGCATTTGTTGTTAACAAGCTTAATTTGTATGACACAAGAATAACTTTTCTAACATTTTCATTTCATAAATGAGTAGGGAATTCATTTACATTGTTTCCTTGGTTTTTTTTATTGTCCTTTCAAACTTTCAATCTCAGTCTGTTTCTAATTTTACCTTATAATACAGCAAATATCATCGCAAATAAAAGCTGTGATACAGTGAAAAGATGGACTTATTTCGGCGACATTTTACTTTTATAGTCCTTCCTTTTAAACATTTAGATACACCATGCTTACAATTTAACAATCCTCCCTTCAAAAATAGAGGAAACTATCTATGGGTTTTAACAACTTTTCAGTTAGGGTGTTATACTTTTCAGTTAGATCGAATCATTTTTATTCAATATTCTAAATCAAAATAAGTTCAATGAGAAATAGATGATGTTCATAGTTTAATCTAAATGTTCCCAGCTAACATCATTTTACAGCCAGGCAGTAATTGTGAATCTTATCTGTATAAGGGGGAGACATAAAGAACAGACAGTAATTGTTGCTTGTGGAAAGAGTTATTTGAAGGTAGATTGGTGTTAAATGGTGCTATAAAGAAGGAGAGAGTATCCGGTTTTACATAAGGATTTATGAGTCTTAACCCTTTACCAAACGCCAAATTTCCGACTGTCCCAAATTGAAAAGAGTTTGCAGACGACATTTCATATTGTGATGGAATTGAAAAATAATTTTCTGATAGGGCAGCAAACATTGAGGGAAAAGGAGAGCAATTTCTCCTCTATCCACAATGTTTTCCAGAGTCGGCTGCAACAGACTGGTAAAATGTCGTAATTGTTAGCTTTGGTAATGGGTCAAACCCGTTACTCCATACATATTAGACCCCTTACTCAAAAATATCTCACATTGACAGATCTCCTGTAGAGTTCTTTAAAATCCATTTTGACAAAAGGATTAGTTGCTCTATTAACTATTCTTTTTGTCACAATGGCTGCTACTCAATATCTTAATGAAAGCATTGAAGGATCCTTGGTGGACCAGTGGTTAAGGTGTATGACTTGTGACTCAGGGGTCCTGGGTTCAAACCTCACCGGCGGTACAGGGGTTTTATGTGGGAGTGTCCTCAGGCAAGACACTGCACAGTCTTGCCTTGTTCTTCTGAAATCCAGGAAAGCCTTAAAGTAACTATAATAATGGTGACATGGCATTATATCCAATATATAAATAAATGAAAGTAGTTTTTTTAGCTAGTTTTTCGTGTCTGCTCATTGGTTCAACAGTTTATGAATATTCATTTCAAGTTGATTTGGAGACTGGACAATTCGGACAATGTTACTACGGATATACAGTTTATGGCAAATTAACTGATTTTAATACTAGTAAAACATCAGAGGCTTAATGCATTGACTGTTATTACGGTTTAACATTTCATGGCAAATGAACCATTCTTATACTAGTAAAACATTAGAGGCTTATAATGCTTTAGACATTTTGATGCATTGCACATAAATGAAACCAATTATTTCTGTTCATGGTTTCTATTCTGAATGATACCATAAACATCACTGAGTCAGTGCAAAAATAATGTAAGGGCTTAAACATTATGGACAAAAGTGAATGCCGAAAGTATTGTATGCAGTCTCCATCGTGTACTTCTTTTTTCAAACTCATTCTTAATTTCCCACAACACCCTTCAGAAATTTGTTAAGATACATAAAGGGGAATGCACCAAGTGTTTTCACAAATTGTGTGACAAAATTACATCAATGCAATTTAAATGATTTTTTGTTATCCCCTTTTTATTGGCTTGATTTATTGTAATAGGTATTGAACCACTACTGAAGGGTCAAATACTGCAATAAATTACAGCAGTAATGCATTGTTAGTGCCCCTACCCCATACCTGTACAACTTGTTCCACCAATCACACCCTAATTTAACCCTTTACCAAAAGCCAAATTATCGACTGTCCCAAATTCAAAGACCTTGCAGACGACATTCAAAATATGATGAAATTGAAAACAATCTTCTGATAGGGCAGAAAACATTGTGGTAAAAGGAGAAATTGCTTGTCACAAGCAATTTCTCTTTTTCCCATAATGATTTCCTGATTTGTCTGCAACAATCTGGTCAAACGTTGTTATTGTTTGGTAATGGGTAAACCTAGTCCCTCAAGGGGAGCCTTTTGGTGGGTCCAAAACAAAAGTAGATGCAGGAGACAAGTAAAAGCTATGTGAAATGATGTTTGTTGTGATTTTTGGTTGATGGAAAACATTGTGATTAAAGGAGAAACTGTTCTTCTTGTATTCTCATACTTCTTTTTTTGAAACATCTTTTAAAAGATGCTATAAAATTTGTTAACATGAAAGAAAGTGTTATCCAATTGACAGAGAATTGATTTATAGACCCTTGTAAATAAAATAACTTTCTTTGGGCGCATAGCAATTGATGGAGGGGTTGCGTTGGTTGAAGATTTTCAAATGGAATCAACAAACCACCCCTATCTTGTTGTTGCACATATAATGTAAGTTCCTCTTCAGAAAGGGGCTGCATCATGTCAATGAATGGACATTATGGTTGATATCTCAGTCAGGACTCAAGAACTGCAGTCCTGAACAAACATTAACAAAAAATGGCCATTCATGAACACAAAGATCTTATTGACCATGTCCTTAATGTTTATCACCATAGTCTTGAAGTTTGTGATATGGTGAATATGTTCAAGAACAACTTTTTGTTTATGAACTTCCATTTTTCATTCATGTCTTTTAGCGAAGCTCATGAATGCAGTTCTTGAATCGCTTGCAGGTGTATGAATGAATGAATGGGACAATCAGTTAAATTTAACACTGCAGGTGAAAAGTTTCGCTACAATGGATATAAAGTCAAGGGTTAACGGATTATTCTTGTATTACATCTTTATAGCCATTTACTGCAAGTGGCTAACAATAACCCTACAAATTTATCAACTTAATGCCAGATTGAACATTTGAGAAGTGATTGCACTTTCAATTTCAAGTATTTAAAAATGCACAAAGCATGTTATGATTTGACCTGGCTATGAAATTAGTTTAATGTGTTTTATCAAAATTCGATCATGCTGTGCAGGCAATATTCATATGGATATTATAACAAGTGTTGTATCATCAGCAAGTTCTACTTTTGTCATAATATTCTTCAGTTATAGGTCTGCTTCAATAGTTTGGATGGAATATAAGTTTTAATGATAAACATTAGCTTTACCTTTGCAGGACATTGAGACAAAATTGAGATCAATGGAAGAATTGCTTGAGGCATAAGAATTTTGTTGCAACGGTTTGTACCAATCATTGGTGAGAAAATGAAATACTTTAAGGTTGTTGTTTGCTGTTGCTTTGAATTTGTCCAATCCATAAGATCCCTATTGAGAGAATTGGTATGGTGATCGAATGTTACATTGCACGCTGAGAAAGCAAAGTGGTTAAACAATCTTCTGTAACCCAAACAAATTCTATCGTAACAATATTCCCAGTCTTGTCAAAAACCGGCTGAACTACATGCTAGTGTTTATTGAGACATTGTTGACAGTGAAATAAGAAATCTCCCCTTTGGTCCAATGTCGATTATAATTTCATTAGAGATGAGTAGAAAAAATTGATTCTTTTCAATTACAATGCCCCCACTTAACAGATCAGATAACCCTTGATACAATTTGTGACTGGTCCATATTGAAAGTTAGAGCAGACGACAATTATTAACACATTACCACCTTACACCACATTTTTGCGTCTTGTGACAGACAAGCTTCAAAAAGCATTGTGTCAAAAGGAGAAATTGCTAGTCACAAGCAATTTCTCTTTTTGCCACAATGGTTTTTTTAATATATTCACGAATCACAACTTAAGAACTGCAAGTTTTTTCTAATGTTTGCAAAGCCTTTTTAAAGTTGTCTGCTTCAGCTAAAAGAAAATGTTGTCTGCAGGTGATTAAGAGTTAACTTTGAAAATTAAACAATGAACCTTTGTGATGCTCAAAAGAAACCAGTAATACTAAAGGAGAATTGGCTTGCCTGGTTAATTAAAATAAATGTTTATGAAGGAAAGGTATGTTAGAAAATTGTTTGAGGAAAGAAATAATATATAAAAAATTCCTGTGTTTTAGAGAAATCTTATATTTTTTAGTTTTTCCAACCTTACATCGGACACTAAAAGCATGTGGATGTGAAAGCGGGATGCAACAATCCTGTATTATGATTTTTCAATTAATACTTAATACGGCAAAATTTTTAAGAGACATTTTCAGGATAAGAAACACTGAACTGTAAAATTACCTTGTTTTCATATCAGTTGTTTTATTTTTGTATTATCTTTTCTGTGATAACAATTTGTTACTCTACTTTATGTCAATCTTTTCATTTGCACTGTTTGCTTTATTTCCTAGATTTAGGCCAATGGCGAAGTACTGCTGACATGCCAGTAATTCGAAAAAAAATAAAATAAATAGATGAAACTAGACAAACCCACATTACGTTACGCTTTCTTGTTTTGATGCACTTACAACACAGCTTTTACAACAATAATTTGATGAAATTATAATTTTCTCATAAGAGCTATTTTTGTTTTTGTCACAAGTTTGAACCATCATAAATTGTGAGATTAGGTAATGGGTTTAGAGGAGGACCCTGGGTGGTTGGTTGAGTGGTTAGTATGGGTGACTTGAGATCAGGTACTCTAGGTTCCCTCCCCCTACTTAACCCTTAGAATGTTGGGTAATTTTCCAAAAATATATTTTTTGTGCCTTTTGTTTTCCAAAAACTTTCATATCTGCTTAATTTTATTGAAGCATACTCAGAGTAGCAAACTGGTTAGATCACAGGTCAGCTGTCAATTTACTTTGTGGCTGGCCTGGATCTAACCTGTTTACATAAGCAAGAAGTTGTTGGTTCAAGCACTGTAAGGGCTAACTGCATTTTTCCATACCCTATGATAGGATAAGGAAACTTTTTGCTTGTTTTAATGCAGACTTAAAACAAGGAGACAAGAATTAGGGAAAAAAAGTTCCTCCGGTGTAATTAAGATTCTGTTAATGAAGTGTTTAAGACAGATTCAACCATTCAAAAATGCTTAGAGGAAAGTCTGAAATAAGACATGCCATTCAAAAGTTTTGTGATTAAGGTGAAGGATTTTCTTTTCTTTTTTTACAAAAAGGGGGTGGTACCTTGGCTTTTGTTCACTAGGTATAATTGCAGGTTGATTGAAAGTTGTCTCTCCTATCCCATTCCACCATATAGTTTTGTCTCAAAGCACCAAAACGAGATGACTTACAAAAATCAATGTGGCAAAAGGAGATAAGTGGTCCTTTTAGCAAGCGTATTTTCCTTTTTATTACAAAGAGTTATCAGCATTAAAAATGTCACATTATATGAATATCCTCTTGTAATACTTTTCACTCATGTCCCTAAATTCTGACTTTTACAGAGCATTTTACAAGTCACCTGCAAACAAGTTTTGAAATCATTGCGGGAAAAACAGATTTCTTACCATGCAATTTCTTCAATTTTCATTTCTATTTAGGCTTCAATTATCGTCTGGGATTGCTTTTAACATGGGATAATTGAAACGTTCCTGTTGGTTAATCTTTTCCCTCATAATCCCACCTTTAAATGCGTCTGTAGCAGATATCTAAATATCCTTTCAGACTAGAGACTTTTTAGACTTTTTCACTAATGAACTAATTTTCCTTACATTTAATTCCCTGTCTACTATTGCATTCATGTTGGTCCAGTCCCAGAATTCTTCAGGCTGGGAAAGAGTTCCTTAAGTGATCCATTGAGACCTCTGCAAGGGAGCCGTTCAACTGTTTACTCAGCCTTGCATGTCTGAGGGGGGTAGAGCCATTGTGCAATACATTTATCTATTTGTCTTGTATTGTCCCCGCACATTTTTTACGAGTCACGCTTGTAATCAGGCAATTGATTTGAACCAGATTGGTGGTGACAGTGGGCTAGGGGGGTGGGGTAGTCTACTAAAGGGACTCGAAAAACTCTTATTTAACACTTTACAAAGTGCCAAATTTTTTACTCTCCCAAATTGAAAGAGTTTGCAGATGACATTTCAAAATGTGATGAAATTGAAAATAACAACATTTAACCACTTCTTTGCAAACAAATCTTGAAAACATCGTGGGACAAGGAGAAATTGCTCTAGATGAGTAATTTCTCCTTTTTCTACAATGTTTTCTGCCTTTTCAGAAGATTATTATTCCAATTCATCACATTTTGAATCGTCATCTGCAAACGCTTACAATTTGGGACAGTCGAAAATTTGTTGTTTGATAAGGGATATATTGAAGAGTGGGACAGTTAATGACAGTTAAGCTGATTGAGTCTCTATTGACTGGGAATCAATGTCAGGCTAGGTGCCGTGAAAAGGTTAAGTCTTTCAAAATCACAATCGAGATAGGAAAATTCCAGTTTAATGGACAAATTGCTATCTTCACAAGGATTTGACAGTACCCTTGTGAACTCTACTCTTTTCCCTCACATTGGAATGTGCTACACATCCAAATTCAAAGCAACAGCAGACGACAAAAAATGACAAGAAAAAAAATCTCTAATCTCACCAGAAATTTAAGGTTTTGGAAAGCAGACGACACAGACAACCATTTTTAGAAAATTATCCAGCATTCTAAGGGGTAATATAGCATTTTTGAGGATTTAAGTGTAAGACCAAAGCAAGTCCTCCACAAAAGTGAAGGAAATAGTTGATCCAATCTTCCATTAACCCATTAGCAAACAATAACGGCATTTGACCAGTATGTTGCAAATGACTCTTGAAATCATTGTGGGAAAAGGAGATATTGCTCTTAACAAGCAATTTCTCCTTTTCCCACAATGTTTTCTGTCCTTCCAGAAGATAACCTTTAAGTTCATCTCATTTTAAAATGTCGTCTGCAAACTTTTTCAGTTTGGGACGGTTGAAAATTTGGCATTTGGTAAAGGGTTAAATGCTCAATAGGAGGTATGGGTTGATCATTGGAAAGTTGATATAACATCTGCTGAGAAGTCTTGATTGCCATGTGATTGGCAGCAAATTCCAAATGTGATATGAAGTTGAAAAACCAAATGATTTATATTGATTGTATGGATAAGACCTACTCTTCATAGTTGTCAATTCTTGTTTGTTATCTTTGGAATCTATACTTTACTATGTATAGGGGGGTATAGATTGTCAAAAATGATCTCTTGTTGAAAAGTGATTGACAAAATATGATATTGATATGTTAAACAGGTCAATTTTGTCCCTGAGTATAACCCAAAACCCTATATATACCAGTCCTGTTTAATTTTAGACAACGGGGTACTGTTTTAAGGACAACTACAGAATATATTTGCGTAAGTTCAAAACAACATTCCCTCTTATTTCAATATTTGGCCAAGCAATATTGCAAAGTAACACCTCGTTGGAATCGTCTTTCCAAGGTGCTTCAAATAAGGTGTCATGTTGCAATATTGTAATTTTATTTAAGATACTTTCCATGTTTATCATTTTTGGCTTACACAAATATTTTCCTTAAGTTGTTTAGTAAAACAATGCATCAATGTAGATCCTGCATAATACGTTAAATAGAGTATCAACAAGAGCAACTAGATTGAATCAAGAAATGGGTAAAGGGGAGGTTGTAAAAGGTAGATCAAATCTTAAAATCAACTTTTGAAAAAGATGACTTCAAACAGTTACCCACCATGCATCAATGTAGATCTTGCATAATTTTTTAGTGTCAACAAGTGTTTAGAACCCACTGTGAAAAGATCATACATTGTTCCTTTCATGAGAAATTCATCCTTTTGGAAGTATGGTTTTTCAATTTCATTGAGGAAAAGTATCTTTACGTCATTTTTTGTCAACTGATGTTATTTTCAATTTGGACAAGTGACAAAATTCCGTATGAAGGAAAGGTTTAAAAATATTCATAAAGTCTATGGTAAATAAAATGTATTTAGCCATAGACGTATATATAATAGCCCAATCGTAAATCATTTTCCGTCTCTCTCTACAAAAGGATGTTAAAAATAATTTGTAAGCAGTCATAATGCATGACTTTACAGCATTTTTATCGCTAATTACATCTAATGACTCCCCGGTTATTTGCTTCCTTTCCTGGCCTTTCTTTCCCTTCATTCTCTGTTCGTCTGGAAGAAAGTACACCTTGTAACAGAGTAACAAGTTTAAAGTTTTTAGCATTTTGAAAAAACTTTGCTGTTTTCTGTTTTGATCATGAAGATAGAAAACAAACAATATGCTTTTGAAAAATTTAAAGAACCTCTTTCAGTAATTTTCTGTACCAAGAAGACTACTTAAATCGCATGTCCAATGAAAGCTTTTTATATTGTCAACCCATTTTATATTCCGATTTAGTGGCTTGACGTAGATTTCAGAATGGATGTCTAGATTTTGATCTCCACTCCCATACCTATCTATCGTTGTCACTCTTCCAGCAATGGACCTAGGTAGCGTTTTACAGAACATCTTATGCAAAGAATTTGCGTAAGTTCAAAACATCTTTGCTGCTTATTTCAAAATTGAGATCAGCAATATTAAAAAGTAACACATCATTGGAATCGTCTCTCCGAGACACTTCCAATGACGTGTCACATTACAATATTGTACTTTTATTTATTTATAATGCTATCCATGTTGTATCAGTCTCTACTGACGCAAATATTTTTCATAAGTCGTTTAGTAAAATGGTACCCTGGTTCGGTGGTCTGAGTAAGAGGCTATATATTGGTATTTTACACACAAAAGTTCATAGCCTTTTAGACACAACTTATTTTAAGTTTTCTTGAAAACTGTCCAACCTGCTTAACATGGTCCATGATTCTCACTTCTGATTGGTCAATAATCAAGTACAATTTAAATAATGATCAATCCAGAATCAAGGTTTTGGTATGGGTCAATCGTATCTTCTCGGCAATCCCCGTAACAAGTCGGTAGGTATACCTCGTAGGCAGTACATGAATACACCAGAAATCCTGGGGTAATACGCTTTATTTCCGGCGGATAACGCAAAATGCACACAGGCACTAAATATGTATTTAGATACACGCAAATTGGTTATATATCACAATTGAATGGTATTTTTACCCTTTTCATTAAAGATGATCATATGAACACATCTTTGTTTCATATTTTGTCAATCAGCTCTTTCCGGCAATCCCCGGCTTGTGACGGGGATTGCCGAGTTGATACGATTGGCCCTTCGTTGCTGACCTACTTTCAAAAATGGCTCCCCATTACCTCCGAGGTTATTTTAAGAAATGGCCGAGGTGTTCCGAATAGGTATGGGTGTAAGCAGGCTGGGTGTAAGGAATTTCTCATGAAACTCAAACTTTTAAACTCATCCATTCACATTTGTCATCATAAAATATGGTTTTAAAATTGTTTGCTTGACCTTTTTGCATTATTTAATGCCTTAACAATTCCTCAATTTAGAGAATTCTGTGACAGAGGCAAGAGCCGGAACTAATGATAAAATGGGTGCAAAAAACGAGAACTATGAATAAAAATTCTATGTATGGCATCCATATCTCATATCTTAATGTCTCCATGTATTATAGCTGATAAAAAATGACATAAAGATTAGGTATGAAAAACAAGCATTATCATAATTCTTATATAAGTCATTACTATGGCTTTTGAAAAGGCCTGTCCACATTTTACCCCTATGATTATTCTGAATAGATGAGCTATAAAAGAGGACCATTAAGCTGGTCCGTGTTCTATCACATGCTATAAAATATAAACTACCCTTTCCTGAACCAATTACCCCATGGTTTATTGAAATCCTGCTCACAAATCATGATAGGTAGCTAGGTACTCCAGATTTGTTCCACAAAGGAAGTCAGGTTTGTAAAGTCTGTACTCTACACAATTTGCAAAGAACTGCTGTTTTGTAGGAGAGTATGCATTAGGGGTCTAGCTCTATTAACAAGCATAAGCTGGCTAGTTAGCTTAGATGCTAGAGCATTGGCTTGGTTTTCGAAAGTCTCGAGTTTGAGTCTCTGTCTGGCTGCATATTTATCTCACCTTGTTTACAATAATATAGTGATTGGTTTGATACAGTGAGAAAAATGATTCTCATCTGAAGTAAATATCTCGCTTTTGCTGTAGTATATCTTTTGGATATGGAAGTAGGAAGTTATTGTTAGTCAGCTAGTATCTATTCTAATTAACATTTGGATATTACCACAACCTCTTCCCCTCATAATATAGTCTCACTTTATTGTTTTACGTGCAACAGGTAATTCAAATAAACAAATACAATTGTGACTGACCCCAAATTGTGTTTACTGCTTTTATCACTGTGGTTTCTAGCCATTATTGCAGGGCGGTACTATGTCCATTTCATTTTAACTTTCGTCTAATTTTTGCATCTTTGCACTTTTGTCATCCAATCCTGCCATATTAGGGAGTGGGTTATAATACAAGGGTATACACAGGTATCTGTGCTGGAGGTAATACCCATATAATGCACATTACAGATGTTTGCAGAAATCTTTTTACAAAGTCAGGTTTGATAACTTAGGACCATCATGCTACATTTAACAAAATACTTCATGAAATGATCCTGTCTGAAATGCCTAGTGCGAAAGATGGGAAGAATCATTGTGAAGAAAGAAGAAAATACATATAGGATCATTATGCTACATTAATCATCATACTTCATGGAAGGATCCTGTTTGAAATGCCTTCTGCAAAAAATGGGGAGATTCATTGTGAAAAAAAAAGAAAATACACACAAGGGACAATTTATCTAATTGTAAAGAAGTAATTATTTTCAGAAACTTGACATAATGAATTTTTAATGTGTCTGCCATGCTCACGAATTAGACCTTTAGATTTATTTTTCTATAATCGCAAAAACAAAGTGATGGAACATCACTTATCTTTTATAAGAATTTGGGCGGAATTTTTGCACAGGACATTTATTCTCCTTACCAATGCATGGGTTAGAGTAGTACTTCTAGTCCAGGTATCATATTTATGAAAAAGGAATAAGATTGGCTACTATAAGCCATGAGGATTTTTTATTTGGTGATTATGAAAATATTGAGACAATATTGTCATGATTGTCAACTGCAAAGTTATTCGAAGTCTTGGTTCGATGTAAAGAGTGAAACTAGGACCTACTGCATAAGGGGCACATTCTTTTACAGATAAATTAAAAATTTGGCCACCTGTACAAGATTTATTTTTGAACAAAATTTTTCTCTTTTGTTGGTGCTTTTTGGCCTCTAATAGGCTCAGTTTAATAAGAAAGTTATGAATGAAATATGAGTACTACATGGTGAGGACACAACATATTGCATCTGTATAACCCTTAACCCTATAGCAAAAGCCAAATTTTCGACCGTCCCAAATTGAAAGGGTTTGCAGACGATATTTCTATATGTGATTAACTAGAAAAATAATCTTCTGATAGGGCAGAAAACATTGTGGGAAAAGGAGAAATTGCTCGTCACAAGCAATTTCTCCTTTTCCCACAATATTTTCCAGAGTCGTCTGCAACAAACTGGTCAAATGTTGTTATTGTTTGGTAATGGATTAAGTTAGTAACATTTGACTTTAATGTAGAAGGCATGATATTGAGGCGTCACATTCCTACCGCCAATACCTTTACTGTTTTTCTTACACCCTAAATTTTGGATTTTCATTATGATTGCATGGACAAAACTATTATTATGATAGCATACCAAATAGGATAGATTTAAAGAAAAATTGTATATTGAAGAGCTTGATACATGTTTTGTCACACAATTATCTATAAAGACTGCAAAACTTAACATCTACATTGGTAAAAAGGAAAAAAACACTTGTGACAAAAGAAATTCTAAATTTACAACATTAGTTTCCTGTTCTTTTTAACTAGTGGTTTATAGAATTTGTGCTGGTAAGAAATAAGATTTTCATCAGCAACCAACTATATTGTTTCACTATGTTTCCAAAACAATTTCTGTTTGAAATTGCCATTGCGGTCTGGCAATGATTTCAATTGAGTGTTGATTAGCTTAAAAAAGTCCCTTAGAATGAGGAAGGGTTGATTTTACAACTGAACTACAGCAAACAAATCAGATTTGAATTAATTACATGTTTCAACTTTCACACATTCTTTTTCATTCATAAAACACTCATTCATGCAGCCTGATCTAGGACAAGTACAAATCTTGATAAGGCTTAACCCATTACCAAACAATAACAACATTTGACCACTTTGTTGCAGATGATTCTTGAAGACATTGCGGGAAAAGGAAAAATTGTTCTTAACGAGCAAATTCTCCTTTTCCCACAATGTTTTCTGCCCTCTTAGTAGATTATTTTCCCATTTTATCACATTTTGAAATGTCATCTGCAAACTCTTTCAATTTGGGACAGTTGAAAAATTTGATGTTTGGTAATGGGTTAAGAAGGAGTGGTTTCCCTATAACAATACCTGTTATCAATTAGGGGCCCCAAATCCCTCCCTAGCTATCATCGCTCCATCATCACTGTCTAGGGTTATATTGTGGAAAGTCTGTAACAAATTGAAATGTAATCGGAAGAATTTGAAAAATTAGACTGACTAGAGTACAGAGTTTATCAACCGAAAACTTTGGTCTGAATTGTTTACGTTTCTACTTTGTGGTGGACTGGTACGGAACAATGCAAAGTTCAGTGGTTCGGATGAAAGGCGGCTCCATGATTATCAAGCCCATGTCTTACAGATACATGAACAATATTTTCGCAGGGGATCAATCAAAAACCTGTCAGACGTTTATTTCCACTAGATTTTTCGGACAAAAACACTGGGAAAGATTAAAAAGCCATGGGATTACGGTTTACTCTTTTTACTTTAGAAAAATAAATTCTTGCTGAAGACTTAGGGACACATTGTGGTAAAATGTCTTTACTCTTAAGGATTGAAAATATTTAAATATTGTTATTGCCCAGGTTGCTGCTAAAAACAAAAATTATAATATGAATGTTATTCTTGTATTTTTTTGCAATGTTATCATACATATTTTTCTCTATTAGCATAGGAAGTAGTCTGTATGAAGGGAAGTGTTGAGGTTAGCCGATATTATGATAAACGTCTCCCCACCCCATCGGGTAACGAGTCATATAGACTAGTCAACATCATATTAATGTTAACCCTTTTTAGGGCACTTCTCTGGCTCAGTTTTAAAGTTGCCCATTCATTCATCCAGCAAGTTAAAAGTAAAAATAAAATATCACTGAAACTATTTCATTTTTTGCATTGTAGTATATTTATTCAATTGATGTTTCGTCAACCTATTCCTAGATATGGAACTTTATAAAACTAGATTATTATGGGGGAAAACGGACGAAAATTGTTAAAACAAAAATTAGCAAGTTCTAATTATGAATAATTGACCATACAGTAAAAAAGTTAACATACAATTTCTTTTTTTTTTCACAATAAGCTTTTGGATCATACCTGGTGCAGGTGTGTTTTTGAAATTGTTAAAGATGACTTGAAAGTAAAGTAGCAATTAATTAAGAAGTTGTCACATAAAAAAGGATATAAAAAAGGGCATTTAGAGCATGTATTCATATGAATACAAGTTTGAAAAGCTACATCAATGGGTTTAATTTCAATAGATTTGTGTAGAAAATAATGTAACATAGAATAACTTGATAATAATAATAATAAGCCAAGTTAGAATCCTCCATACCCTAAGATAATGGGAAAAAAAAGTTACGTTCTACAGTTCAGTACTGCCCTGGATTGTTCTCAAATCACACTTAAGGGTCTCAGTGTCCATAATCTTCGATGGTTTTAAATCTCTGTGAATTGATCGTAAAACAAACACTCGGGTATTCCTTCAAAATCAGCTTTTGGAAGATTTGTAAATATTAGGAATCTGTTATCTTTGATGGAAGGTCCGTAATCATTATTCATTGTCAAATATCAAATATTTATCCCCCTCATTGAGTTAATGTCATTTAGTCTTGTGTCCCTTATGTCCTTTCTTCACCATATAGCCCTCTCACACTTTGTGCAACTATGAGTCTTAAAGCATGGATATAAACAGATGCTTAGATTCAAAGTTGGCAATTAATTAGTCCTTTAACCCTTTACAAAATGCCAAATGTTCCACTGTCCCAAATTGCAAGAGTTTGTACACGACATTTCAAAATCTGGCGAAATTGGAATATAGTCTTCAGATAGGGTAAAAACATTGTGGGAAAAGAAGAAATTGCTGGTTACAAGCAATTTCTTCCTTACCCACAATGCTTTCCAGAGTCTCCTGAAACAAAGTGGTAAAATGTTGTTATTGTTTGGTTAATGGGTTAAGTTGAATTGCCTGACTGGTCCAAATTGATACCAACAGCAGATCAAGTGTTCAATGTAAGACTTAAGTATGTGCTTCTCATTTGACGATCTGTTACTGTAGTCTTGCATTGAACACTTGATATGAAGATGTTAAAGCATGTCGAGCAATTAATTTTGTCTTTGGTATATTGGATACAAAAAAAGGATTGTGGATTAGCCCATTACTAAACAATAGCAACATTTGACCAGTTTGTTGCAGACGACTCGGGAAAACATTTTGGGAAAAGGAGAAATTGCTCTTAACATGCATTTTTTCTTTTTCCCACAATGTTCTCTACCCTATCAGAAGATTATTTTTCAATTTCATCACATCTTGAAAAGTGGTCTGCAAACTCTTTCAATTTGGGACAGTCAAAAAGTTGGTATTTGGTAAAGGGTTAAGGAGAAGAGCAAGACCAGTTTTCCAGTTCAATTATCAGTTTTATTTTCTATTCTTCTGATACAGGAACCTTTAAGACATTTGTTCACAGATTTTAGAAAAATTGGAAGTTTGAAATTAATTTCTTTAAAACTGCACAACGGCTGTACTGTCATATGATACACACAAAAGAATAGTTAATTGGCGGCTGGCCTGTGATCTAACCTGTTTGCTACTCTTGGTATCTTTCCTTAAAAAAAATTCAAGCAGATATTTAAGGTTTTGGAAAGCAGAAGACACAAAAATCTAATTGTAGAAAATCACCAAGCATACTAAGGGTTAGGTAATGGAATTATTCACCAGGCATGAGTTATAAACATCCTAATTGTTGATACAGTCCTGTCAAAATACAATCTATTAATTCAGATCAGAGACAAAACCACTTAATTTGCCTAATGTATTAGTCTCCAGTTATATATTCAGTTTAGATTGAGCCAAAAAATTACTTTCATCAAATATTTTTATTTTCAATTATACGCTCCATCTCTTATTGATATTACATCAAGTTTGATGCACGCAGGAAATTTTCTATGATGATTGAAATGTAGAAAACATTTAAAATTCAATATTATTATCACCTAAACTGTTTCAAATCTCATTTATGGTTTGCCACACCCACTTCAACAGCCTAGATATTATCCACAAAATGTACTGAGGAACTTCAAGTATACTCAAAATGAGATAATAGTGGTGACTAGTCTAAATATGGGACTTTAAATCATTCTAAAATTTACTACAGCAACACATGAATATGAACGATTTTATTGTTTTGACAGACAGTTTAGGTAGCAAACATTGTGATAAAGCCTGAAATTGCTTGAGAGACATAGCATAGGTCATAGATATTTTATTTCAAGTACTTAGACCACATAGGCCTACCATATTGGATTAAATAAAGCTCATGCACAAGCAATTTGTCATGCTGCTATAACATCATTGGTAAGCTTCTGTTGGGGGTATGAAAATAAATATGAAAATAGATGAAAGGTAAAGGCCCAGATAAATGGTCTGTTCTATTTTAAAAATAGCCTTTTATGTGTCTGCAAAAAATGATTTGTGGAACAAGTTATTTTAGAATACTGAGTGTAAATGGCTACTTTAGTTATACCTTTGAAACATTAACCCTTTACCAAACGCCAAATCTTCAACTGTCGAAACAATTTGCAGACGACATTTCAAAATGTGATGAAATTGAGAAATATTCTTCTGATAGGGCAGAAAACATTGTGGGACAAGGAGAAATTGCTAATTCCTCTTTCTCCCACAATGTTTTCTAGGGTCACTTCCAACAAACTGGTCAAATGTTGATATTGTTTGGTACTGGGTTAAATCTTTTTCACTTAGACATACTATTTTATTCTAAATGATGTGTATTTTCCGTATTTTCCAGGAAGTGAATTCCATTGTCTAATGGCGTGTCCAGAGCAGACGAGTAAGCAGTGCTTGCTCTGTGGGATAATCGTACTGACATTGATGGTCCAGCTAACAACAGCAGGTAGGCTATCATCCCTATACCCATGCCTTCGTATTGAGTATGATCACAGACTCTAATGATTTAACCCTTTACAAAACGCCAAATTTTTGACTATCCCAAATTCAAAGAGTTTGCAGACGACATGTCAAAATTTTATGAAATTGAATAATAATCTTCGGAAAGGGTAGGAAAACATTGTGGGAAAATGAGAAATTGCTCATAAAGAGCTATTTCTCCTTTCCCACAATGTTTTCAAAAGTCGTCTGCAACAAACTGGTCATATGTGGTTATTGTTCGGTAATGGGTTAATGAAATACCAGGTAGTATGTAAGAAATACAAAGGATGATATTATGTTCATGATTTGGGGTAGAAGTCATTGTGGCCAAAGCAGGAGGCATTGCTTTTCAGGCTTTGGTCTCAAATGTTTCTTGAGTCAACTGTTACAGATAGAGGTTTTAATGCAAGCCTAAAATATGTAAAGCACTTACTTTAGGATTGCATTGAACCCTAGAATTGTCTAAAACTCATGCATAAGTATATATGGGATATGGAAAACCTTTTTCTTTATTTTGGCTCACTTTGATACACTTATAAAATAACAATTTAGACACCTCTTTGACAAAAGAAATAATTGTTTTTAAAGAGCAATTTCTCCTTTTGTAATAATGGTCTTCTCTATTTCTGGTACCTTTCATGCTTCACAATAGTCAGGTGTTGTTTCTTCCAATTTTTATATGTCAGATTATTTCATAAAGGAAATCAATGAAAATCAGTGTGCTCATGTTTCAAGTCCACCATATTAGTAAAGAAATTACAAATTCCGGACATAATTAATAGGTTAATGCAATATTGGCATTAAATTAATCATGAGAGCAGTTTTTTTTAACTTCCCACAATAATTTCCAAACTCATCTGCAAGAGACATGGAACTGTTTTGGAGTGTTTAACTAAAGGGTTAATAAAGGAACAGATGTAATGATGTCTGACATGGATGGGGCCCTCAACCTGCTCTAATTATGGGGTATAGAATGTGGAAAACAGGCTGGTTCTACAACAAGGGTGGCCCATTTCCAACCAGTTCATTCTGTAATAAAATGTTGATTGTTTTTAACCTTTAACCAAACATTCCTAGAATATTAGTGTCTCTCTTCTCACAATAACTTTTGTATCATAATGAGCAATATTGTCCATTTTATCTGGATTATTTTGTTATCTACTGTTCTCTTAATTTGGGACGGCAACCAACTTGTTGATTCATAAATGGCCTAATGAGAAAATGGATATAATGAACTGACAAAGACTTTCTTTCAATCTGTTATATACTAAAGCAAAGAATTAGGAACTGGGTACCATTTTGCTTAACATTTTTCACTTAAATCTAATGTAAGTTTCCAGCAACATTCACTCTTATTTCAATATTGGGCTAAGATATATTGCATAGTAACATATAATTGGAACTCCGACACACTTACAATGACGAGTCACATTGCAATATTGTACCTTCATTTAAGAAACTCTCCATATGTATCAGTTTTGACTTTTGCAAATATATTCCTCACGTTATTTAGTAAAACAATACCAGTGTGGTCTGTTTAACATATACCCCTGTTTTAGAATGTGTGACTGGTTCAAATTGAGAGAAACAGCAGACGGCCATAAAAAGCAAGTAAAACGGAACATTTTCTTTATGATATTCCACAGAAAAGGATAATAAGCAATTAATCATTTGTCACATATGTTACTAAAGTCTTCTGCAGCAAATGAGAAAAGTATAATGGGGTAAGGGGGCTATAAAGAAACATGGAAGCTTGGTCTGATTCAAACCAGTTCATTTGACAATAAAATGCATTAATTGTTCCTATTTCTCCTACAAAACATTTTTAATGAGCTTTGATTGTTGTAAGCTGTGTTTTTTCGTTTTTATTGTAAAAATGATTTTAGTCAATTGTCAATCAGGCAAAATATGGTATTTTATGTTGAAGGGTTAAGGATGAGTTTCAGAGTTGACTAAGCTTTTATCCAATCATTTCCATATTATCCTACTCTATCATGATTGGTGAGTAACAATTCACTTAGGCTAGGGAAAACGTGTGACTTGATTAACCCTTACCAAACAATAACAATATTTGACCAGTTTTTTGCAGACTACTTTGAAAAAAACATTGTGGGAAAAGGAGAAATTGGATAATGAGCAATTTCTCCTTTTCCCACAATGTTTTCAGCTCTATCAAAAGAATAATTTTCAATTTCATCACATTTTTGTCACAAGCAATTTCTCCTTTTGTCACAATTGTTTCTCAATTCATCTGCTGTGCTGTAGATGTAAAAATGGGTTTAAGCATAAATTGACATGTCATGGAAAGGGTTAAGAATGTGTCATTTATAACTAATTGGATGTGACTAGTTGCTCTTAGACCCGATGAAAGCACTAATAAGCTAGGAGGCTCTGTGATTGTTTTACATATTTAAAGCTAATGACTTTGTCTGCTGTATTCGACCCTGCCTATATTGGATCCAGACAGCTTTGATCTACTTTTTTAGTTTGTTGAAATTATTTTTTACATTGCATCAACATTTTTCAGTTATATTGGAATGCCCTGCTCATCAATCTTAGAAGGAGACACTTTACTTGACTGCCCAGATGGGTTGATCAAAATGGTTATATTAGAAACACCGATATTTCATTAATCAACTTGGGGATTGTTATGAAAACTCAAACCTAGTTTAGTTACAACTTATTTATTTTACTAAAATTGCAGCTTGTCTTATTCACTCTCAATGACAGTTTCCTTTTTACATGCCCAGTACATGTGCCAGTTTGTTGGTTAGTCCCTGCTTTTCACCTCACTGATAAGAATTGAACCCAGGAATCTCTGTACCATAGGCAGACACTTTACCACTGCACCTCTATCACCAGTCTTTCCCAAAGTGCCGAATTGTCATTTACTGACACTTTAAATCAAGTACAGTAATTTTGACTTCAGACTTACATGAGATTTCATGAGTAATGAAAAATTTGAACATGATAAGCAATTTCTCCTTTAGTCTTAAAGGTTTCAGTAATACAATAATCTCAAAACTTTAATAAATATTAAAATAGGTCTTTTTTCATGTAACTTTGATGATAAACTTAATTATTGGATACATCACATGTAAGTGGTTAATAAGATATAGGCCTATTTGTATGAATGGGTACACACAGTAATGTGGGTGGCATGGATTGGACTAGAATCAGAGATCATGAGTGATCTTTTATATAGATAATGTAAAAAGACATCAAAAGAGTTCTCAAGAAAATAATCATCAAACAGTTTAATAGTTTAATATGAAATAGTGCACTTTTTGCTTTGTAGATATTGTGGCGGCATAACAAGCTCATCTTTTTATCCTTAATACCACCCTTGTATGCAATTTAGACCAGATATCATGCCAGACAAATTGCATTAACAATTGCCGATTTTGTTCCAAAGCAAGGAATATTTTTATTGCAAGGAGAAATTTCTGATTTCTTTTATAACAATAAATTTGAAATTTGTAATCTCTCACAGTGACTAGTATTTATACTGGTTTATCCGTGCATACTTGTTTTGAAAAGCCAGTAGCAGATGATTTAAGAAACGACTCTGACAGAAGGTAGAAGTTCTCATTACAAGATAATTTTCTTTTATATATTTGGTTTCATTTACCTATATCCCTTTCCCATCTGCTGTTGCTTCGAATTTAGACCCATCACACTTCATCATACGTATTCAGAGAAATGACTTAAGGTAGATGTCGGCCTCTTGTACTGAGGGTTCTGGGTTCGAGCCCCATTAGGGGCGGTGAGAATTGTTAGGACTTACCCACATACCGGCTCGATCACTGGTTAAGTATCCAGGAAGCAGACATGGAGAGTTAATTTAATAAGCTTCAAGCTTCTGTCACAATCAATGTAATATGATTTTGACTAAATGGCATAAATTTTTAAATGCATATTTGAGGGTTCAATTCAAGACTATAATTGAAATCATTCATGTTTATGAAGGACTTATTATAGTCTTGCATCAAACCCTCAATTTGATGCCCTATGACATTAGGAAATAACCATTTTTTAGGAGGTATGATCTATTCTGTCTGTTGCATTTATGTTCTCATTTACAAGTTTATTATGTAGATTTCCTGTCAAAGGCAAACTGTACAGAGATTTTAATTGAGGTTATTCAAAATTTATAGCTTTGTGGGCAATTAAGATTTGTTAATTGATCTATCTACCTCCATTTGATGGATTTCATTGTCAAAACTGAAAGCACCAGCATGTAAAACTGAAGGTATAACGAAAAAACATTATCGTTTTTTAATTAAGAAGAAAAACATCACATTTGATAATGAAATAAATTATTCCAAACCATGATCATGTTAGGCCATAATGGTTTATCTGCTGCTTAGTGTTGCATGTGCAGTATGATAAACATTTTTTTTATTTTTACCCTTGCATTAATGGTGGGCCCTGCTTTGGTTTAACCCATTACCAAACAATAATGACATTTGACCACTTTGTTGGAGACGACTCTGGAAAACAATGTTGGAAAAGGAGAAATTGCTCGTGATAAGCAATTTCTCCTTTTCCCAGAATGTTTTCTGCCCCTTCAGAAGATTGCTGCTCAATTTCATCAGATTGTGAAATGTTGTCTGCAATCTCTTTCAATTTGGGACAGTTGGTAAAGGGTTAAGCCCCAATCGCACCACTCGTTTCATGGGAATCGGTCATTTGCCAAAATATTTCAGGGCCTTAATTAATCATAGCCTTGTGAATCCAACAAAAGCGTAAAATAACTGTTTAAAACTGTAATCTGTTAACAGTTTTGAAGGTACCCGTATCATCTACACACCCATAAACAGGGTTATTTTTGTGTGTTTGGAATAGTTGTGAATTAAAGGTGCTTATACACTGATGTGAGGAAATTTAGATGTTAAAAATTAATTTCTTTAAAACTGCACAATAGCTGCACTGTTATATGATATGCACTGGAAAATAGTCATTTGAAACAAAGTTACGTTTCTTTTAACTCTTTAAAATGTATGAGAATTAACACCTATTTTAATCACAAAGGGTGACATCACTCTTGCGATCTACTGGATATAAACTGTTCCTACTTAGATAAATTGAAGCTTCCTGAATTAATTATGCTTTCAGTAACTTCTTTTAATTGTATATCAAACAATAATACAAAAACTGAATTGTTTTCGATGACATCTTATTCTGACTTTCAAATTTTCTCCTTTGTGAACAAGCACCTTTAAGAATCTACTCCTCAGCTTACAACTGCTCCCTCATGCCATGCCAATCTCTATAGAGGGACATGGTTCCGAGCCAAACAACCATGTTGAGTCAACTTCAAAGACTATCATTACAATCTGAACCATTTCCTTCATGTACCATGTTTATATACCTCGGTTATATGCCCCAGACTGACAACTCAAGAAACACTTGTAATTAGCAATTTTTCTTTTTGTCACAAGGGTTCCTTTCCTTAAGTCATGAAAAAGGTTTCAATTGTTCACACTTTTTAATTATCATCAGTCACAAACTTGAATATGCAACAATTGGTAACATTCCTTGTACCACAATCATTACAAGCATTACAATAACACATATGAATAGTGCATTGCAAACATTACACTTATGTCCAAACAGTAACATTTAAATTTTTATGAAGATTTGTTGTTTTTTAAAACGATTCAGACATTTATGTAATGCTTGTGACCAACACCAAAAAGAGGATGGCTCTTTTTGACAAGTATTTTTCTACTATTGCCTACAACTTGTTGAAACCAATATTTGGTACCTACAAATAAATGATGTCATTAATGAGAAGATTAAACAACTATGAATGTCATATCCAATTCACTCTATGAATGTACACCTGAGATTATCTCCAATGTTCAGTGCGTTTCTATATCAAAAGTGGATAACTTGCTATAGTTGTCAATCAAACTCTAGATCTGCTTTATTCTGATGTTAGGTCTACTAGGTTATGTTCTTAACAAAAATAATTCTCGTAACCAATTAGCTGTTTATATTGTGTGATGTACATAAATAGGAAACATCAACAGGTAGAAAAATCATGAATCTTCAGGAGAGATAGGTATTTTTCTGAGTTGATTACTGGGGAATTTATTGAGACTCATGTAAAATTGCTCATTGAATAATTGGTTTATAAGTTGCTTGCTGCAAGTGTTCTAGAAAAACATATTCATCGATCAATGGGTCATTTTGACATTCTCTTACCTTTTACTTGATTATCCCTCTTTATTGTTTTCAGTGAATCTAACTAAATTCCATATTGCAATGATTCCTTGGGTCCTGCGTGGCCCAGTAATTTGTGTGTTGGACTGAGAACTCAGGGTACCGGCTTTGAGCCCAATAGGTACCTCTTGTTTACAAATGTACTTTGGCAAGACAGTTTAGAGCCCTATAGCCTATTACTGGCAATTTTCAGAGAAAATTAGTAACATAATTGGAAAATTGTTGAAATGGTGGTAAACCTTTTAATCAAAACAAAATGTCATAACTTCTGAAAAGTATTGCTAGATTTTCCGCACAGAATTATCATGATAAATGGTTGCTTTCAATTTTATTAAATTAAAAGGTTCAATATAAAGGAATGGGCATTCTTATAAACTTGGAAGCAGGGATCTATAGAAACATTAAATAGAAACCCTGTGGTGTCTTCTTGAACTGCACTTTGAGGATTCAAATATTTTGAGGAGTTATTCAGTCAAAATCTCAGAGATCAAATGGCTTGATAGCACCAAGAGAGTGTTAATTGTTTGCTTATTAGTGAAAGGCTTCTAAAAAAACAAACTTCACATCTTATAAACACAGAATGGGGTGGATTAATTAATGAGGTCTCTTTACATAACCTTTAACCATTTAACTCTACTGCTGATGACATTAACCCTCTTAACCAAATACCAAACAATAATGACATTTTACCACTTTGTTGCAGACGACTCTTGAAAACAATGTGGGTGTTTTCTGCCCTATCAGAAGATTATTTTCAATTTCATCATATTTTGAAATGTAGTCTGCAAACTCTTTCAATTTGGGACAATCAAAAACTTGGCATTTGGTAAAGGTTTAAGTGTAAGAGTTATTAATGGCATCACAAAAGAATGAGGTTATGACAGGCCAGGCCTCTCATCACCATGGATGTGGGCTTTTCTTCAACAGTAACAAATTAAGATGAATTTTGGCAGTGAAAGATGTTAGTGTAAATATCAGATATAAATGCAGGGGATTTTTGAGAAACTGGTTATTAATTGTTTCATTAAAATAGTTTTCTGAACATACAATACAAATACATGGGATAAATAGATAACTTAGAATTTCTTCGAGTTTTTTTTTTCAGACAAAACTGACAACGCATGTAGCTGATAATTGTTATATCTAAATATCTAAGAATAAGGAGAAACCATTCTTATAAAAATTGTTTGATGATTTTCTAAAACTTTTCTCTAATATGCATTTTTCTGAGCCTCAGGTCTAAACTGAAATAAAATCATACAACAATTACAAAGTTTGAAAAATAACATTTTCGATTGAGTAATATGTCTTTTTCTGTTGATATTTATCTTAGGCTTTTCTCCCATATGGAACAACATTTTTATTGAAATGAGACATTTTCTTTTCTTCTTTTTTCTATTAAAACTATAATGATAAAAAAGAATAAATGAAAGGCTTAGTACCAAAAAATGGCAAGTTCTTTACATTTGTGCCTATAGTCTTGCACTGGTGTTTCAATATATAAATATTAACTCCTTCGATGACCATTTGGAGAGAGGTAATGGTTAGTTTTGATCATAAGGTAAGGTTGGTATGAGTGAATAGTAGGTAAACAGCCATCATTACTGTTACCTGAGGCTTCCCAGACTGAACAAGTTGATCTAATCGAAAGCCTTGATAAATTGGAATCATCGGCAAGAATAACACTGGTGTTTAATGGTTCATAAAAGATAGATGGTACACTGGCTGGCTTCCTTAATGATCGGAGGGAAATAAAAACCAACCTGTCACACAGGAGTTTTTCTCCCACTAATTTGATGCATTATTTGCTAGCCAAAATGGCAAAAACCTCACCTTAGTAGTTTTTTGGATGCCATTACAAAGCTTTTATAAACTAATCAGGGTGGGATTGCTAAGACATGCCATTGTCTTGATTAAAACATTCCTTCATGCCGAATTTTTTAAACTGGTTAAAAATGTTCTTATGTTCTAGTAATGCATATTCGTTAATCATAAACTATTACGTTTTTATTTTGAAATATCTTTCAAAGAAAACAGAAATTAGTTCAATAATCTAGATGAGTCAGCTTTGCCTAGAACACTCCAAATATTTAATTAATGTCCTTATGACACTATTTATCAAATTCTCACAGATTTAAGTCTTTACAGGAAAAAATGTTGTTGTATGAAAAGTACAGAAAACAGGCTTTGGTGTAGACCATGGCAATAAAAAGAAGATTATTAAAAATGTTGAAAGAAAATGTAAAAGGAATATTCTTAACCCTTATAGTGCTGGAACCAACTTCATGCTTATGCAAACAGGTTAGATCCAGGCCAGCCGCTAAGTAAATTGGCAGCTGGCCTGTCATCTTACCTGTTTGCCACTCTGAGTATCTTTCCTCATCAAAATTAAGCAAATATGTAAGATTTTGGAAAGCAGACGACAAAATAATATACTTTTAGAAAATTGCCCAGCATTCTAAGGGTTAAACAAAATATGTACAATGTATCAATATGAACTTTATGGGAAATGTCAAAAAATACTTTTTCACTGGTACCCCTTTTTCACCTGCTCTTGGCCACACAAAGATTTAATTCTAGGCTGTGGTAAGGATAGCTGTTATGCACTTTCCTAAATGATTTTTAATATTCAATGCAATATAAAGTCATTGTGAATCAGTAGTGCCGTACAAAATTAATGATGAAATGGGAGACTCAGAAATGGTTGCCAAATGCAGTTAAAACAGACATTAACATTTTTTGTCCATGAATTCAACACTTAGTTTTTCAGGTTTGTTTTTTATCTTATACTTCATGGATATGATTGAATATGTTATAACCCTTTAGATCATATAAACTGTTTTAACACACCTATAGTAGAGAAGAAACCATTGCAGTTAGAAAATTTGTCTTGTTAGATTGAAAAATTGAGCGAAAAAAGGCTCAATAACATTCATCATTTTTCTGCTTATTTTAATTCACGCATATCAAGAAAGGTTTTAAATTTCTTTCACAAACGTCTTTTTTTCCAGGGGGTTGCAGTTCCAGTGCTCAAGATGGAGGTTTTCCCGACAGTCGAGTTGCAGCATGTCGCGGAAAGTGGGTGGGGCATGTGAAAATGGGATCTGGTCTCTGTGCGGAGGGATGGGAGGTGTGTGACTGGAACCTAGATAGTCGGGTGTTGAACCAGATAACATGGTCAGAGGCACTGTCAATAGATGGCTGTTACGCGTACAATGCCGCCCAGGACGGGGGACGGTGCCGAGAGTGTAAGGCCAGTCTCGATCAGGTGAGACAGAGTTTTATCTTAACTCATTACCAAACAAAAACGACATTTCACAAGTTTGTTGCAGACAACTCTGGAAAACATTGCAGGAAAAAGAGAAATTGCTCTTATCGTGCAATTTGTCCTTTCCCCACAATGTTTTTTTGCCCTATCAGAAGATTGTTTGCCAATTTCATCACATTTTGAAATGTCGTCTGCAAAGTCTTTCAGTTAGGGACAGTTAAAAATTTGGCGTTTAGTAAAGAGTTAAAGACTAATTAGTGCTTTTGGAGATTTTTCAGCATAAAAAATCAAAACAAAAAAAATCAACATGACGATGATTTCTCCAGGATTTGAAAAACATATCTATGAAAAATTGGGTGAGATAATGTTCACTCCTTTGTAACAATGTTTTCTATTGCAAGAGTGCTTAACATTACCTTGTGATAAATAACCCTTATAGTACAGGAATCAACTTCATGCATATACAAACAGGTTAGATCACAGTAAATTGGCGGCTGGCCTGTGATCATAATTGTTTGCTACTCTTTGTATCTTTCCTTATCAAAATTTATCAGATAAACTTTTGGAAAGCAGACAACACAAAAATCTATTTTTAGACAAATTTCTGAGCATTCTAAGGGTTTAATGTTAATTTATCTACATTGTATGCTAAATGTCTAACAAAAACATGACAGATGACATTGATACAGTTACTTCTCTGATTTAAACTTATAAGTCAATGTGGCACCATTTGTCACATGACTGAAGCTAATTATCCAGGATTACTTCCCTTTGACACATCTAATGTGAGGATTATGGGTATTTGTGACATGAGGGCGGGGCGGTGGACTTTATTATGACAGAGATTCATTCTAACACTTGGCAGAGGAATCGCAGTCAATAGAAGATGTTTTAAGGTCATTACTGCCCGTAGAATGCGATTTTTCTGCTGAGTGAAAGTCCAGAACCGCAAAGTTGAAGGTCAACTCATGCAGGGTACACAATGCGGCTGTCATAAGCAAAAGTAGGTGAAAAATGCATATATATCTGTGGCGCGGTCATCTTGTTCCGTCATATGATCGTAAACATTGGTCACTTAATTCCTCTGCCTGGAACCAATAATATAGGTTTAAGAGTAGCAGTTTGTAGAAGGCTACGGAAATACATCTCTATCTGGACCTTAGAGTATGGCTACTGATTCTTGTATGGGTAGATGACATGAATTTGGTTATTCGGATAGAAATCTTGTTAATTCACCCACAAAAGGTAGAAAAGAGATACATATCTACTACAGGAAAAATGATTCCCAGCTTCCCCCACAAGTCACACATTAACATTACACTGTCAATTTTTGTTCATCTTAACCCTTTACCAACAATAACAACATTTGACCAGTTTGTTGCAGACGACTCTGGAAAACATTGTGGGAAAATGAGAAATTGCTCGTAACGAGCAATTTTTCATTTTCCCAAAATGTTTTCTGCCCTATCAGATGATTATATTCAAATTTCATCACATGTTGAAATGTTGTCTGCAAACTCTTTATATTTGGAACAGTCAAAAATTTGGCAGTTTAGTAAAGGGTTAACCCATTGCAGTCATAGACACATTTTCATCTGACAGTCAAAATTGGAAGCAACGGCATTAGGGGAGTATAGGATATTGAATAAATCTCATTTCTGTTGTGAAATTTGTTACAAACCATTTCAGCAAAAAGAGGAACTGCTTGTGATGATGCTAATGGTATCTTCTTTTGTCATAATTTGTTTTAAAGTTGGCTTATGTAGGTGTTTAAGAAGGTGCACTTAGTGATGGAAGGGGCTAGAATTTCAGGTCATAATGTTATTTACCCTGTGTCTTCAAAATGGAGTCAAAATGTCAAGGATCCAGGTCAAACAAAATTCAGAGAAGAAAGGTCGTAGCTGAGGTTACAAAGTTCCTATTGCATTTGCGAGTGTCATTGAAAATATTTGGCATGTATTGTGTTATCTTTTGTGAACGAAAGAAGATTTTTCTAGTTTCAAGGCATGTCCCATTTTGTCACAATATTTACTTGGTTCTTCTATTACGGCTGCTTCGAAAGGCATTTATAAAAGAGGAATTGTTAATCACATCCTCCTCATTAGGCCTATAAAACACTGAGAACATTTGGTAAAGGGATATTCAAAGGGTTATTATGTAAATAATAAAAAGACTGCTCTGTCTTATTTCAGATTTGAAAGATATTATGAAATTTACTGCCGATTAGAAAATCCATCTAGGAAATATCTCTTAGATCATTTTACATCTATATCTGATTTATTTAAATAACTCTTGATTATCCATTTCCATAGGTTTAGAAATTGGAAGCAGCTATTAGTAAAGCCACTTAACCAAATTGACAAAAGAATGTCAATTACGAAAGAATTTCCATGGAAAATGGTGTATTTTTTGTGAGCATTGACAATGTGAAAAAAGGAGAACTGATGATGATGATCCAGTTGTTTTGTCAAAATGTTTTAAAATGGCATTTGCCTCAGAGGCCTTTAATATCAACATTCTATTTTTAACACATGCATCAAATATCAGGGTATAAAGTTCATAAATATAATAAGCAAGAAAAGGAGAAAATTTATGGTTTCTTAGAACCATATCTTTTATTGATGTTTTCTGTAGATTTCTTGATGAGAGTGGCAATATTGATTTTTTGTTCTTTTGACATAATATATCATTAATGCATTTTTCCTAGCAACCTAAACAAAAGATGAGAAAATCATGCCGTCCAATTTGATCTAATGCGGGAATCAAACCCATCATTAAACCATTCTGTATATCGGAAATTGTAATTGATCCAAATTGAGAGCCAAAGTAGAAAGCATAAAAAAGCAAGAAAAAACATTTGCTCATATTGTATTCAAAAAAGGATAAATTGCCAATTAGGAAAACATTTAATGCTTGAGGTGAGAGAATAGCATGCAAGAGTATTGTTTTGAGTACTGACTTGCATTATATATGATAATATGTTGATAACAGCAAGTATGCTTCTATAAATCTATCAATAGCTAAAACGTATGAATGCTTTAACAGATTGCCTGTCAAAAAGGGAAAAGGGTTTATTGCCTTCAAATAGTTTTATGTGTCGTTATTTCAATTAATATGGCAGATTCTTTAACTGATATGTTACATTTCTCATTGATGTGAAACTATCTCTTTAAAACCCTACATAACATGCAGACGGCGTGTGATTTGAATTTCGAGGCAGACGACAACCACAATCTGTCGCCACTGTAGCGATTATCTTCTCCTTTTAATTTATCCTATTACTTACATTTACATTATGGTATTTGTCTTTTATCCTGTTTGCCACTGTAGCGATTATCTTCTCCTTTTAATTTATCCTATTACTTACATTTACATTATGGTATTTGTCTTTTATCCTGTTTATTTTAAATTTGAAATGATAACATTGAAAACTTAATTTATTTTTGATAGTGAAAACAGCCCATTCAATTATGCAGACAACATTGAACACTCTTTTTTCAAACTTACACAAAAGATTTAGACAAAAATTATTTTTCCTTTAAAGAGGAGTTCTCTCATCACAATGATCTTAACTTTTATACATCAATAATGCTGTTTCATAAAATTATTTCTCATCATATCTGTCTTCTGCTCAGTTATACTACATAGCTTTGATAAGATAGAAAGAAGTTAAGGATAGAATGTGCAGTAAAAAACGAGAAATTGAAAAGTTATGAAAAATTATCAATGTAATTTATTATGTTTCTGTATGAAGTGTAAGGATATAAAATGATCTTACAATTATATGTAACATGTTACCCTTATTGCTTTGTACCGGTTCAGATAGGGGCGCCACCCTATAAGTCTTCCTGTCACACACAAAATGATCATAAACCCAGCAGATGGCCTTTCAATGCATTACAGATAAATCAAGAAAATGATGAAAAATAAGAAATTTTTGATATTTATTACCACTCATGCATGCTTTCAATTTCAAACTTCATAGTCACTTACTTTGACAAGCCTTTGGCAGAAGATTAGAAACCACTGGGACAAAGATTTAATTGCCCTGGGGAGCAATTTCTCCTTTTGTAACTTTTAACTCCCATCCAGCATCATGCACATAACAGATATAATTTTCATAAATTGTGTTGTCTGTTGTTGCCTTCAAGGCCTACTGCATAGGCGTAGGAGCAGGGGGGCCCGGCCCCCCCAATATCCAGACTGGGGGGGCCAGAGTATGCTTTGGCCCCCCCAATATTCACAATGGCAAATGAAGATATTTGAAAAGAAAAATGAAAGAAACGAAATTTAACAGCAGAATAAAAATAAATATGTTTTTTGTGCTTTATCTAATACCAATTCGCCTTTTGTTACGAACAATAACCAAAATCTTTTTGACGTCATCATCGCAAATGGCAATCTGAACACATCGGGTTAGCTAAAGGTTAAACAATAATTTTAATGTTTTGATAGTTGAATCCGTGGCTGTGACAGCCTGGTCGCTGCTACTTTTTGTTTAGATCAATACATTTGATTTCCGCGTGAGATCGAGACCTGGCATATCCTTTTTTTTTTTTCTTTTTTTTTTTTAATAAAGATACACATTTTCATACGCTTTCTTTTAATTCTTAAAATGTTATTGAATTTGTAAATGCATAAATAGTCATGAAAAAGTTTAGGAACATTTATTCTGAGACCGGTCCTCATCTGAAGTTGGCCCCCCCAATGTTGAAAATGCTCCTACACCTATGTACTGTGACAAAGATGTAATTGCCCTGGGACCCATTTTACTAAGCGACTTGAGGAAAATGTTTGCATAAGTCAAAACTGATAAACATGGATAGTACCTTGAATGAAAGAACAATATTGCAATGTGACACGCCATTGGAAGCGTCTCGGAGAGATAATTCCAATGATGTGTTACTTTGCATTTTTGCTTTGCCCAATATTAAAAGAAGATGGATTGTTGTTTTGAACTTAAGGAAACTTCAAGCATAAAATGTTTAGTAAAACGGTACCCTGTAGAGCATTTTTTCCTTTTATGACTGAGACTCCCATCCGGCATCACATAAGAGATATAATTTTCATACATCGTGTTGTTTGTTGTTTCTTTCACAAGGCCCTGTATGAGCAATGCCAATCTTCAATGTGTCGTAAAGATGTAAAATATATTGGGAAAGAGTTAGGGGAGATTGACATAAGAAGGCAAGAGTTTCATATAAATGATGAATTGTAAGACAGAAAATGTTGCATACATTTCACAAAAGGTTGCAGCAAACAACCATGAGAGCCTCTAACATTTATCAAGAAACAACAAAATCATCTCTCATTTTATAGGTATATTTCATATGTACCTTATAAAATTACTCTGGCAAACAAAGACATTATCCTTTGCAATGTCTACATATTAGGAAAACATTGTTGAAACAAGTGAAAAAGGAAAGGCTTGTCAAGCCAGGAAGAACCATCACTCAGTGATTCAACCAGAGGACTACTTCTCATGTAAACCAAAATCTTCCACTAAAGTGATTTGAAACCACAATGAGAGGGGCTGTTTGACTTTCACCACACTACTCTGACCACTAGGCCATGGAGACTCGCTCCTTCTGTATTCTTGTTTCAAATCAATAAAGGTCACAAATGGAAAAGGTTTTCATGGTGCAAAATGTGCTCATGGTTCAAATGTGCTTATAATGCAAAATATGCTCACAGATCAAATGTGTTTATGGTGCAAAATATGCTCACAGATCAAATGTGCTTATGGTGCAAAATATGCTCACAGATCAAATGTGTTAAAGGTGTAAAATGTGCTCATGGTTCAAATGTGTTAATGGTGTAAAATGTGCTCATGGTTCAAATGTGTTCATGGTGCTAAATGCCCTCATGGTGCAAAATGCTTTCATGGTTAATAATATGCTCTTGGTACAAAATATGCTCATTGTTCAAAATGTGTTCATTGTTCCAATATATGATGCTCATTTTGCAAAAATGTGTTCATATTGAGCACAATTTCCTTGATAACAATGTATCAGTTGTCACCTGCTGTGAATTTGGTACATGTATATCTGCAAGAGAATTTATACCACTATAACCTCAATGGTTTAGTACAATACAAAGTTAAGTCCTTAACAAATGTATTGTACTACGCTATCAATAATTATTAACACTCTTTTTATTACACCAGCAGAACATAGTAACAGGAACTATTTATTTAATCCTTTACTGAACCCCAAATTTTCAACTGTCCCAAATTGAAAGAGCTTGCAGACGACATTATAAACTCAAACTCAAACTCAAAACTCTTTATTAGGCATGTCGGCACTTTATGTGCCTATGGCCAATATATATACAATATAAAACATAATACAACATGCATGAAAACATGAAAAACAATTTATAATACATAGAGAGTTAATAATATTATTTTTCTAAATTAAGTTACATGTTTTCTATATTGCGAACCAATACTTACTAATCTTGATTCGCATTAGACAAATTGATTATATTATTTCTTAATACTAAAGATTCCTTGATAAACTTACACAAATTCATTTGTATCTTAATCTTTGAAGAAGACATTATGGATAAAAATAATGTTAATGAAGGAAATGTGCAATTTAAATATTTAGTTCTCAAATTTCTATAGGCTGGACATATAAGTATAAAATGATATTCGGTTTCAACTTGGTTCTGTTTACATACTTCACAATATCTTTCCTCCCTGTTTATATTAGTGTATCTGCCTGTTTCTATTGCTAATTCATGGTCCGAAATACGTAATTTTGTTAGTAAAATTCTTTGCTTATCATTCTTTACATTACTTAAGTATGGTTCAATTTCAAAATGTTTTTTAAAATTTTTATAGTAATGTAATTTCCTGGAATTTGAAATATCAGAAAACCATTTCTGTATAAACTGGTCTCTAATACGTTGTTGTATCAAAGGAAAATAATTCTGGTTTGTGTTAAAATCTGTCCATATAAAATTCAGTCCTAAATCATTCAACTGCTGTCTTATTTTGTATTCCCAAGAGGATTTAAAATTTAAAAGATGTGTGCAGTTATCCAAATATGTATCGTGTAAGATTTTAATTGGAGTTCGCTTAATTTTAAGCCAATATTTAAAAGATTTTTCAATACAAATTAATGACAAAGGAAATCTTCCCAGTTCACCAAGGACATTATAAAATGTAATGAAATTGTAAACTATAATCTTGTGAAAGGGCAGTAAACATTGTCGGAAAAGGAGAAATTCTTTTTTTCCGGCAATGTTTTCCAGAGTAGTCTGCAACAAACTGGTCAAATGTCGCTATTGTTTGGTAATGGGTTAGTCCAATTCCATAACTGTCTTCTGCTGTTGCTTACAATTTGGACAAGTCACAAAATCGTATAATTGTTGAGTTTGTGAAATGGATTCAGTTAGCAGAGAGAAATAAGTGTTACTCATCAGTAATGGGTTGTTACCTAGCAAGGTTAAAGCATGACATTTGTCACAAGTTTTATTAGAACAAAAAATGGATTTTATAATTGTCGGATGTATTAGCTTTTAAACTGTTTGGAATCTTTCACTTTTGACACACAAAGCCACTTTAAGATATGACATTAATGAATAAGTTTTTGTTCATTTCTAGCCCTTTACTTGTTGATTCACTGGTAACTTATTTGGTAACAATAATTCAGTTGAAGATGTTTTGTTATAATTCACTAACATAATTATGATAAGGATTTCTATTTAAGCTTGTCTGTTAAGATCCAATGAGTCATTTGACCAACATATTGTAGAAGACATTCTTTGCAACAAGTCCAAATTGAATTTAATTGAAAGTTTTAACAAAATTAGTTTTTTGTCATTACAATGTGTAGAAACAAGTGTAACAAAAGAAGAAATTACTGATATTGACCACTTGTACTTTTTTTCCATTGTGTCATATGTTGACTGTTGAAGGTGCATTAAAACATGTTTATATGGGAGAAAGGTCATTTTGTTACTCATAGGAGATATGGTTTAAATAGGAAAATGATTTAAGATGACAATTCTGATGCATTACTAAAGATGCTGTAAAGAAAAAAGATGCAAATCATTGTGACTATGATTTCATGGATACATATTAACCCATCACCGAACAATAACAATATTTGACCAGTTTGTTGCAGATGACTCTGGAAAACATTGTTGGATAAGGAGAAATTGATCTTAACAATGTTTTCTGCCCTATCAAAAGATCATATTTTTTTTTTATTTCATCACATATTGAAATGTAATCTGCAAACTCTTTCAATTTGAGACAGTTGAAAATTTGGCAACCCGTTGAGGGTTAGATGGTAAGTGGCCTCAAAGATACTCCTGGAAAGGATTCAAAAACTTTGTCCATGAATTTCGTGAACAGAAATTAATGAAAAATAGCTGTTCATGAACAAAAAGTGTTCTCAGTCAAGATTTTGAATTTCAAGAACATGTTCATGAATTAGTACTTTCATTCATGTCCGTTCATGAAATTACGAACACAGTTCATGAAAAAATTGTTTTAATCAATCTATGAAAGAGATTAACATTGCACACCCCTCACCCTCGACCTTCTTGATCCAAGTTGACATACTATTCCATACGCCCAACAAATTATGCTTTTGACGCAGATTACTATTGACAATAAAATCTAATTTTGGGACAATATTTCTAATTGTAGACTTTATAAATGAAACAAATAAAGGTGTGAGCTACATTTAGAAAATGGTAGACAGAAAGTTAATACTGATGGTAAAGTTTGAAGATGTAATATTGGGATCATTTTAATAAACCTACTCATTCAGTAGGTCTCTTTATAATTTATAATTCAGTCCATTTGGGAGAACTCCCAAGCCCATACAAAACCATCAAGTGTGAAAACATGTAAGATATATGAGAGACATATGAAGGGGAAATCCACCCTTTTGATTTTTATCAGTGTATCTCTTATAAGGACTATCTCACAAATTTGGATTTTAACTTTTTAAATAAATTGTTTTCTAGTGACAAAATGACAGCATATATTTGTAAAGAACTGGATTATTCCTAGCTTCCAAAATACACCACATTTAAATCGAATAGTAACACCTTATAGTTGTCATCTGCTGGTGCTTTTACAAGATGCCATACAATGGCTTGGTAGAAAAAGAGTAAAGGTACAAAGCAGATGTAGTGTGATTGAAAGTTGTGATAAAAAGCATCTACATGTATTACTTAGGTAATGAGTTAATAGACTAATGCAGAAATATCATAGCTTTGCCATTTTATCAAAGGCCGTGCTATGGTATTGCTCTAAGCTAATGAAATTACCATTCATTAGGAGAGACTGGTGACTTCACAAAGTTTGCTCAGATTTAAGAGTGAGAGAAATTCCAACGAATAACACAAAGTGCCACTTTGTTTGCCTGGTTCAATAAAACCTGTAGAGAAATGATCACTTTTGGTTGCTGGCACCCCTTTAGTCCATTATGTTCAAGGTATTCAAACTTACATACAGAAGTGGATTATGCAATACTGCCTTCAATGGCAGATTTTGGGTTCAAGACCTTAGAGTTACAAAGATTTCCTTACATGCAAGGGTTTTTTGCCCTTTACCTGGCCTCATCAATAATGGCTGCATTACATCATTAATTCTTACAGTGCAGTGAAGCTCGGCATGTTAAAAGCATTTATTAAAATATTGAGATAGATCAATGAAAACTGTCATTATAACTATGAATATTGATAACAAAACATGTACAAAATACTGTAAATCTTGCATTAAACAACCTCCATTCCACATTTTGAAAGGTTAGAAAGTCTGAGCTCATCTCAGTCAATTACTTAAAGGATTGAAGTCATTCGAAAATTTCCTATTGAAGTATTTTGATAAATTTGCGACCCTATCAGTATAAGTCAGCTCTTTTATATAGCATGGTTGTTTTCTTTCACACTTAAAATGCTGGATAATTTTTCTAAAACTAGATTTTTGTGTTGTCTGCTCTCCAAAACTTAAAATATATGCATAATTTTGATAAGGAAAGATGCTCAGAGTAGCAAACAGGTTAGATCAATTTACTTGGCAGCTAGCCTGGATCTAACCTATTTGCATCAGCATGAAGTGGGTTACAGCACTATAATGGTTAACATGGTTGTTTTAAAGGAGACTGTATTCAATTTGTCGCAATGATTTCAAGCGTTTATTGGAAAGACATGACAAGTTATCATCATTCTGTACTTGGAAAAAGGGTGTTATGGTTGTGGGTCCCCTAGTAATTAGACCCTATATTACCCAGCATTCCATGTCTAACAGGACTGGGTGAGTTATAATTGGATAATGGTACTCTGAAGGATAACTCGTTCCCTCATATTGAGGCATTTTGATGCAACTATACAACCATTGAAAAACGTATCATAATCAAATTTAATCAATGCATTTCATTCAATGTCACAGATATTATGCTTTTTGTAGTTAAAATTATTTTTAGGGACATTTGCTTCCCATTCTAGACCATTGAGACCTGTTGGGATGAGTATAACCTTTATTAAATATCTGTGAACTGCTTCCAGTTGTCTGATGCAAACAGATATCTGCTGATGCAGAACAATTTTGAATGGGCTGGTGATCGATGATTGAATGAGTACCAACAAAATGAATCTCCAAACTAAATAGATGTTAAGAAAGGTATATAAAACCTCAGTTATTTCTTAAAATCATGACATCTGTAAATAATTTGATTTTTTTTTCCGTTTCAGGATGATATGGCAGGCATTGGTCGAGACTGCCCTCACCAGAACAAGGGCCTGTCCTCGTGTATAAATGGGGGCCGAATAGACTCGAGTTGTTGCGTTGATTCCCATATCAGTCTCAACATGGCTTGTAAACAGCAGCCCTATATGACGGGTGTTATGTGCTGCAAACAGTCAGGTAGGTTACCAGAAATATTTACCTTACATGGGTAATTTGGTTTGCGTTATAAGAGTTGTATCTGGTCAACAGTATCTAAGACATATTCGGGTGTCAAGCTCATAGTCGAAGGAGGAAGAAGCCAAGTTTAACCCTTAGAATGCTGGGTAATTTACTGGTAATTGCCAGCATGTGATTGAAGCACACCTATCAAAAATCATCACACAAATGTCTTTAATACATAAATTCTTGAAAAATCATCAATTGTTTTAGCAAATATTTTAATATCTATCTTGCAACAGAATTGAATTATGGGAAGCGCTTTTGTAAAGTCTCGGGAGTGATTTTTAAAGGGTTGAAAGGAGTGTTCAGTGCTAATAAAACCATCAGTACATTGTATCATAATTTGAAGCTACGGTGCATTTTTGTACACTTGTATTATGATTGAAATATTCCAGGATGCCCCATCCTTCAAAATTGATGCATGAAATTGGCTGTTTGTGCATGTGTTGATCAAAATTAATTTTATTTAAGTTAAACAGGAAATGACTTACCCCTTTACTGTTATGTTTGCTCTATGATGAGGATGAAAGATCATCTATTCGCAACTTAGGACCCTATGAACCAAATACCACCCAGAAATATCTCTTGACCCATTCCCCATTTAGGACTTTTGTGCTGGTCCAAATTATAAGCTATAGCAGGCAAAATTTCTTTAATGCAGAGTACTACAATTTTAGAGTTTTTTAGGGAGGGGGATTGCATAGAAAACCGTTGTCATACATTTTTTCTATTTACATCTCAAGATATTAACATTTCGTTTGTTTATATATACACCTATAACATACCTGTAGTTTTAAGAAATACTAAAACCATTAGTACCAAAATGAGCATTTGCTAATGGTGGGAAATTTCCTGATGTTTCACAATGTTTTCATCCAAAAATAACTCAACAAATATCTTGTTTCTATTTCTGATTACAATTAATCCCATATGATGGAAATGTAACAAAGTTTGATTGTGATTTTTTGTAAGATTTTCCCTCCAATCATTATATAAGATAATACAGTCCAGATACTTGTACCGAATGGCATTGCAATGCTTGCCATCTGGATTATTAGATGTGCTTGGTGTATTGTTTCTGTTAAATAACATCAATTAGGCTCATCTTACTCTAGGCCAGAGGAACTGCCCTTTATGTATGAAGAGTTATGTAGCAGCCTTACTATTATGCATCTTGGGGGTTCGATGTAAGAAAATGATGATTTTCATGAAAATTATTTTAAATATATGATAGTTTTGACCTTAAAGGTAGTTACGAAAGAGAAAAAATTGAAATTCAAAAAAAAATGTTGCTGAAACATTAATTTTTTACTTCTAAATTTCCTCACATTTGTAAACAAGCACCTTTGATCCACAATTTACCCATGGTCTGAAGTGATCAAGCTGTCTAATCTTGCTAATTTCCAATTCATTCAGAGCTATTTGTGCCAACCTTGACAATAGCAATTTCGTCTTGTTATGATGTTTTTGAAATTTGGCTGGCCAAAGAACATTTGCTGTACTTTCACATTGTGTGGTCCCATTGGAGCGTACATAATTTTGTGGAAGAAATTGGGAAGAAAATTATTTAAATTGTTGGTATCCCCTATGCAAAATCATTGTGTTTGTTTTAATGATGTAAAATTATGTTATTATCATTGCATGGATGCAACTAGTGCAGAATTTTTGTTTTTTATTGTATCAAATTATTTCTTACTCTTTTCATTTGCAAAAGACTATGGGGGGTCTTTAAACAGACTTTAGGAAAAGATTGTTTTACAAAAGTTGAATTTGATAGGCACATTAATGCAGTATATTTCATTTTGTCTGACTTTCTTCCAGTGATATCTAGATACCAAACTGCAATGCTAGAGATCTCTTTCAAAAGTGCTTGTTTGCAGAAGAGAAAATTAAATGTCGTTGAAACAATACAGGTTTTGTATTGTTGATATACAATTAAAAGTAGATATCGAAAGCATAATTAATTCAAGAAGCATGAATTCATCTAAGATGTAAAGTTTTTATGTGGTAGATCTCAAAAGTGATGTCGCCCTTTTGAACTAAGAAATATATTAATTAATTGTATACACTCTTTAAATCATATAACAGTACAGCTGTTGTGCAGTTTTAAAGAAATTAATTCTTTAACTTCCAAATTTCCTCACATCTGTGAATAAGCACCTTTAAAAAACAGTTTTTCTGTTGTAAATTGGGTGCATGCACAAGTACCTAATGACCTCCTAACCTAGTGTTAGCTTTACATAATCCATTACCACTTTTTTATTATCACAACCCATTCCTCCATATTGAAACCTATCGCTGGTCCAAATTGGAAGCCACTGCAGACAGCAAAAAGTAACAAATTAAATCTTGCGTAAACCATACAGTTTCTTTATGATGTTATGTAGGGGACCATTTTGACAAAAATTCAAGGAGCAATTTATCTTTTTGTCTCAGTGGTTTCCAAAGCCCTCTGCAGCAGATGCAGGAAATTGAGGTATAAGTGGTATGAAAGGTTAAGCCATTACTTCTTACAATCTTGTTTAAATATACAGGCTAAATAAAAAAACAAAAACAATGCGACATCAGGAAAATTGCACATAGTAATCACTTTACCGCTTTGAACCAGTCACAAAACTGTATAGGAATGTGTGAAATAAAACATCTGTAAGGTTGCTGTTAGTTAATTAGCATGGTTTCTCGTCTTTGTGAAAGGCCTGTGCTCAATAAAACCATGGTAAGAAATGTACCAAGGTTCTGCCCCTTCACCAACCCCCTCCATATGGAAGTCTTTTGATGTATATTTCTTGCTTAAATGTTCAATAAAAGCTTTTTTCTTCAATCATGGGAACGCTTAAATGTTTTTGTTTTTTTTATTTTCAATGTAAATGAAAGGCTCTCTTTTTCAAGGGACAATAAAATATACACAAGACATATAGTTATTTTTCGATGAACAAAATGATAAAAGTGTACATGCAATTAATTGTTTATTACATCAAATCTATTTCAATGTCAAAATACAACCAATCCCTGGGCTACTTAATCCTAAATTCGGGTCCCAGCCACAAGGTTTGTAACCTTGATAGTATGGGTGGATGGATAAAGATAGGGACCTTTAAGACATCAGGTAATAGAGAATGCATGGTGCCTTGAATCAGATGTGTCATGTGACAAAGCACAGGAATATAATCTGCAAGTAGAAGGCAAAACCGTATAGGTAGCAGAATAGATATTCAGTGTCTTGAATGGTATACAGATACTACTGCTGTAACTGGTATAGTCAGATACTACTGCCGTAACTGGTATACAGATACTACTGCTGTAACGTGTATACAGATACTACTGCTGTAACGTGTATACAGATACTACTGCCGTAACTGGTATACAGATACTACTGCTGTAACGTGTATACAGATACTACTGCCGTAACGTGTATACAGATACTACTGCCGTAACTGGTATACAGATACTACTGCCGTAACTGGTATACAGATACTACTGCCGTAACTGGTATACAGATACTACTGCTGTAACTGGTATACAGATACTACTGCTGTAACTGGTATACAGATACTACTGCTGTAACGTGTATACAGATACTACTGCCGTAACTGGTATACAGATACTACTGCCTTTACTGGTACACAGATACTACTGCCGTAACTGGTATACAGATACTACTGCTGTAACGTGTATACAGATACTACTGCTGTAACTGGTATACAGATACTACTGCTGTAACTGGTATACAGATACTACTGCCATAACTGGTATACAGATACTACTGCCGTAACTGGTATATAGATACTACTGCTGTAACGTGTATACAGATACTACTGCCGTAACTGGTATACAGATACTACTGCCTTAACTGGTATACAGATACTACTGTAACTGGTATACAGATACTACTGCCGTAACTGGTATACAGATACTACTGCCGTAACTGGTATACAGATACTACTGCCGTAACTGGTATACAGATACTACTGCCGTAACTGGTATACAGATACTACTGCCGTAACGTGTATACAGATACTACTGCCGTAACTGGTATACAGATACTACTGCCGCAACTGGTATACAGATACTACTGCCGTAACTGGTATACAGATACTACTGCTGTAACATGTATACAGATACTACTGCTGTAACGTGTATACAGATACTACTGCTGTAACGTGTATACAGATACTACTGCCGTAACTGGTATACAGATACTACTGCGTAACTGGTATACAGATACTACTGCTGTACTGATACTACTGTAACTGGTATACAGATACTACTGCCAGATACTACTGTATACAGATACTACTGCTGTAACTGGTATACAGATACTACTGCTGTAACTGGTATACAGATACTACTGTAACGTGTATACAGATACTACTGCCGTAACTGGTATACAGATACTACTGCTGTAACTGGTATACAGATACTACTGCTGTAACTGGTATACAGATACTACTGCCGTAACTGGTATACAGATACTACTGCTGTAACTGGTATACAGATACTACTGCTGTAACTGGTATACAGATACTACTGCTGTAACTGGTATACAGATACTACTGCTGTAACGGTATACAGATACTACTGCTGTAACTGGTATACAGATACTACTGCCGTAACTGGTATACAGATACTACTGCCGTAACTGGTATACAGATACTACTGCCGTAACGGTATACAGATACTACTGCCGTAACTGGTATACAGATACTACTGCCGTAACTGGTATACAGATACTACTGCCGTAACTGGTATACAGATACTACTGCTGTAACGTGTATACAGATACTACTGCTGTAACTGGTATACAGATACTACTGCTGTAACTGGTATACAGATACTACTGCCGTAACTGGTATACAGATACTACTGCCGTAACTGGTATACAGATACTACTGCTGTAACGTGTATACAGATACTACTGCTGTAACTGGTATATAGATACTACTGCTGTAACTGGTATACAGATACTACTGCTGTAACTGGTATACAGATACTACTGCCGTAACTGGTATACAGATACTACTGCCGTAACTGGTATACAGATACTACTGCCGTAACTGGTATTATTGGTCGGTAAAAGGAAATTGTTGGATAGAATTATCCGCAAACTTAATGGTAACATTCTAAGATGCAAATTATTTAAAAAGTTTTGATAAAAGTGTTAAAAAGATTGGTCAAATGGTTGAAATGAAAAGAAAAAAAATGATTAAAAACACTAGATAACTATGGATTTAAGTTTTATGCAATTTTCTTCTTTTTTTCCAGCTAAAAGACCTCAAATAATTATTCCGCCACCCGAGAGACTTGATGTGAATGTTGGCCATATCTTTATGCTGTCCTGTCAGTCCATAGGAAGTCCACCACCACGAGTACAATGGTACAAGGATGGGGCTAAAATAGCCTCCTCATTCCCCTATAGAAACTCCAGAATATCTGTCCTCAACTCGGGTAAGTCTTTTACAAACTCTGGACTCATCTTCATCTCCAAACTCTGTGTTGCTGGTACCCATTCAGGGGTGACAAAATCAATTAAAATAAGAGTTTGTACCCAACATGACCAACCATATATTATCTGTTGAGCTGTGGGTATACCACAGTTGATTTGGCTATGATGCCTATGTATCAAAACATTGTAGAAAAACTGATTCATGATAAAAATGAACAAAAGTTTTGAAATAAGTTTAGTCCCATTCCTAAACTCTGTTCAAATAACCATAATTACATACTGGACATTTTACTAATTGACCAGTCAACAAAACCCCGTCCCCAATATTTGTCAGACTTGTTTGCAAAAATAAAGCCAATGAAAACAGTATTTACGAGCACACATACACCATTTCATAGGGTAAACTGTTATGAATATTCAAATCGAGGCATATTGATGACTGGCCAATTGTTGGATTGTAATAATTATGTGTTTACTTTTATAGGAGATCTTTTGGTGACACTATCCAGGCGTTCGGACTCCGGTCACTACAGCTGTGAAGTTATCAACGAGGAAGGCATAGACATTGCTCATACGCAGATCCTCGTCAAAGGTACATTAACAGGGATTTAATTCATTTTCTAACATCTTTACTATTAAGAAAGATCAGCATCTTATTGTACAGGAAATATTAAATTAAACATCTAAAAGAAATATGATCATATTATCAAAAGCATTTTTTCTAAAGTTTGAAAGTACTTAGCTATACTATGGGCATTTATTTTCCCTATTTTATCTCATCCTTTAAAAGGATAAAAAGAAATTAGAAAAATCCCAAGAAAATCATGATGAAAGCAATCATTGAAATAAAATAAGAATTTGCCAATTAAGAAGTCCTCATTTTATCACAAACTTTTTATTAACACTTTTAATGCAAATGTATTTGTTTTAAAGAAATTATAAGGTTATTTGTCCAAGCTTAATCTTTAGCAGAAGTGTACTTGATGTTTGGTTGTTAAAACTGACCTTTTTTTGATTGTAGAACATGATTCTGGATGCGAGGATGGGTCCACAGAAGGATTGTCTATACATAAAGACATTCATGCTTGTGCAGGTAAGATACTGGATCTAACGGTCATAGCTCTTTAACCCTTTCCGAAACAACAAATTTTCGACTGTCCCAAATTGAAGGAGTTTGCAGAAGGCATTTCAAAATGTGGTGAAATTGTAAAATAATCTACTGATAGGGCAGAAAACATTTTGGGAAAAGGACAAATTGCTCGCTACGAGCAATTTTTCCTTTACCCACAATGTTTTCTAAAGTCGTCTGCAACAAAGTGGTCATATGTCGTTACTGTTTGGGAAAGGGTTCAGTTGTATTTTTTTTATACCCCGAGTGTTACTAACTCTCACATAGGACTCTAGGCAACGCCATGGTAATATGTTGTTGCGTTACAAAGATAAATCATTCATTTCTGCTACAATGAAACCTCATAAAAATTTATGGTCCAAAAGAGTTGAATTAACATTTTTATAGGTTTTCTCGAACAAATGCCAATTTTTTTAATGGCATTTTTATTTGTTTATATGATATCTATGGTCTAACATGGCAATTGTGTTTTTGCGCCATTTCGTCACATTATGCACAGTTGGAGAGATACAATCTTATGTACAGGATGTTATTAAAGTTTGCAGCTTGTATTGTGCGGTGTAGATTATATGGGAAGCAGAGGTTTATGTGCATCCATATTCTATACAGACGAAGTGAAGGGGAGACATTTATTTTGAAATATGTCCCTAACAAAGTTCTTATCTCATCAAACTTTTTCAAACCCTTTCCTACCTACAAAACCCTTGGTTATAATGTTTGAAAAAAGAAATTGTATGTTGCTCATGATATATTTAAGCCCTTTTGTAGAAATAATTTTTGTAAGCAGCAAAGAATTTTTGAAAAATCCTAGGTATCTAGATGTTAAATATTTTATGATTGGTAAATTTATTTAGTCAAAATATATCTTTCATAGATTATTTTTAACTTTTCTTTTCTTTTAATGGTGTAATAGGGAAGTAGAATTTTCAATGAATTAGAAAGTGAACAGTAAGTCATGTAGAAATCTGTAAATCCCTTGCCGTATCTACGCAATTATCTTTATGATTGGAGAGAAGAGAGGAATCTCCTCACTAGAGACATGCTCTCCTTTTTACCCACCTATTTTCAAAAAGCCTAAAACCTTTAGCTGTCTTATTGTTCATTATTCGCCTTTATGGGGTTAAAAGAGTGTCAATAATTGTTCAGCTATATTATGACCATTCTAAAACTTATCAGCTCCAGGCTAGGGCTCTAAACAATCTTGCTAAAGGACATTCCCAACATTTTAGCAGACCAATGGTTCTCAAGCCTGCGACCCTGAGTTAAAAGCCAACGTTAACTACTGGGCCATTTTTCAGGTATATTACCACTTTTCTGGAATTCATCAGCTCTAGACTATTTCCCTAAAGTATCTTACCAAAGGGCATTTCCAACAAATCAGCAGACCAATTAGGCTCAAACCTGGGACCACTGTGATATAAGAATACCACCTTTACTACTGGGACTTTTCGTTCCCCTATTTGCGTAAATAGTCAGTGTTGATATAATTTTATTTTGTATAGGTCGCTGGAAGGGCCACATTAAGCATGGTAGCACTCTATGTCGACCAGGCTGGCGTGTATGTAGTAGAGAGGATGAACCCCGCCTAAAGGACCTCAGCTGGTTAGATATACTAGACATGAAGGGCTGCTACGCCTACAATGCTGCTAATGATAGAAGGGGCAAGTGTAAAAGGTACAATTGATTGTCAATATTTGCCATCTTAACCCATAACCTAACTAATAGCGACATTTTAACACTTTATTGCAGACAACTGTGGAAAACATTGTGGGAAAAGGAGAAATTGCTCTTAACGAGCAATTTCTCCTTTTCCCACAATGTTTTCTGCCTTATCAGAAGGATATTTTGCAATTTCATGACAATTTTAAATGTCGTCTGCAAACTCTTTCAATTTGGGACAGTCGAAAATTTGGTGTTTGGTAAAGGGTTAAAGGATCATAAGACTTGTAGGTATTCAATGCGACAGCAGGTAACAATTGCTAAGTATGATGGTCTGTAGTGATATCTGATAGAAACCCATGCAAGCAGTTTTCCTTCTTGTTACATTGGTTTCTCAGTTTTTTTATTTCTGTAGGAGCATATAAGGAAGTTTGTACAAAGTACTTAGATATTTCCGTACATGACTAAAATTCAGAGTTAAAGATACAGTTAGGTATTCCGACTAAGGTATAGGTTTCTTATGAGGATCTAAATCCTTTCATCACAATGGTTAAAGTGCTTTATCCAATTCTATCCAGCTAGCTTTGAAAAGCAATATTTTTATCAGTTAAATGATTGATCTTTTAACCTCATCTGTAGCAAATTTCTTTGAAAAAAGAAATAAACACAACCCTCTCGTATACTTTAAATGAAGGGAAGTAACTCTAATTAAGATAATTCCAATTTTCATGGATATCTTCCCTTTAATTTGTGATGGACATTGATCAATATTAAACATCTTGCTGTATGACTTGATTCTTGATGATGTCAGATTTAAAAGAATTTCATGCCTTTTAATAGAGTTATGCTATCATACATGATTGACTCCATGATTGCCTTGTTTTTCACAGGTGTCGGTCTGGTAAGGGTAAATTGGCTGGTATCGGAAGGAATTGTGGGAGGATTAGATATTCACGACCTTCGTGTATTTCGTACGGTCGAATAGATGTGTTCCAAAAAAGAGATAAAATATTGTCACAAGATAGCTGCTCTTACAAAGAAGATAAAACAACTGGTGTTCTCTGCTGTAAACGTACAAAAAAGACCTCAAAAAAATATGGTAAGTGTTAATGAGCTTTACTTGCTGAAACTTCGCAGGTTTTCTCTCTTCATTGGTTTGTAAAATTAAAATGAAAAAACCTAACTAATTTTAAAAAGAGTGTATTTAAAAAATTTACAAACAACTTGTACTAATGTATATAACTAACTATATATTTTTTATCATTCAACTTTTTAAGGATACACAGATATTGGATGAAAATAATTTGGAAGAAATTATTATGGTTAGCTATATTTTTATTAGGATAAAATAAATTGCTATGATCATGCATTTTCTCCACTTTAAAATACAACTTTTTAAAACTTCCAATCTTAGTGACTTTTAGATAAAGAGTTAACTCTGCCTACAGCAGAACCAACATTACTGCTGATTTTGAAATGATTAACCCATTACCAAACTATAACGACATTTGACCATTTTGTTGCAGAATATGGAAAACATTGTGGGAAAGGAAGAAATTGCTTGAAACAAGCAATTTCTTCTTTTCCCACAATGTTTTCTACCATATCCGAAGATTATTTTCAAATTTCATCACATTATGAAATGTTGTATGCAGACTCTTTCAGTTTGGGACAGTTGAAAATTTGGCATTTGGTAAAGGTTTGATTTGTGTTTGTTGTGTTTGTAGGTGTTTCTAGACCACAAAAGAACCACTGTTCATTGGGTTGTGAGAATGGTGGTCAGTGTGTAGGATACAATGTCTGTATGTGTCCTGTGGGATATAAAGGGGCAATGTGCCAAAATGGTAAGTAAACCCTTACATTGTCATTGTTATCTTTGAAACATATCTTTCTTCTCTCATAAACTTCAATATAGTTAGAAAAAATAGTTGTCAATGGAGAGTTGACAAGTCCCAAGATTCAAGGATTTTGGATCAGTTTTTGAAGATATATGGACAAAGAACATAAAGCATCATACAATAGACTATGATTGTTGGACAGGGTAGCGCTAGTAGTCCATTGGATCCTTATATACTTTTTTTCAAGTACTGCTAGTTTAAAGATATAAAATTGCACAATTCAAACGCCCAATAACATATGTGTTCATCTTCAACAAAATGAATTCTCAGTTGACTATTTCATTCTATAGAAGAAGACTAGTAAAGTCCAGATTAACCCATTACCAAACAATGACGATATTTGACCAGTTTGTTGCAGAAGGCTCTGGAAAACATTGTTGGAAAAGAAGAAATTGCTCTTGAAGAGCAATTTCTCCTTTTCCCACAATGTTTTCTGCCCTATCGGTTCATTGTTTTTCAATTGCATTACATTGTGAAATGTCGTCTGCAAACTCTTTCAATTTGGGACAGTTTAAAATTTGGTGTTTGGTAAACGGTTAGCAAACACACTTGCACCTCACCAATACAACTCATTCCTATTTCAGCTGTTTGTCCAGATGGTTGTGGGTCAAGGGCAAAGTGTGTGAGCCCCGGCAAGTGTGAATGTATACATCCATACACGGGTAAAAACTGTTCCGAGAAAAAACACAGAGGGTGTTCATCTACATGTCTGAATGGTGGCCGCTGCCGGAAAGGACGGTGTAAATGTCCACCCACACATTCCGGTTCCTCATGTCAGCATTGTAAGTAGAAACTCGGGTACCACTCAATGTGAAATGTTTGAGGGTCTAACTTTTTTCTATACTTGGCCTTGGCTATATGGGCACTATAGTGTGGTTTATGGTATGCTTATACCAAAATAATCACTTAATACATTTGTACAGTGAAAGTATTTATTGAAGCGTGATGTTTGCCATGGTTGTAAATCTTGATGGAAACTTATACAGACGTATTTACAGCTGACGATCTTCTTATGACAATTCTTTTGTCATGGCATTTTTATATCAATTTGCATTGAAAGATTTTTGGTATAGTCATATCGAAATGTCGAGTATAGCTTTACAGTGCATGTATAGCCGATGCCAAGTATAGAAAAAATGGGGACCCATTTTTTATCCTTTACCAAATCATTATGTTAGATCTGATAGGATTTGGTAAACACTTTTTCACCTGAATTGTGATGTTAATAAGAGTGATAAAGTGTAGTTCAAGCTAGAGAATTGCCCATTATCATGGCCAAAACAAAAATTTGATTAGAATTGAAAACCCTTGTATCTCTGCTAAGAAACTTCACCTTAAGAAAACCCAAAACAGTCAAAACAATATATTTTAAACTGATAAATCTCACTGATGTTGCAGTTGTAAAATGGTGTAGGATTATTGTTTGTATAGATAAATGCTCTTCAACGTCTTCATAGTATTCGAGAAACCGTTGTTTCGGATCAGAAATTGGCCAAGAGAGGCAATTCTCTTTTTGACACAATTGTTCCTCCAATCTAAAAAGTACAAAGAAAATGGTATTGTTCATTCATCTTATACTTATATCTGTTGTTGCTTGATCAATCACAAACTCCAACAAAAGGGGTAACAGGCTTCTTCCCTGGATAGACAACTCTTTTATTCATGAGTTATTATTGAAAGAATCATTTTTAAAATCTGTTAATGACGTTTAGATAATTCATGAAATCAAATCTTTTGTAGAGGATTAATCAAATATCTTCTTTATCTTTTTCAGTATCGAAGCATGTGATTCTATCAAAGTTGAACAGAACGGAGCGATAGAGTCCGTGTCGTGCAGACGCTTGTTGTACATTCATTATAGACACTTGTTAACTTCATCATCACTGCCATTGTTGATAGTCCCGTTGTAGAGATAAAAATCTCATACAAACTCTGTGTGTTAGAAGGCAAGAGAGCTGTTCTTGTATGGACCATGATAGATGTTACCAGCTGTGTGTGGCGCTTGAATACATCCCAAAGGACATCCGAAACATGCATTGTTTATCCTTTTCAGACCAGCTTTATGTTTAAATCAGTTTTCCCAATATAGAAATCTGTAATCGGTGGCATCACTCTGATAGACATACAATAACTGTGAAATCTGTATTCAACCACTAACTAAATCATAGCTTATGTTGAAATACTTGAAACAGAAGTTCATAAACTTGAAACAGAAAATCGTAAACCATTGTGTCAAAACGAGAAATTGCTCTTAACAATCAATTTATCTTTTTGATGCAGTAGTTTCATTTTGATATCCTTGGTAAATTGACCACTCAACAAATTGCATTAAAATAAACATTTATAATGTTTCATCAGCGAACTGTGAGAACCTTGTACAAACAAATGCATGTTGGATTTGCTTTGATGAGCTCTGTTTTTTTTTTTACCAAAAAACAAAACCTTTGACAAACAAAGGGGTGGTGATTTGCTTATTGGTTAGTTGCCATAATGGTTTTGCCAATTAATGACTTAAGTGTGCATTTGATTTGTTATGCTGTATATACAAAGAATATGGGTATGTACAGAGAGCGGTCAGTTGTTAAGCTGGAGTATTTTTAACTGTTTTGTAAATATTAGAAATTGGACATTCTGCATTGACTGAGACATATATGTATATTTTAGATTTAAAGAAAGAATTATTATGTTATTGAAATCTTGTACTTGTTATTTATCAATGATAATATGCTGATAATGTGTAGATGTTTGTCTTGTGAGTAGATGATGTTTTCATAAAGGAGGTTCAGTTTGGGAAACTTTTAAATAAGTTTTTCTAACCAATCAAATAGTTCATGGTTCTAATACACACAACTATTGAAATCATTGTGTTAAAATGAGTTGTTCATATGGTCAATTTTTCTGTTTTAACAAGTATTGGTTCTGTCTTACAAAACTATTACAGTGAAGCCTCGTTTATCCGGACCCCGATTATCCGGATGTCTCGCAATCCAAACGAAATTGTAAGGGAACGAAATAATTTGACCAGTTTGTTGCAGACGACTTTTGAAAACATTGTGGGCAAAGGAGAAATTGCTCATGATGAGCAATTTCTCCTTTTCCCACAATGTTTTCTGCCATATCAGAAGATTACTTATGAATTTCATCACGTTTTGAAATGTGGTCTGCAAACTCTTTCAATTTGGGACGGTCGACAATTTGGCGTTTGCTAATGTGTTATAAGTATACACATGCATACAGACCGTTTATGTCTTAATGTGTATAAGAACATGCTCTGCTTCATCAGTCCGGATGATTCGGTAATCCGGACATTTTGTTTGGAATTGACGTGTTCGGATCAACGAGACATCACTGTACTTGATCTATTGTGCTTTGGTATCTTTTAACTCTTTCAATTAGGGCAAAATTTATGTATGGTAAAGAGTTAGTTATCAGTAATAGCGTATATATGAATTCTTAGTGCTCACTTAGACACACCTGAAGCAATACTTAGAAGACTACAGTCACAACAGAAGAAACTGTTTGTTAAAAACAATCTCTTCTTTTGTAACAATGGAGTCTTCTTATATTGCTAAGATTGTGTAGACTTTTAAGTTTAATATTGTTATATGCGGTTGCTCTTGATTTAGATCAGCATTGAATTCTCATTAAAAGAGATTCTCTAAATGTTAATCAACACTGGCATCAAATAAACGAAAGTAGAATTTGGTTGAATGCTGTTTGCTTCTATGGAGTTTCCATTATCTTGGATTCCCATCATTGGCTTTTGTAGACAGATTTTACCATGTTATGAAAACGTTAGCAAAAAGATGTTCATTTTGTCACAGGAAGGATTTTACACAATAATTACATCATGTCTTTAGATTATTACTATTTGTCCATTTAGTATTGTTTAGTTAGACTGTACACCTTGTAAGTGGAAGTTGTTTGGAAGTGCTGGATGGAACCAAAGGCCACATGCATGTTCAAATCATAGAGCGAAAAAAATAAGTTACAAGAGTCAGGTCACATATATGTACTGTGTAGTACATTTATTTGAACTGTCTCCATGTAACTTAATATTTCATTGGAAAAGATGTTTCATCTCGTACAAACACACAAACCTTTTTGTCACAAAGAAAAAAATGTTTCAAAACTTAAAAGAGAGCTATGTTTAAGAGACTTGTTACTTTGTCGATATTTTCTATGTTGTTATTTTATGTTGTGGCATTCACAACTTTATGCAATAAAACTTGTGTAATACCTTAATTTCATCATCTATTTTTTTTTTTGTCTTAACCCTTTCGAAGCAATTGTATGACCATGATTAGAATGGCTTTATGGCCAGAAAAGGTTGACTTGCTCATCAAAAGCTAAAATAATGGTTTAAGGATTATTCCTAAGAACTGTACAAATTCATAGAAGAAAGAAAAGGCACATACATACATAATACTACTCCTATATATAACTACATACCAGTTAGGTCATTTTTGTTTAATTGAATGTTCAAGTCACCAGAGTACCGTTTTACCAAACAACTTAGGGAAAATACTTTCGTAAGTCATAACTGATACACATGGAGAGTATCTTCGATGAAAGTACAATATTGCAATGTGACACGTCATTGGAAGAGTCTCAGAGAGACGATTCCAATGATGTGTTAGTTTGCAATATTGCTTCGCCCAATATTGAAATAAGAGGAATTGTTGTTTTAGACTTAAGCAAATCTTAAGTGTAAACTGTTTAGTAAAACGGTATACAGCACTCTGCTGTTGAAAAGTTTCAAATTGATGGGGGACATCTATGGAAGAGGATACAAAGTTATTTCTTTTCATGGCATACACAAAGTCTGAATCATTGTTCAAAATGACGGCAAATATTATTTAGCTTTAAAAGTTAGGCATTTTTGTTATGTTACATAATAATGCATTATTTATACTCTGAAATCCTTGTTGTTACTTTGTATAATAAAAAGATGAAATACAGAACTGACAAATGTGTGTATGTTTTTCCATTATTTCCAATTTATCTTGACTCAATGCCGCATGGCGTCATACCACCCTGTAAATTGACCCTGCATGGCAACCGTAAAACAAATGAATTCGATCCCTATCCACCCCCTTATTGGAATTTGTGATTGGTCCAAATTGGAGGCAACAGGGGACTATAGATGAAGGGACTAAAGATGAAGCACAAGACAAATGTTGATGTTTTGATACTGGTTAGAAACACAGGGTTCTGCACTTATCGTAGGGTAAATACTATGTAAAAAAATATTTTACATAGTATTGACCCTATGATAAGTACAAACAAATCCCTGTGTTTAGAAACAATTTTCAAATAAGGAGTTTTGTTGCATTGGTTTGAAAATACTAAGCAGTATGTGCGTCAAAGTGGGGCACTAAGGACCGATCGATGCATTAAACTCTTTCTCTTTTAAATCCATGTTGTTGCTTAACTCTTTGAAACCCGCAGACGACTTCTTTTATACTTGAAGCAGACGATTTAAGAAAAGCTTTGCAAACATGTAAAAAAGCATTGCGGCAAAAGGAGAAATTGCTTTTGACAAGCAATCTCTCGTTTTGCCACAGAATACCCCTGAATGTCATCGCAGCCAGTCATAGATGTACAGTCAAACTTGCGATAAGAGGCCAGCCTATGGGACAGAGTAAATTGGCTGTTTAAGACAGGTTGGCTGCTTAACACAAATTGATGTACACTATAAATCTAACAATGGGACTTTCTGTAGTGGCTGTTTAAGGCAGGTTGGCTGCTTAACACAAGCAAGACTGTATGTCCTTTCAACCTCTTGCTTGACCCAGATCAACTTTTGGTGCTGCCAAGGGACATTCATTTTCCCAAACAAAATAAGTCTTCAATAATCTCGAAAGCATTTTATAAAAGCATTTTTATAAAAGCATTTTTATAAAGCATTTCATTTGTGGTAGATGGATGGTGACTTAAGATCTTGTTTGTTTTCCCACAGCACATTCTTACCATCAAATTAACACATTAACTAAGCTTTCCGCCTGTGTGGTGATGATTTCCAACCAGGCACAAATCTGAGACTATTTAAAGATTATGCATGTAACCCTTCACCAAATGTTAAATTCTCGACTGTTCCAAATTGAAAGAGTTTGCAGACAGTACTTTGAAATGTGATGGAATTGAAAAATAATCTGATAGGGCAGAAAACATTGTGGGAAAAGGAGAAATTGTTCATTAAGAGCATTTTTTCCTTTTCCAAAAATGTTTTCAAGAGTCGTCTGTAACGAACTCGTCAAACGTCGGCGTTTGGCAATGAGTTAAGTTCAAATGTCTGTGGAATTCCTTTTCCAAGATCTATGCACATAAAATTCAAGACATTCAGGCGCATAGCAAAGACTCTGTAGATGTGGATTCAGGTAGGGGTCCGGATGCATGCTTCCCTGGAAAATTTCGAGAAAAAAAATGGTGCATTCTAGGCAATTTCGGGGTTATAAATAAGGTGTTTACATTAATGAAGCAGTTTTTTTTTTTTTGCTTTAAAAAATTTCTGATTTCTTATTGTTTTGTCAGGATCATGGGTATCCAGCCGCATTCACGCGTATAAGGAGCTACACGCCTGACATATGTATAATTGCTTTTTGTAAATTAATATACTTAATTAACCAAGTCACCACTGTGTGTAATCAATAGATATAATTGCAACATATTTTAAAAGAAAATCTCAGGATTAGAAATAAAATATTAGACGTATATATATTTTTGAGAGCATTTTTTACAATGATGTAAATAGTTACAAGAAAATCTCTGTTTCTTTTTGGTAGTGCTTAAATCCAATGGCTGTTCCAGATGAAAATTATTTTTATAAAAGAAAATATCAAAAAGTTATTTTGTCTAATAAAGTAACTATTGACCTTTGCTCTGTTGATATGGAAAATAAACAAAAACAAAACACCAGTGAATTAAGACATTTATTGAACACAGATTTATATAAATACATTGTATATTGCTTTAACCCTTTCCCAAACAATAACAACATTTGACTACTTTGTTGCAGACGACTTTAAAAAACATTGTGGGAAAAGGAGAAATTGCTCGTAACGAGCAATTTTTCGTTTTCCCACAAGGTTTTCTTCTCTATCTGAAGAATATTTTCCAATTTCATAACATTTTGAAATGTCGTCTGCAAACTCTTTCAATTTGGGACAGTCCAAAATTCGTTGTTTGGGAAAGGGTTATGCATTTTCTTATCATTGGGGATTCATATGTAGAAATACAAACATTGGTCCAAGCTTTAATCAACTTATAGAAATACTACTTTTGATATCAATATATGAGCAAAACAATTTAAGAGAAGATAACTTTTCCCTCATCCTAGCTATTTGAATTCTTTTTTCATGATGTTACAATGGTATCTTAGATCGGCTCTACGCCTGCAAGTACACATATGTGAGTACATACAAAGAAAGTGGTAAAATAAACACCAATTTTTGAATGTAAGGATATACAACTTAAAACCGACTCCATTCTAACCAAAATTCATGCATAATCTTTCATTTTCTAGACCAATTGTTTTAGATTTTTAATGAGCAGGTTTAAACCGTTATATCCCATGAAAGTTTAATAGTAGAGAGAAGGGGCAATAATATTCCTAATATTCTATGGAGAAACCTTCATCAGCACTTAATCACAATAAAGATAGGGTCGACTATCGAACAATAGAAAAGTAACAAAATAAAGATGTCTTTAAGGTATTGGGTATATAAACAATTGTAACAGTACAAGAAATTCCTTGTACCAAGCAAGCATCCTTTTATCCAAAATTGTTTCTTAAGAGCATACTAGCGCTCAGAAAAACTGCAAAACTGAGTAATATGAATTATAAATCATGATAGAATATGTTGATACATAGCGAAAAACCACAGGATCATGACAATATAACACCTGTACTATTATTTATTATCTACTTTTTAAAGTTCTATTTTCACAAATTTGGTGTCCACCAATTTAACTTCAATGTTTACATTCATGCAACACCTAAGTTAGCAAGGAGCGCTTGGATTAATAAGTAGCAATCACCTGGTTAGAAAAATCATGTGAAACACATATAAATACTGTCATCTATCCAGTATTTAACATGTGAACATTAAAAATGAAGAATTTCTTGGGTTTTATTGGTTCCCAATTTTTCTCGGCTGACCTTGTTTAATTGCTAATTGTAAACAAACCTTATAGTGTTCACTCTTTTGAAAGCATCATGTGAACGTGTTGCAGTCTCAATTCCCCTGTAATAGGGAATGTAAAGTACTTAGTTAATTTTCAATTATACTAGAACTTCCACAATTTAAGTGTAAATGAGCGCAAGTATGACTTTAAGTAAAAAGTACAATACAACACTAGAAATCTTCCAGTGGATTAAAATGTTTGATTTCATTGAGTAACTCTTAAAATTTAAAAGCAATATAAGAAATGTCTTTTCACTCACAAAGCAAGGGTTCACTCAATCACTGTAAGTCTCAACCTAAGTCATTCACCAAAGTGAGGGACTTAAAATAAGTCTTGCACTTAACACTCATTATCAGATAATTATTTCAAATAAGTTCCGTCATCTTGTTGTTAGTCATATGCAACAATGTCAATGAAAAATGTTACCCTGTACTTGAGATATATGATTGTTTATTTGGGGTTTAACACAGTGCCAACAGTATATCAGTTATTTTAGGACTGCAGAGTCTTGCCCAAGGACATTACCACAAACAATCTCAGTGTTGCTGGTGAGGATTTAACGTAGGACATACGGGACTCTTTGTACTGTCAGAATCACAATCTTTAATATAAAGGGCTAAGTTCAAGACTGAAGCGAATCCTTCACATAGATGAAGCATTTATGATACAAAATGCGCTTTATATATGTGACCACAGTTGCTTGAAACACTTTTCCATAATATCCAAATATATGCACTATATACTTTTAGTATATAGTGCATATATTAAGATATTGTTGAAGATAGTTTCAAGCATCTGTGTAATTAAGTACATTAGGAAGATTCATATATCCTCATTCATCCCACATCCCCTCAGCTGGACCTGTATAGTCAGTTACACACAGTATTGTATTATCAGTAACACACAGTATAGAGTCTATTTAGGTTTTGTCTCCTGATCACTGACGTTCCTGATGTAAATGGTATCCTCCGGTATTGTCTTTATCTCCCCATTCTCATACATGTAGGACGAGGCAATGGCCAACGCTGAGCTGTCTGCACTGAATGCTAATGATGCTATGCTTGTAGGGTACCTTTTAAAGTAAAACAAACACATTTAATTGGATTTGTTTAACCCTAAGAATGCTGGGTAATTTTCTAAAAAATATATTTTGTGTTGTCTGCTTTCCAAAACCTTGCTTAATTTTGCTGAGGAAAGATACTCAAAATATTGATATTAAGCAGATATTTAAAGCTTTAGAAAGCAGACAACACAAAAATCTATTTTTTGAAAATTACCCAGCATTCTAAGGGTTAAGAAACAATAGAGGACTAAGATGTGTAAGGGCTTTTTGTTTCATGTTTTATAGTAAACTCTCACTGATCTTCCTAATGAAACGATCTCCTTAATGAAATCATTTCCAATACTGTTTGATTATGAGTCTCCTCTTCCATCCCTTTTAGTTTATGCCTAATTTACCAGATAAGTCTTACTTTGCATAAACATTATCTCATTTATGTTGTGATGCTCAGCATATATTGATAGAGGATGACCCCATACTTGGCTGTTCATAAAGGCTGGTCAAGCGAGGTTAAACCATTGGTTGTCCGTAAGTCAACCAGAAGACAATCTCTCATTGAAAATCCAAAAGCAGTCATTGTGACTAGAAACATTGCAGAGAGAGGTCATGTGATTTCAAAATCTCTTCTCTAACAAGCAGGCCACAGAGGACCCAGCCCTTTCAATATATTTGAAATGAAACAACTTTTTTTCCATGTAAGACCTTAACCCTTATAGTGCGGGAACCAACTTCATGCTTATGCAAATAGGTTAGATCCAGGCTAGCCGCCAAGTAAATTGGCAGCTGGCCTGTAATCTAACCTGTTTGCTATTCTGAGTATCTTTTGTTATCAAAATCATGAAGATATTTAAGGTTTTGGAAAGCAGATGACACAAGTCTATTTTTTAAAAAATTACCTAGCATTTTAAGGGTAAATACTTTCAAACATTAAAGGATAGGAAATGTCTCTTTATCTCACAAAAACCAGGAGGCCAGATTGATTGTATAAATTGAACATAATCACTAACCTGTGAAATTGACACAGCCTTTTCTTGTTAAAGCCATCCCAGATGTTGACAAACCCATCAGAGCCGCCGGTGGCAAATGTGTTGTGTTGGTTATGGAAAGCGATGGCATTGACAGGATATATCTGCTCCACACCTCCCTCTTTTACTCTGTGGCATTTGAATGCATATTTCTTCTTCTGTATCTCTGCACTCGGATCAAGATACTCCACAGCTACTCTACCTTCAAACAAAACATCAGTTTAAACATATCTTATACCTACAAACAAAACATCAGTTTAAACATATCTTATCTACCTACAAACAAAACATCAGTTTAAACATATCTTATACCTACAAACAAAACATCAGTCTAAACATATCTTATCTACCTACAAACAAAACATCAGTTTAAACATATCTTACTACCTACAAACAAAACATCAGTTTAAACATATCTTATACCTACAAACAAAACATCAGTTTAAACATATCTTATACCTAAACATATCTTATCTACCTACAAACAAAACATCAGTTTAAACATATCTTATCTACCTACAAACAAAACATCAGTTTAAACATATCTTATCTACCTACAAACAAAACATCAGTTTAAACATATCTTATACCTACAAACAAAACATCAGTTTAAACATATCTTATACCTACAAACAAAACATCAGTTTAAACATATCTTATCTACCTACAAACAAAACATCAGTTTAAACATATCTTATCTACCTACAAACAAAACATCAGTTTAAACATATCTTATCTACCTACAAACAAAACATCAGTTTAAACATATCTTATCTACCTACAAACAAAACATCAGTTTAAACATATCTTATCTACCTACAAACAAAACATCAGTTTAAACATATCTTATCTACCTACAAACAAAACATCAGTTTAAACATATCTTATCAAGAAGAAAAACATCACTATAAGCAATAAACAATTATATAAATTACAAACAAAACATCAGTTTAAACATATCTTATCAAGAAGAAAAACATGACTATAAGCAATAAACAATTATATAAATTACAAACAAAACATCAGTTTAAACATATCTTATCAAGAAGAAAAACATGACTATAAGCAATAAACAATTATATAAATTACAAACAATTTAGTGAAAACAAACATTGAAAACACATTTACATTCGGAGCACAATCCTGATGCTAACTTCTTTACATATTCCCTGAACCTTGTAACATAGCTCCAAACAAAATACAGTCTAACTTGTGTTAAGCAGCCACCCTTTTAAGCAGCCAACCTGCCTTAAACAGCCACTACAGAAAGTCCCATTGTTAGATTTATAGTGTAAATCAATTTGTGTTAAGCAGCCAACCTGTCTTAAACAGCCAATTTACTCTGTCCCATAGGCTGGCCTCTTAACACAAGTTTGACTGTAGTCATAAACATAGATTTTGAAATAATACATCTGCAAGACTTACCCCTCTTATATGAACTTGTGTTCCTTAACCTATATACAAACAATAACGACATGAATTTGTGTGCCTTAACCTATATACAAACAATAACGACATTTGTGTGCCTTAACCTATATACAAACAATAACGACATGAATTTGTGTGCCTTAACCTATATACAAACAATAACGACATGAATTTGTGTGCCTTAACCTATATACAAACAATAACGACATGAATTTGTGTACCTTAACCTATATACAAACAATAACGACATGAATTTGTGTGCCTTAACCTATATACAAACAATAACGACATGAATTTGTGTGCCTTAACCTATATACAAACAATAACGACATGAATTTGTGTGCCTTAACCTATATACAAACAATAACGACATGAATTTGTGTGCCTTAACCTATATACAAACAATAACGACATGAATTTGTGTGCCTTAACCTATATACAAACAATAACGACATGAATTTGTGTGCCTTAACCTATATACAAACAACAACGACATGAATTTGTGTGCCTTAACCTATATACAAACAATAACGACATTTGACCAGTTTGTTGCAGACTACTCTGAAAAACATTGTTTGAAAAGGAGTAATTGTTCTTAACAAAGGAATTTCTTCTTTACCCCAAATGTTTTCTGCCCTACCAGAACATCATTTTTCAATTTCGTCTCATTTTGAAATGTTGTGCTGCAAACTTCCTACTTGGGAAAGTCTAAAATTTGGCGTTTGGTAAAGGGTTCCCATCTAATAGCACATTTCTTATGTTCATCAATGTTGAGAAGTTCAATGAACATGTACATTGAGGTGTTGAGCATCATTCAAAATAAAACAAAATTGTTGATAATCATACATTAGGGTCAAATAATAAGCTGTGATACATTACTGTTTTCTTAATTAAATAAATGACTATTTAGAGTTTACATTTAAGATTTTTTTGGAAATGAAAGAACAACATAGGAAGAGTCTAGCGAGAAACAAATATGGCCCCTTCAATATTACTTCATAGGTTTTTTCATTGGATAAACCTGATGAGGTCAGATTGATCAAGTATCACACATTCTAAACTGGGATCGAACTTTGAAACAAATGCAGGGCCTTGAATCAGTATCTTTACCGAACAAGTTCAGCAATGTCACCATACTTTGTATGCAGTTTAATCAAACTCATTATCTGTTTGATTGTCATAATTATACAGAAACAAGGCTGATTTTTTTTTTCAAATGATTAAGCCACTGCTGTGAAGTCTTTAGATGAAAGCATATGATTAAAACTTAAGCAACACAACTTATAATGGTTGACATATCAAGAGTTCTGTACAAGTCTATAGTAATTCCTTCACTTTAGTGAAGGTGTTACGGTAGTCTTGCAATGAACACTGATATGATACCCTCTGTTATATATGTTATATGGTTTGTCTTATGACCTTGGAGTAAGTCTAAAAAAGTAAATTCATACCTTCTATAGAGGTGAGGACATAGCCTTGTTTGTTGGGAAAACATCTGATGCATCGAGTTTGGTATTTCAGACTGGACTCTCTGCGTTGCTGAACATACCCCATATTACGCAAGTCCCAAACCAACACTCGTCTACCGGCTGTCCCTACAACTAACCTATCCCCGCATACAGACATTGTATAAACCTAGTTTAAAACAAAAATAAATAAGTTATACAAGCTCAACATTAAAAACGGATACTCTATTCTGCACTTTAACCCTTTACCAAACACCAAATTTTCGACTGTCTCAAGTTTAAAGTGTTTGCAGACAACATTTCAAAATGTGGTGAAATTGGGAAAAAATCTTCTGATAAGGCAGAAAACATTGAGGGAAAAGGAGAAATTGCTCTTCACAATGTTTTCCAGATTCGTCTGCAATAAAGTGGTAAAATGATGTTATTGGGTAATGGGTTAAAGGATCTTCAGAATTCATTCATTAATCTATTATTGTTGACACCATGTCATACATTGCCTTGGGGGGGTTGCTCAATTTGAAGAATTAATCATAATGGCCAGACTGATTTATTGAGAAGAACATAACGTGGGACTCCTATTTCATGAAAAAAAATGATACAGTCCAACCCATGTGTAATGACGAATCATAGGATCAATAGTCATCATGTTTGTGATACTTGGAAGAAACATTTGTGAAAAAAGGAAAAATCCTTCACAGTCAATCCCTCTCCTCCATTTGAAAGAATTCTGTATGTCTGTACACTACAGGTAAAACAGTATGTTTATACTTCTTCTGTTTTGTTACAGCTTTCATAACCCATTTCCAAACAATAACTCATAGTTACTAGTATCTTTCCTCAACAGATCTTCAAGGTTTTGGAAAGCAGACGACACCAACATTCGTCTTTAAAAAATTACCCAGCACTTTAAGGGTAATGTGCTGATAAGCTTACCCTATCTGGTTGAGGAAAGGTTCCTGCGCTGCAAGGTGTCCTGGGATCCCAAAGTTTAACGGAGGAATCCCAGCTTCCTGTCACAATGACGTTCACATCCGGGCAGTATTCAACACAGCGTATGGCGTCATCATGGGTTCCCACATTGGTTCCTGCAAGAGAACAAGAACAGATCACTTATTTCTATTTTAGGCCATAATTTAAGTACTGGTGGTTTGCCCTTGACCGACCCTAGATTTTACAGGTGAGTAGGTAGGTAGGAAAATTATTTTAACTTATTTGAGAAATTATTTCTAATACACTTATTATCTATGAATATTCAAATGACCAAAAAAAACGGGAGAAAATAATGTTTTCAGAAATTGCAACAAAAATGTTTGGGTAGGGAGAGTAGAAAGTGGGTCGGTAGGTAAAGGCCAAACACATATAACTTTATTTTAGGCATTAACATATTACTAAAGAAAGCCTTGTGGCAAAAGTATAAATCCCCCTCATGAGCAATTTATCATTTTGTCACCATGCTCTCTTTCCAAAATCATATATGAAATACATTGTTTTCGGTTTTTTATATCTGTCTGAATTTGTTTTTATTTGGACGCATTTCAAATTCATCTAATGAGATATATATTAAAGCAAAAAATTGATCCTTGATATAATTGTAGTTCCTTGTGCCAATCATAGTGAAGGACACCTTAGAGGCATCTTAACTGTTGTTCTATTGTAAGTAACTATTATGCAGATCAAGATCATATGCTTGTTTCCTGTATTTGTTGTCGTTTTCACTAGTTGAAGGCAGGGCTCTGCTGTGTCTTGCTAAAGGACACACCCATGAAAAATAACAGGGCCGCTGGTAACAAATAAAACCAGGACCCCTATGTTAAAAGTCCTGCACCTTTCTTTACCAATGGTCCACCTACGAAAATCAGAGCTGATTCTACTAACAAAAAACTGACAAGATAACAGCCTCATTCATGCTTTTAACTGTTCCTTTTCAAAGCAAAAGGAATTGAATTGAATTGGCATGATGTTGAAGGATGGTTCTTAAGATTACAATATCACCAATTTGTGTGGAAAATATAACTTTACCTGGCAGGACATGTAAGAACTCAAGCCTGTTTCATAGATAAAAAGTAAGAAGTCAATTAAAAGCTAGTTGTCAACACAACCCACCTGTGTTTGTGTTGAAGTCATAAACTTTTAAAGTGTTGTCCAAACCACCACTGTAACAATGAACTGCATCCTGAAAACCAAATAAATCTTGATTGTATTTGTATAGCTTGTCACGAGGGCAACATCTTATCTTTATCAATGAAAGCCAACTTCCATTATTTTTCCTAAGTAATTTTCATGTCACAATATCCTCACATCAAATGCCATGTTACCTTCGAATGAACAAAACATATTTTCGTAACCAGAACACCCAATTTAAGTTAAAAAGAAAAGGTTTGTGCCAGGGGAGTATATGAGTTTCTGTCAATTTTGCTCACTTGATTTTCAACTATTTCAGTAGGATGATAATGTCTACATTTCAGTGGCCTGTGCCAGGATTTATCATAAAAAAAAATCCACATCAAAATACCCAACCAGGAAAAATACCCAACCCGGAAAAATAAATTTTCTAACAACACAGCAAAAACTTACTTAGTAGAGAGACAACCTACTTCTGTGTTACGGTGCTGGTGGGTAGATCATGATATAATAACAGGACTAGCTTGCTTTGTTGTATGACATTGTGTCTGTTTTCCAAACAACTTTCCACAGCGTTTTTTTCTCTTCTTTGTTTGGGTCCGGTAAAAGGACCCTTTCTCAATCCAATCTAGGTAACATTTTTCCCAAATTCAATATTTTTTCCTAAATTCAATATTTTCCCCCAAATTAGACCTTAGTTCTCTAATAAACATTTGAGTTGTTGAAATTTGCTCAGCTGTTAAAATCCTTTCAGAATAGTCGAAATCAAATGCAGACTCTTGAAAAAGTTACTGTACTTTTTCTGCTGTGTCCATAATTCAAGTTTTAAAGAAGAAATAATCTACTAATGAAAAGTTTTCTATTATTTGAAACAAATCCCAAAGTTCCCAATCATAAGAAAAACGAACTGAAACAACGCAAATTTCCCAATTGGCTCGGCACCAGACCCTTTCCCAATTCCACACAAAAATAAAATTTGTCTTAAAACTCACATGAAAACAGCAGTCCAATACAGGAGAAGGATGATTGTATTTCATTCGGAGATGGTTGGCAATCACATCATACAGCCTTACAGAGGTGTCCCAGGAACTTGTCAACAAAAACTGATTAGAATTGGGTCCAAACTTTACCGCAGTTATTCCATCCGTAGGTGGGTTCTTCAGGGTAAATTCACTTGGTTGTTCCGCCATGATCACTGCTGAATATACCCAAGCAGATTACTTTCAATGGCCATTTAAACTTTTTCAAACAAATCACATTCAATAACAAACAAGAGCTCTTCTATTTCCTGATAATGAGCTGGGTTCCCAAAGGAACATAATTAGCTCAAATTGAACATAGTGGTGGCGCACAGATTATCATGAATAAAATGTTTTAAAACTATACATAGCGTCATCACATGCTTTATTCTGTCATCATCATCATCATTATATACAGCGCTCCTTCATGATTGAAGATTTTGCGCCGGCGCATAAAATATAACAGATTGAGGGAATTTATACAATTGTGCTCAGGAAAGATGGTAATCATTTTAAAATTATGTACAAAACAAGTGTCTAAGGGTGGATAAGGGGGGTAATGACAGCCACAGGGGTGAGGGCTTTCAGAAACCTCCACTGCCTCATGTATAATGGGTCGGCAGTAGGTTCCATTGGACTACTGTTCTTGGGAAAAATGAAAATTTGTACGAATCTTTAGAGGTCTGGATATGTTTGAAACAGTGTGTGGTGCAAGATCTTGATCTGGGTGATCTGGGGTCAACACGAACAAGAAGGTTATCTGGTTGGTTGATGGCTACAGCATGATGGATGATTTTGTAAAATATAAAGAGGCGAGATCTGGTTCTACGGATTTCAAGAGTGGGCCATTGTTGTGTATCAAGAACGTTATTTACAGAGCTTGTATTGTGGTATCTATTTGAGACTATCTAACCGCTCTTCTTTGACATTTTTCTATTATATTCATCTGTATTTTAGTGTGAGAATCCCAGGCGGTTGTACAACATTCTAGTTTTGGTCTTACTATTGCTCTATCGGCTTGAATCTTTTACTCAGTCTTACATAGAAGGTGAGATCTTTCAACACCATAATTCAATGAAGTGCGAAAGGTAATCCTCCACACATTCTCTTATCATATTAGATAATTGGAATTCTTCATGATGCTCAAGTTAATGCTTATTGTTTACATTTGCAATGAATTTTGGTTAAACACGAAAACACATGACAACACCAAGTTTGATCAGCGTAAGGACATAAAATAACATATCACAAATCACTTAATAACACATAATACTGGAGCTTCTGAAAACGGTTATTTTGTGTAAATCGTTAGATGTAAACTAGTAGAACCGAAAATGTATCTCACCCGCTTTTTGTATTCGGCGCTCCTCTCGGAATTTTAAATTGCAGAGTTATCGTTCGTTCTTCACTGGTCAGTGTTACGGGATCAATCGAACCTACTCGGGTATTTCCGTTAGCTAAGAAATTCATTGGATAAACCCGATGTTACTTTACCCGGATTATCCAAGCTGTACCACATGTCGACAATTTGAACACAAAATGTATATGAAAGAATCAACATTGAAACGATCTTTTTTATAACGAAAATACACTGCTGATGTCTGTTACGTTGAGAGCATGACCCTCAGGCGCGTAGCCAGGCATACGCCAATACGCCATGGCGTATAATTGGCTGGAGAAAATGAAACAATAAAGATGCCTAAAATGCAATACAAATTTAAACGTAAGGGAGTAGGGTTTCCTAACAGTGACAAAAGCTAAACATTGTTCTCAAAAGTCCATGTATCTCTCTAGTTCAGACAAGCAGATGCATGTATGATTAATGCCAGCTTCGAATTTTTACGCCGTATAACTTTTGATGGTAAGTGTAGCTTGTAAAACACTAGATATATATAGTCAGTTAGCTATACATTTCAGTGATTTAAACCTATTAATAGATTTCTTAAACATTGTTATCCCGCGGAATTTTAAAATGGCGGAATCGAGCGATGTTCCACCATATCCAGATATTTCTGAAGATCTTGGTGCCACAGCAAATTCACTTCACAACAACCAGAAAGTTGCTCTTAAAAGTGCAAAATGAAACTATGTACATTCATACAAGTTTCAGCACATAAAATAAGTAAACATCAAATGTTGATGAACAGTGCATGCGAGTATATTTGATACGCTTCAGAATCATATCTATAGTAGAAAAAGGAAAATCCAGTTCTACGGACGACTTGATGCATAAGCATTAACATTTTACTTGTTATATTTGAAGTCTATTCAACTTGACTAACTGTTTCGCAATAAGCCACTTGAATAACTGTTTGGCAATAAGTCAACTTGACTAACTGTTTGGCAATAAGTCAACTTAACTAACTGTTTGGCAATAAGTCAACTTGACTAACTGTTTGGCAATAAGCATATTTTGTTACTTCAGAGAAGTATTTTGTTTTGTCCAATTCCTGTCTAAGACCTCAGTTATTTTTTGCAACGCTATATCACAAATCAATATAGATGTTGGTTCTTTTGTAAAAAAGTGTACAAATGTTTAAATCGGCCGCTTGTTTATTTTCTTCAAACTATACTGTACGCCAAACATACTAGGCCTATCGTTAGAAGCATAAACTGATGGAAATTGGTGTAATTAGCCAGTAGATCTTACTAACTAACTTAGTTGGACCATCGACGCTTGATTAAAACAATTAATGTTACATATTTTGAGTGACCCTTTCACTCATGTTTATCATAAACAAATATGAAAACTGTACATAATTGTATCATAAATTTATCAATACATTTAGACAGCAAATAAATTTGAATAGTCGAAATAATTTCTTGATATGATATTATTTCTTGAAATAAAACTTGATATTAGTGAGGTCTATGTGAATGGAAAAAAGAAGACTTGATCAGACTGAAGTCGTTTTGTAAATGCGAAGTTTTCAATTTGACTGACCATGCCGCATTGAAGTCACATTATTTTATGGGTTCATCAAACCCATGATTATCTTCGTAATATGATGTATCACAAACTTTCAAATGCGAATCAGTGAAATCTTGCTAATTAATAAATGTACCCGAAACATTTTTTTAACTAAAACTGAGAAATGACTTTATTAGACTTTGCACATGTGTCGCTCTAAAATATGCATTAAAAGTACTTTGAGAATTCTGACGTTCTTTTTGTGTCAAAATACTTTTGAAAAACTCCACAACCTTACCAAATGTCGTAACCAAAAATCGCCTAAATGTTCCGGCAGCAACGCTGTCCGACATTTGGCGGGAAAATATCTACCTGTTCTTTATGGACCACCTGATTGTTGAGCGGAACGTCATAATTTTGCAAGGCAACGAGCGCTTTAAGGCGCAATTTTTACTGATTCGAAAATAAATGTTTACCCGCAACCCCTTAGACACTTTGAAAATACTAATTCAACACAAATTATATGCACTATAAAGTTGAATGTTCCCATTGAAATTGCTCTGTCTAACTGTCAGTATAACACAATGTTTTGCAGGATGTTTGCAAGATATTATTTAATAATATTTCTGGGAGCCTAATCATATTAGACTCGAGGTGTTGAGACTGTATCAAAATGTGTTTCAGCTAATTTCAAATTATAGAAAAACATTTTCATCTAATGACATAGATATCTACATGCAGTATGTTGTTTAAAGTGGTTAAATACTAATGGTATTTACAATGTAGGTATATGGGGGTATTTTCATTAATGGTTTGAATCTGCCTCTTGATGCTCCTGACAATGTCCGTGTTAAATCATACTCAGGAGCACCATGGCAATCAGGCGACTCTCGGACCCTGGACTTCTGAACATTAACAGAGGAGAGAGATAAAAGAATAAAAGGTTCATCGATATCGTTATCACCAGACGACGAGATCGACGACTAGCCCTTATTTTAGGAGATTAATCAGTTTTGCGATAAATATATTGTTTATCTATTGCTTGTGCTTAAAGTGATTTCATGCCAATCATAAACCAACCTACGTGTTTACCGGTGAATATCATTATTAGACCTATTTTTATTGTGGTCGGTTGCTGTGTTACACTTGTTGTAGATGCATAAGAAAAAAAGCGAATTGAGAATAATAAAAAAAAGTAACCTAGTTTCTGTTTAAAAAAAAAAAGACTGCTACGCTGTGTCGGGCACTAACAGAGGCGCTTATATGGTCTTATGTGCATCGGTTTTGTTCAAGGAAAAGTTTTGAACGTTTAAGAAATATTTTTCAAAACAACGCATTCGTTAACAATAGAAGAGGTAAGAAATGGTGTCGGTATGCCTCCAAGGCAATGATAGTTACCGTCTTTTAGCGAAGGGGTGTATAAACGGAAAATCATGCAAAACCAGGAGTATCCATCGTAAGTCCATCATAAGTCATTTCCTGCATAATTTGGACAAAATGGGCATAAAACCACTTTAACCAAATTCAATTCAATCTAAGTTTAATCAGGCCTTTAGTAAGTTGTGAGTTCAATAACCAAATGCTATGAACATATGTACCCCACATACATATACCGTTAATCTTTTTTATGATTGGAATAGTATTTTTTCTGTTTTGAGTAAAGTCTTGTTTATGTCGAATCAACCGCTTTGTGATTATTTTTTCGTTTGCACACGTTTGATAGCTAAACCATGTACTCATGTGTTGTATTTTATACTATTTTTGTTCAGGTTTTTAATTTTGAAATTACAGATTTGGTGACTCTGTTTGGTGAAATATCTTTGGTGAAACGCCATTAAAAATTCACCAGATGCATCAAAATGACATCTAATTTTCAGAAATCACCCAGGGGGAGGCCCCCCCAGACCCCCACCAGCGGGAGGGGATACCCCTACTCAACCAGTCCTCCCCAACTCGTCATGCCTTACGACATGACTTTGCGTATGGTTCATTTTGCTCTAGCTACGCGCCTGACCATATGTGCTTTATAACTTTATCATATCGAAAACACTTTTCCAGGGTTGGCTGTTACTGGACCTTGTTGCGAACCAACAAGAAAAAAAAACCAAGGTTACCAACTGGTTTGAGCAGAGACATAGATATATCTCTAGTTTGAGTGAATACGATTTAAGCAACTTATGTCAGTTTTTTAAAGAGTCAAACTTCTTAAATTGAAAAAAATGCTATATTGAGATTTAGATTCAAAATTTAAAATTAAAAAAAAATATATAACCCTTCAAGATCTGGAAGGATGTTTTCTGTGATAGCAGAGAGCTCCTAACAAAAATGCAAAGGGAGATCGCACTGCGTAGGAGAATGATATCCTAGCATGGAGTCCTGGCCCATGCATGCATTAGGCTAGTTCGCGATATACGAACGGGCCAGACCCCAGGCTAAATGATATCCGATGTGTATTTCACAGCTCACGGAAATACCCGAAATACCCGAGTATTTCCGTTTGGACTAATGAAAAGGGAGGTCACTGCGTAGCATTCGGAACACCTCGGCCATTTCTTAAAATAACCTCGGAGGCATTCGGAACACCTCGGCCATTTCTTAAAATAACCTCGGAGGTAATGGGGAGCCATTTTTGTTGGATGACGTCAGTCATCTAACAAGGCTACAATTCCGAAATCGTTCGGTGACCTTATTACAAAATGAACCGCCGTGGGATGACCTGACATCTGAACTTGTCCTATACTCGTCAATATTTTAAAAAGCTGATCATAATATGCTGTATGCTATGTATTTTTTATTCAAAGTTTATAAATGAAAGATGATGGGTGGTCAATAATAAAGTTTTAGAGACACCACAATCGTATTTAATAGGAAATGGTATGCACTATTTTTTTCATTTTTTCCCTTGACCGAATATTGCTATTTTTAGGCCCATTAACAAGCCAAATAAGGAGGTCATGTGACATGAGTCGTCTGATCACGTGGCCTCATTTCCATCGTACCGCGAGACACGGGGGGAAACCCCGTGATGTTACTATTTAGAAACGAAAACGTTTCATGCATGAATTGCAACCAGTTGGCGACCTAATTCCACAATAAATCATGTATCATTTTAATTTGAATTTCACTTCCCGGTCCCTGACGTTTCAAACACTATCTTACTAAAGTGAAGTGCGTTTGACATCGGTCCTTCTATCAGTTTTGAAAGAATTAACTCTTGCGCCGATTTTGATTGACAGGACCTTTTGACCAATGAAAACGCTTTATTTTGTGTAGGCGTCGACTACGCTTGAGACGGGTGTTTACATCAGACAACTTGGAAGAAAATGACTGCCGTTAAATTTGCGTGTGTGCTAAATAAATTGCATAAGAAGCGATCTAGACTATAGCTAACAGGGAAATGTGAAAAGGTGTAGATAGGGGACATTGTCTCGCGACCAACTGGATGTCATTTAATGACATTCAAAGTTTGCCCTTTCCGAAAATGAAGGAAATTCCCGAGAAATGTCATCGGTTGAAACTGAAACTGAACGAGCTGTGTTGGGGACCTCACCAACGATTTAATGTCGCCAAATTGAATTCAGACCGCTATAAGTGAACAAAAGTAAGTAGATTATGATTATTTCTTGATTGTTTTGTGCAATATTGATTGAAACACAAAATGAACATGTGAAACGATACTTAAACACACAGCTCAATGTTAACGGAGTGGGTGGGGTAATGTTTTCAAAACATAACAATAATCAAATTCAGAACTAGCATTCATTTGAGTGATGACATTAACAATGAAAACAAAGATATATTTAGCCTTTTTCAACTAATCTTCGATGCAGATTTAAGCTTAATCTCGAAAAAGAAAACATAACTACAACATTGTCTTGATCATCTGACAAAAGATTTGACAGTGGGTACCCTTTGACAGTTTAATTTATGTATAGTCAATTCCCCTAATCTCGTGGTATCCCTTATTCAGTGCTGTGGTATTTGCATAATGTCATACTGCTTCCATAAACAAACGCACCAACCTGACCTACTTTCGCAGACCAGTGTAAGAACTCCAAAGAAGCAAGAATAAATGTTTTTCTGGTATAAAACCAATAAAATCCAATCAAATGCGCCTCTTATTACATAGAGCTCCAAAAATCCCCGAAATTTTCACACTTATTTCTCAAATCTAAGACCCAAAACACTTCCTTTCAGTTTGTCAGCAATTCTCAATCATTCTTTGGTCAGATACGACCAAATTGTTTTAGGATTCGTCCCTAGTATGTGTAACGTTCGTTGCCTTGTATGTGTAACGTTCGTTGAACGCGTTTATGCACATAAGGGAACCTAATGCATTGTTGTAGAGAACATGCTGGTGTATATATAGACAGCACAACCGCTAGGTGTATGACAGTGTTTTTCACTGATCGGATGTGTTTGTGTCTTTAAAAGGTTCATTTGCTCGGTTCGTTACATTGGTGGCAGAGGTGGGATTAAGACTTCTCCTTCTATCTGAGTTGCCTTCCCCATATGTTTTCCAAGGGCCAAGACTCGGGACAAGTCTTCTTGGAAGTGGGAGTCATGTAATGTTTGTTGAACGTTTATGCAAATTATGAATCTAATGCATCGTTGAGAGAATATGCGGGTCCATATATAAACATCACAACTGATCAGTGTATGACAGTGTTTTTCACTGATCGGATGTGTTTGTGTCTTTGAGAGGTTCATTTACTTGGTTCGTTACATATGTTTCACCCTAATTATTTTGGACTTTTACTAACAAATTGTGTTTTACCTGAATACGACGGAATTAGGGTAGGACCTCAAAAATGCAAATGGCTGCCAGTGACCTATTAATTTACGTTACGTAGAGCATTTCTGTGCTCCATTTAAAAATAATTATGAGCAGATCGTAAATGAAGAATGAAATATGTTAGGAAAGATAAATGTTGACAGTTAAGTTCTCCTCCTCCTTTCTGTTATTCATGTAACCTTTAAGTACCACGGAATTATGGTACACCAGTATACACAATAGAATGTTATTGGCTAGAGCCCTATTATTTAGTCATTTCATATGTTCTTACAGCTTTGTACCAACCAGACATTGCAAACAGCTGAGTCCAATTACAAGCTGATCAATTCATACCCAAATTAAAAGCCTTACAAAGAGGAGGAAGGCCTAAATGTCATCAACTATCTTTAGGGTAAGTTGTCTTTTTAGAACTATTTTCTTAAATGGCATAATACATTCTGCTACATAAATGCATATTTGAATTTCAAAAGGATGATGAGAATATTTTAAAGTTTCCTGTAGCATGCATAAACAAGACTTACTTTTGTCTTTGATGGTCATTTGTATAGTGAATACAGACGAAAATCAGATTTGATGGTCATCATTTGCTTGTTTATACCCCTAGTTGTGATATTAAATTCTTATATTGGTCACTGTGAATGATGATCATGGGTGATATGACACACACAATTTCAATATTTGAAATAATATTTAATTTGAATTGTTTTATAGATTTATACCTGCATAATCGTGTTTCTCAAGATATTTTTAAATCACTTTGTTTTCAGTTGTCATGAACTCATATGTTAAACTTTCTCTTAAAGGGACTAACTCAGAAATAATTATGTGGTCTGGGAATAATAAATGTCAAAATGATTGATATTAATAATTATTTTCTATAAACTAAAGACTACATGTATTTTCAATTTCTTTACTTTTAAGAGTTTGAAACCCTGTGATTTTATTAAATAATGTGAAGTGAGCCATTGTCCAATCAATACTTCCATGGGAATGCCGGTTTATAAATAAAGGCAGGAATTCCTTCTTGCTCACCTTGCCAAAGTTACTTGACAGTGACCAAGTATCTTTCCTTCAAATGGTTTATTTTGTAAACAATGATCTTAATTTGAATTATTCATTGGTGGGTGCCGTTATTTTTTAGGGACTAACTCAAAGTGCCGTGATAGTAATATACGGTAATTATTTGATATTAACAATTATTGTCACCAAATCGAAGATCATTTTAAATTTCTTTACTTGCTGAAATCTGTTAATTGTTAATCCCATAAATGATCAGATAAATGTGACGGCTCACTTAACATTATTTAACAAAAGCACAGGGTTTTGGCATCTCATAAGTAAATAAATGGTAAATAGTCTTTGGTTTAGTGTCAAATTTTTGACGTTTGTAACTCCTAATAGACACATCTCTGAGAGAGTATCTTTAACAGCTCAGTAAGTAGTTGCAGTGGAAAACTCTGTTACTTGAGTTCAATCCCCACTATTGCAGCTGGGTTTGGGGAGGTTAAAACATTTAAAAGACTATCGCAAAATAAGAGGAGCTATGCCTTTTTTGTCTTTTAAATTGCTTATACCTGATTACACTGATAAAAGTTTGTCTATTTTATAGGATGCTATGTTTGAAACCTAGTGCATTTTTCTGACTGACAAATTTTTAGTCCTTATAGCAGAAAATTCTTTTTACATTACAGATAAGAAACATTGTCTTCTGATATATGAAGGGGTCATTCAGAGTGTATAGTGAAACTAACAGAAATCATGACTTACAGAGAGCAAACAGTGAATGCAGTATGATGCATTACTTATCCACTACTATTAACAGTTGGGTTGGAGGGACAGATGCAGAGGTATATTGAAATCCATTTAATACTTTGATTGCATGACCTGCAAATATTTGTCCTGTCAGTTATACAAATAATGTAAGTTACTTCAGCTTCAAATCATGAGAAAAAGCAAAACTCAAAGAGGCAATATCGTGCTCAAAAAGGGGTGACAAATGCTGTCATAATGCATTCATGGAATATAAGGGAGAGACACATTCACATATATGTAAAAAATTGCTATGGTGACATTTGAAACTTAAGTTGCATGGAAAAATGCCTGTCCTAGTAAAATGTGTGCTGATTTAGGCAGGTATGGACAAAAATAAACCATTTTCTGGCATCAAAATAATGCGTTATGTGCAGACAGGTATCCCCTGAATATGCGAATCTGAATTTCTTTTAAACAATGTAAAATTTTAAATTAACCATCATGACTAATTCATGTTTTCAAACTGCCAATGATTTACAAATCTTACACTAAACAGCCACCTAGGTATGTTGTTTATTATCATGATTGAGTAAATGTCGGATGTTTTGATTCATGCTGTTATTACCTAATTCAAAGAAATGATCATCGTTTCTAGTGTGACAAGCACTGTCGATCATAAACTCTATTATAATGATAACCATAAGCTTAATTTTGAATAAATCACTTATGAGTCATCTAGTTTTCAACTGATACAAGTGACCATAAATACCATGCTGGACATATTTTGCTGAGGTCGTTAGGTATTACCTAATTTAGAAAAATAACTTGTTGAAAAAATATCATCCAAGACTATCCATAGCAAGAAAAAGAATTCAAGTATTCATTATTTACAAGTCATCATTTGTACAGCTCTTGAAGAAATGTAACATGAAAAAAAAAACAAGCTCAAAACTAAAACTTTAAAAAATAACCCCAGATTTTTCTCATCTTTTTTCGCCCCTTAGTGAGAATGTGAGTGAAACTAAAAAAACATTTAATTATTTCTTTCGAAAATTTATGTTTTTTTATACATGTATATGCATTTAGTTAGAATTGATAATTGTTAATGGCAGTGGTTTTTAGCTCACTTGAGCACAAAGTGCTCAAGGTGAACTTTTGTGATCGCACAATGTCCGTTGGCGTCATGCGCCGTCAACAATTTCTTTAAACATCTTCTCCTCCTAAACCATTGAGCCAATATTAACCAAACTTAATAGGAATGTCCGTTGGGTGATGCTCTTCAAAAGTTGTTCAAAGAAATTGATTCCATGCAGAACTTTGGTTGCCATTGCATGAAAAAAGGGGGAATTTCTGCAATTTTTAAAAAATCTTCTTGTCTGAAACCACTGGTCAGAATTCAAAATAATTTCACAGGAATATTCTTTTCGGGGCCTCTTATCAAAAGTTGTTCAAAGAATTTTGATATCTTGAAAAACATTGCTGTCAGACTGTGTTGAACTTTGAACGTGTTTTTGTGTTCACTACATACATGTATGCTAAAATTTATAACTTTACAAACATCTTTTTTTTCCAAACCTCTGGGCCAATTTCAATGACATATCATGTGAAGCATCCTTAGTTGGAGGGGAGAAAGATTGGTCAAAAAAAAGAATTGTCATGTGGCCAAAATGGCTGCCATGTACATATTTGGTAAAAACCTTAAAAAAAATCTTCTTGTCACAAACCACTGGTCATATTTCAAAATAATTGCACATCAATGTTCTTTGGGGCCCTTTTATAAAGATTGTAAGAATTTATTAGATATCTCGAAAAACATGGCTGCCAGGGTGCGTTTAACTTTGAACATGTTTTTGTTTTCACTATATACATGTATGGTAAAATTCATATCTTAATAACCATCTCTTTTTCCCAAACCTCTGGGCCAATTTCAACCGGATATCACATAAAGCATCCCTAGTTGGAGAGAATAAAGATTTGACAAAAAGAAATCAGTCATGTGACCAGAATGTTTGTCATGCCTATATTTGGTAAAAACCATGAAAAAATCTTCTTGTCAAAAACCATTAGTCAGATTTCAAAATAATTTCACAGGAATGTTCTTTGGGGGCCCTTCTTTAAAGATTATTAGAAAGAATTAGATATCTTAAAAAGTTCCACTATATGCATATACATGTACGATAGAATTTCTAACAAAGTACATCAGTATCAATTTGGATGTCCAAATATGCCAAAATGACAACCATAAAAAGGCAACAATAGATCGCACTGGACAAAAGTGCAGGCTGATCTTCATACATACAATCTGTAAAAGTAAAATATTCAGTTTCCGCATTGTAAGAATTATGTACCATTTTAATGTCCAACATCAAGCATACAGTGTCCAACTTGTAAAATGAGGGGAAAAAGGTAAATGCATAGAATCTAGAAACTCTGTGTAAAATATAAAAGCAATGTTTCTAACTATTCTTCAAATAGGTGGTAATCTCAGGTGAGCAATTATAGGGCCATTATGGCCCTCTTGTTTTCTAAATTAAATCAATGGGCTTTTTTTACCAAAAACTTAAAAACAATGGGGTTTTATATAGAAAAAAGATTAAAATGAATGAAAGTAATGCGTTTATGGGAAATTATTTTATGAGATTGTTAGTACCAAAAATTATCACTGTGATGGTATTTGATGTCATGTCTGTTGCACTTCACCATCTAAATTTGAAAAACACTTCCACAGTACATGTAAATAAAACTCTGTACTCTCTATGTATTCATGGTATAAAGTTGTGATAAAGCATTGTAGTAACCTTTGTTGTCTAATGGTAATGGTGGTTGACTTTGTACCAAGGGATTTTAGCTAAAGCCCCTCTGGTTTCTTAGGAGTGTTCTTTGGCAAAACACTTCAGACCCCATACCTAGTACTGGCTTTGGATATCCATAATATAAATGAAAAATGTTGACATGCTATTTAACACTTAAGAAAAAAACTTAAAGGTATTCTTATCTAAATATTATTTTCATTTATACTCTTTATAGGTGTCCAAAAAACCATCAACAGTAGGAAGACCTTTGCAGTTGAGTGAAATTCAGGGATGATGAAGAAAATACACAGGAGTTGGATTGGAGAACCTTAAGGACTGCCGTCTTAAAGTGATGGTCTTGTAAACATAAATAGTTTTATATCAAAGCCATCTGTTTTCTTTATCGGTTTTCCATTTGATAGTTTTGTGTCATGTTAAGGACAGCATGGAACAAGAGAATTGCGTTTTGGTATCATAGGGTACATGTATTATGAGTTGGCAACAATCTCTTTGTTTGTTGTTCATAGAAACTGAATGTATAGCTCACAAAGAATATTTATTTAAAAGAAAGTACAAGAAGTAAAAACATTTAAGCTAGGGTTGTTTGAGAGGTGTTGTTTTGGGTTGTAAATTTAGGTTTTGAATCTGATTTGTTATCATATATAAATATACTTAACATAATAACTTATTTTGTTAAGTAGGATTTTTTTTCAGAATCAGTCTATTGTCTTCTTATCCTTTTAAAATATGTAACGCTAGGAGAAAGCAAAGGGTGTTTTTTAAATCTTGTAAATGTTAGTTATATGTCAGATATAACTCTGCAAATACTGCAGAAGGTAAACAAACAATTCACAATGAATACATAGTATATTGGTGTCTCCTAATGTTGAGAAAAAGACTATCTTTTAAAAATATGACTGGAAAATTTGGATAAGAAAAAATCAAGGTAAAGAAGTTATTTAATTTTCATACAAGGTAGTTCAGACAAAAAACCTTGTCGATACCCAAAAGGATGAAGTCAAAACAATGTAACATCAACCAGAGTCAATGAAACAACCAGATGTCACAATTAAATAGAGAGAATGCCTTGAGTTTCCCAATATAACTGATTCTTTTTTTAATTTTATGAATTTTGACTTGAAATTTTCAGATATCAATTCTGACATGTTACCAAATATAATATGTGAAAAGTTAAAAAACTAAATTTTGTACCATAAGACCGATTTCTGCAGTCACTAACACACATAAATGTATGCATAATAAAAACATACATTTGTTATTTTCCAGTCACTTAACAAAACACCTTCACACATGTTTGTCTCTGACAAATAAAAATAGAAAGCTATTAAAAATATAAACAGTTAAATACTAATAAAACTATCTTTGTTGTATTTGTTTCCTATTTGTTTTCCAATTCATACTCATTCGATTTTCTTTTAATAAATATTCCAGCAACCAATATGGATGCATTTGGCAATTGTAGTATATTTTGTAGGGTCCTATGTGGCCCAATGTAAAATTCATAACCTTGCTGTCCAAAGTCTGAACCTCACTAGCGTTTTTTTCTTGGGATGTCCTTATTACATTTGAAAGTTTTTAGTCTATTGTTGATGAAAGCAAGCAGTAAAGCAAATGAAATACTGTTGACATAGCTTTTAACCCTTACAGGATTATCATCCATTTGAATCACGTCATCCAACTTCAGTGCCTTCAGCACTTTGATTGAAAGTAGGTCAGCAACGAAGGGCATGTCCGTTTGCAATCGTATCTACTCGGAAATCCCCGGCACAAGCCGGGGATTGCCGAGTAGATACGATTGACAAAATATGAATCAAAGATGTGTTGATATGGTCATCTTTAATGAAAAGGGTAAAAGACCCATTCAATTGTGATATTTAACCAATTTGTGTGTATTTAAATACATATTTAGAGCCCATGTGCATTTTGCGTTATCCGCCGGAAATAAGGCGAATTACCCCAGGATTTCTGGTGTATTCATGTACTGCCTACGAGATATATCTACCGACTTGTTACGGGGATTGCCGAGTGGATACGATTGCCTCGGAGGTAATGGGGAGCCATTTTTGAAAGTAGGTCAGCAACGAAGGGCCAATCGTATCAACTCGGCAGTCCCCGTCACAAGCCGGGGAATGCCGGAAAGAGCTGATTGTCAAAATATGAAACAAAGATGTGTTCATCTTTAATGAAAAGGGTAAAAAAATCTTCACTTGTGATATATAACCAATTTGTGTGTATTTAAATACATATTTAGTGCCAGTGTGCATTTTGCGTTATCCGCCGGAAATAAGGTGAATTACCCCAGGATTTCTGGTGTATTCATGGGTAATGTAACGATTCGCCACAATAACGACTCACCACAATAACGACTCGCCACAAATGATAACGATTCGCCACATGCAAATTAACGGTTCGCCACAAACCAATAACGATTCGCCACAGTTTTGAAATGTTCTAATTAACGGCAAATTAACGGGTCGTCCTTTAGTTATGATTTAATTATGAAACAGTTATAAAACTAAAATGTGTTGAACTTGAAAACGGCGATGATTGTGCAACACTATTTAATGATAATAGTTCAACCGAATTTAACTGTTGTTGTATTTTATAATAACAGGTACGGATTAAGGTAAAACAGTCTATTATAAGATAATATTTAACTACAAGGAAAACAAAAATGAACAATGTATTTTTTTTACTTTATCAAACATACACTCACACACAAAACATGAAACTTAATATCTATTCAATGGAGTTACTTTTTTAAAGCACCTATATAAGTGAACAAGAAAGCATCAACCCAATATAGTGAAAAGCTCCCTATGCAAATCAATCGCGATTTCGTCCGCACTCTAGGGTTGTGAGTTATGGCACAGCATTTCCGCCGTAGACCTGCTTGGAATTGAAAAGCTGTGGCGGCTTTGTGCGAAAAGACGTCAATGTTTGCCAACAGGAACTAGGACCGACATGGCATTGGGATTATTAGGTTGGCTTCCATTGGAAGCTGATATCGACAAGCGGAAACTGTCTTTCCTACAAACTCTGTGTTCCATGCCATCGGAGAATCTTTCCAAGGAGTTATTTACTTTCAGATTTCATCTATTCATTTCTAAACAGTACAAAGACCAATACAGATTTCTCCCCGAAATCTTCGAAGAAAATCATTTCAAGATCCGTAGCACATACGTATGCTCTATCACGGGAAAAAACAATTATAAGTGACAGTGATTTTTACCGTTTTAGAAATACACACAGAACATTGAGACCGTTGGTGCTGTGGAAGAACGCCACAACAAAGCAAGAAATAGCCAATGCGATCAGTTCTGTTAACATTTTACCCAGTCCAAAATACATAAGGAGGAAATCAAGCCCGCGCATACACTGCCAAGCTTACTTCACCGATATAAAAGTACATTTGATATCTGAGTGCAAATTCTATTCTCCAGAACGCAATCTTTTGATGAAAAATATTGAAACGAAAATATCAGAATGAGAAAAGTGTCATCTTTTTTAACCAGGTTTTATGGTCAAAATGGTAGCAGGTCAATTCGTACCCAAACCAATTCGTACCCACCCTTTTTTGGCTAATTCGTACCCACTTTTCGGTCAATTCGTACCCATCCTAATTTTTAACAAGTCAATTCGTAACCATCCTATACTTCAGTGTTTTAATATCATTTCTTTTACGTTGTTCATGTTTTGTTTTTGTCTATTGTGCTTTAATTGTGAGGGAAGCATTGTGAGTAGGTCTATGTGTGCTTTGTTTTACGTAAAATGGTGTTCGATATTAAATAAAATGATATAGCGTTTCCCTTTAAGTTATATATGTTTTCTTCATTTGATATCCAGATTTGTTTTCTTGTTTTTCACACTTACCTCATTTTAACTAACTGACATGGATTCTTTTCATCACGTGCAAACCGAAGAATGGTCGCAGGGGATGCAGCGTCAATTGTCATTAATTGTTCTATCAATTGGTGTCCTTAATTACTGGTTGAGCTAGTAATGGATCGAAATTATGACGACCAAATGGATAGAGTTTTGACGCAGCGTAATTACTAGGCTAATCATAAGCCAGTTACAACAAAAGGGGTGTTACAAAATTATAGCAAATTAAAACAAATTGTTATGGATTAATTTATGATAAGTTACTTTCAAATCAAATTGAGACCGACATGTTGTTAATGGCTAATCATAAATGTATAGATAATATCATAAAACACGTGCACTCGTGCCTTATAAAAATAAACTTAATGTTTGTGGTATTTTTTCATTTATATATGATATCTTTCTATTTGTGAATGCTAACACAAAAGGTAAATTTGCCGGCACGCGTCTTCATTAATGGTTTATCATAAGTTTATAGATAATCTACATGTATATGTTCTTTTTATATGTTGTTGTTTTGTCAATTCTTTGATAAAAAGTTTTTTTCGGAAATTCATTTATATGGCCGCCTATTTACGAAAATTGCCTATTGATAGCTAACTTACATGCCTCAAAGCTCAAAGTTTAAAAATATATTTCATTTATTATGTACTATAATTTGTTTCAAAATATGTAAGAATTTTCATTTAATATGTACTATAATTCGTATTAAATTATAGACTGGTTACGAATTGACTTCTTAAAAATTAGGATGGGTACGAATTGACCGAAATGTGGGTACGTATTAGCCAAAAAAGGGTGGGTACGAATTGGTTTGGGTAATAATTGACCGGGAAGCGTCAAAATGAAGTGTTTGTACGAAGTTTATTAGATGTTAATTGTGGTTCGATCTCCACCAAACTAGCTGGGTATGTAGAGAGGAGCGTCCTAAGACCTTATTTGGATTCACCTTTAGACGTTAAATATTAATGGTAAAAATGAAAGACCCATCTGCGCATGAACAAGATTCTATTATATAACTCCTGATGCTGAAACCCAACAAAATATTGTTGATGCTTACTCCAGCCTATTTTGTCTGTAGCATTGATTATTCCATTTCATAGCTATGGTGCATTTATTAAAGGATATCTCTCCCAACAGGGAAGGGGACAATTTAAAGGAATATATATTATTCAACCCCAAAGGATCTCACATTATAATGTTTTTATCCTCAATCATCAATGGCCTTGAAATAATGCTCTCATTCAACCTATGCAAATCCTTCTTTCTAGATACATTTAACTACTTGGCAAATGTATCAATCATAAAGACAAATCTTTTGTATGTATTGACAAAATAGACATATAACTGACCCTAACCACAATCCTTGTTCAAGTACCTATCTGAAAGATTCACTAGTTTTAATGTTAGACTGTGTTTAGACTAATGTTGGGACAAACACCTTGTGAAAATCAAATTTTGATACCCTTTAATTGTAACAAAACACTGTTTAGAGTTTTACAAATTTGCTTTGATTAATTGGTTCTGTACAATTTCACCAAGTGTATTTAAGGCAAAACTCCTCCAAAGCTCTATATGGTTGTATATCAGGAATAAAGGTTATAAACCCATTAATACTATCATGGCATTCTGCAAAAGATAATGAATACATGTCAATTCGCTTCACTTTATGAAATAGATTTGGCAAAAAGATGATTATCAAATAAAACTGGATAATTTGCAATCAAATTGTTTTCCATTGAATTATCCAATATTTATTCAACATACAGTCACAAGCAAAACACAGGTGCTGTATGTACATGTACTTGCCTTCAATTTTGTTTCCTGTAAATATTTCTGAAATTATAACTTAAAAAAAAGGTGCACATCAAAAGGAAATTTAAAGGCATTGAAGAAACACTTTAAAGTTTCTTTTTATTCTAAGGCAGTATTAAAAGAAAAGTTACAGACTGTTCTATAAAATGTTTTTATCATAAGAAAGTGCAAAATTTCAATGATATTTGTTGGAGTGTAGATTACCCATTTCCATGTTCTGTTTGAAGGCAAGGGTTTTTCTATTTGATATATATTTGCAACAACCAAACCATGTTAACAGATCCCAATCCTATTGGACAGTGTTTTCCTGTATTATTGTTTGGAAGGAAATTTGAATGACTTCTGAAAATATACAGAACACCTCATGGGTGTCTTTTATGAATGTGAAGAAGTTTTAGAGTTACTTTCAAGAAACACTCACCATTTTCTCATTTAGACATTTTTATTTGCCATTTCCTCATCTCTATTTTTTCTCCTTTTCAAACCATGTGGGACCACCAGGCAATCTGTCCCTTTAGCACCAGCATTTTTGCAGCCTGGGGAGGGAATCGAACCCTCATACATGATTTTGAGCAAGGAATTTTGCAAGTATATAATACTGAATTATGGCAATTAAAACATCTAAATGTAAAATGTGATGTCTTAAGATTTGAAGAGATGTTGCTTTTACAAAAGAAAACCATCAGCTGCAGTGTTTACACCAGCCCTGACTGTGTACTTTATTCTATTCGAAAACACAATAAAATTTATTTGGAAACCCCGTTTCAGGGGAGCTGATGTTTAAAGGTATATCATACAGCAACATCTGTGTTCAACAGCTATCATACTTTAAGAGATACCCCTGCTCGTGACCGAAACAACATATATGAGTTACTGTAAGGGGTTGTAAAGATTTGTATTAATTAAGAGCTGCTATATTAATCAAAGCACTGAAAGCGCTGAAGGACTTAGGTGCATTTAAAGCAAGATGACTGAGGATACATTTGAAAATTTCTTTGGGCAACAACTCGAGGGAAACAGCTGCTCCTTTTACCACCATTACTATAATTATCCTTTATGTTAACAGAGACTGAACGATAGTCTATTTTTCGAATATCTGGACATTTTATGATTTCCAATGAGGTAACAGTTATAACAATATAGAGCAAAACAAAGCGAGTAAATCCGGACTACATTCCGAGTTCAAAGAAGGTATTAGTCCGCACAGTGAAGGCAGATGTTTAATGAGTAATTGGGGTCAGACCGATGTTTGTGTATCGATAAAGTACCGTCCCTCAAAAAGTGGTATGTAAATTCAATGGACTAAGGTGCTGACGCACCCTTAGTCCAAAAACTTTTGTAATGCTATGACCACAACCACTGGCATTGCTATGTTGATGAACCCTGGGACTATTATGTCTACAAAGCCCTGTGTCACTTTGTTTACAAACCTGCTTAAGTCTTGTAACAATTGTGGCGCTATTTTTACAAACCGTGGTGTCCCAAATCCCCATTACCAAACAATAACGACATTTGACTGTTTGTTACAGAACAACAGATCTGGTTGTAGGTGTACCCCTCTTGTGGAAGGTGTTACCTGCTGGTTGAAGGTGTACCCCTCTGGCTGAAGGTGTATCCCTCTTGTGAAAGATGTGACAGATCTAGTTGTAGGTGTACCCCTCTTGTGAAAGATGTAACCCGTCTGGTCGAAGGTGTACCCCTCTGGTCGAAGGTTTATCCTGGTGGACGGTGAACACCCCTCTTGTGGAAGGTGAACTACTTTGGTGAAGGGGTGTACACCACTCTGTTAGAAGGTGAACACCCCTCTGATTGAAGGTGAACACCCCTTTGGTAGAAGGTGTTCATGCCCAGATGGTAGGTAGGTGTTCAAGCCCCCAGTGGTAGGTAGGTGTTTAAGCCCCCAGTGGTAGGTAGGTGTTCAATCCTCCAGTGGTAGGTAGGTGTTCAATCCTCCAGTGGTAGGTAGGTGTTCAAGCCCCATGTGGTAGGTATGTGGTCAAGCCGCCAGTGGTAGGTAGGTGTTTAAGCCCCCAGTGGTAGGTAGGTGTTCAAGCCCCCAGTGGTAGGTAGGTGTTTAAGCCCCCAGTGGTAGGTAGGTGTTCAATCCCCCTGTGGTAGGTAGGTGTTCAATCCTCCAGTGGTAGGTAGGTGTTCAATCCTCCAGTGGTAGGTAGGTGTTTAAGCCCCCAGTGGTAGGTAGGTGTTCAATCCTCCAGTGGTAGGTAGGTGTTCAATCCTCCAGTGGTAGGTAGGTGTTCAATCCTCCAGTGGTAGGTAGATGTTCAAGCCCCATGTGATAGGTATGTGGTCAAGCCCACATTGAAGGTGTTCAAGCCACCAGTAGTAGATGGGTGTTAAAGCCCAGGTGATAGGTGTTCAAGCCCCCAGTGGTAGGAAGGTGTTCAAGCCCCCAGTGGTAGGTGTTCAAGCCCTCAGTGGAATGTAGGTGTTCAATCCCCCAGTGGTAGGCATAGGGGTGTTTGTCATAATAGCTTTAATAACACTATACGCAAGGAAAACAACTTCAAAGAGAAACCAGTTCTGACGTTCCACGTTTATCAGTACGTACTTTTTTATACGATTGCTAGTCTGTCAATTCTCTATATGTCCCGCATAGCCAAATGATTTCTGCGTCCAACGATGTTCTGCGTCCCCGTTAGTATGTGTTAAAGCCCCAATGGAAGGTGTTCAAGCCCTGGTGCTAGGTGTGTATGCCCTGGTGATAGGTGTTCAAGCCCTGTAGGAAGGTGTTCAAGCCCCAAGTGTTAGGTGTTCAAGCCCCCAGTGGTATTTGTTCAAGCATATTGGTAAGTGTTCAACCCCCCACCCCCAGGTGGTAGGTGTTCAAGCCCCATAGATAGGTGTTCAAGCCCTGGTGGAAGGTGTTCAAGCCCCAGTGGTATATGTTCAAGGCCCAAGTGGTATGTGTTCAAGCACTCTTGGTAGGTGTTCAAGCCCCATAGCTAGGTGTTCAAGCCCCAATGGTTTATGTTCAAGGCCCAAGTGGTATGTGTTCAAGCACTCTTGGTAGGTGTTCAAGCCCCATAGCTAGGTGTTCAACCCCCAATGGAAGGTGTTCAATCCCCAGTGGTATGTGTTCAAGTACTTGTGGTAGGTGTTCAAGCACTCTTGGTAGGTGTTCAAGCCCCCAGTGGTAGGTGTTCAAGCCCTAGGTTGTAATTGTTCAAGCACTCTTGGTAGGTGTTCAAGCCCAATAGCTAGGTGTTCAAGCCCCGATGGAAGGTATTCACTTATTTGGGAATTCCTCTTAACACTCTTTCCACAGGGTTGAAAAATGAAATATACAAAAAACCGTTCTGATTCGGTTAACGACTGTAGCTACTGAATCATATACGGCATGTCATACTTCGTTTTTTTTCCGTTCTCTGTTATCTTCGTACCTAATCCTCATACCCCAAAACATCTATGTGTCAAGGTCCCTTTGTGTCAAACTTTCAAGAGGTCCCTTCAATTTCGAGACAGGGAAGTTTCACTGTAGAAAAAAATAGAGTTTTGTGGAAAGAGCACATATATTAGAATAGAAAATGGCAACAATAAGGTACAACATAATGTGATCATCTTTAAATAGATTTTCATTCGTTACAAACCAAAGCTCCTTTAATAAATGGTGTAAGCGGTTGTGATACCTGTACACAAGTTAAAGAGCACAGAGGGAAAATTACTAGAGAGTTCAAGAGTCGGTGCAGTGGTAGAGGGTCGGCCTCTCGTATCAAGGGCACCGGGTATGATCCCCATTAGGTAAATAGGAAGCAAACAAGGAAACTTTGAAATCCCATTGTGTATGTGCCAAAAGGCCCTGCAACGTACTCATCAAGATCCAGCAAGGTTCTGCGGAGGTATAGTGGTTATTGTCGGGGACCAGAGACCGGTCATCCCGGGTTCGATCTCTAAGGCGGCCAATTATTTCACCGTGGAGTTTCCTTTGGCAAGACGCACTGCCTAGCCTAGTACTGGTAGGAAACCAGGGAAAATGTACAATAATACTCAAAAATGAGTCCTGTACATAAATAGGAAGAAGAAAACAACACAGGAAAGTACCTTTACTTCTAGTAGTACCCACCTTAGCTCAACTAACTAAAGTTTAAGCTCTTAACCACCATGTCTAGCCTACAAGCAACATTTCAAAGTAGAGTGCAAGCAAATTCCCCAAAACACGATTCATACCTTTTTGATAGGTCTACGAACCATCAATGAAACAAAACCCATTTCAAAACAAAGGTTCTGACTCAACAGCCTTAGTCTGGTGCTCTAAATTCCATGAACATGGCGAAAGAAAAGGGACAGAAAAGAAATGCTTTGGTTACAATAAAGATACATACCTTTAAATCCATGTATCTTATATAAATCCAAGTGTTTGTTCTATAATAAAACTAATTTACAAAATAAGAAATACGTCAGCATTTCTGTCTCGTTCGTTCTTTTTCCCGCGCTTCTTAAGCCTTCTTTTGTTTACCTCCCCACTGGAAGAGTTATGAGTTTCGACCAATCAGAGCCCGGTGCTTATCCCGGTAACAAGATCGTAGAATGAAAAATACACACTCTCGTAGCTGCAGGGAACCCCTTCAGAGGCCTGTTGGTCTACGGTCGGCAACTTACACAAATAGTAGGGAAAAAGCCGAGGGTATTTGAATGACAAGGGACCGCAATCTCTCGACACTAACTCTTCATTTGGAGGTACATAAAGGTATTTGACTGTTATCCCGCCTAATCCGCCAAATGCAATCTCTACCAGAGTAAATTGGTTCCCGCTACGCTCCCACATTTATCTCTGTGACGGGCTCAGAAAATAGTACCACTTTTCCGGCGTGGTCACGTGACCGAAACTGACGGGCAGTAGAATACTGCATCTAGCGGCTTGCAAAAAGCGAGCTTCAAACTAACGCTCAGATCAAATTAAGAAGTCTCTTAAGTCGTATCACAATATAAAGATAGATAAGATAGGACAGTTGAAATAGAATAAAGACATTTATTTACATACAAAGCAGTTTACATTTGAAGTGTTTTGAACAACAGCTTATTGAGTAGAATTGGGGCGACGCTCCATACGACTCGAAACCCGCCCCCTCGATCAAAACAAAGTGAATGACAGCTAGAAAATACATTCTTCAAGACAAATCAAACCTCCACGTAGTTTAACAAATGAGTCGTCAGTCAGAATGAAACGTTCTCAAGAAAATCCAATGAATCGAGAATATTGGTGACCTCAACAACAAATAGCACCAAATGTTACTCTTCATTTCAAGTTTAAGTCTTCCTTCAGTCAGTTCAGACATTGATTAAGTGGACATTGATCATAATCTTAGGCCTCAATAGACTTTTTTGAAAGGACTATCTCACATGTGATTTAAACAATTTAAAATAAGAAGTTTTCTTTCCATAAAATGAAAATACAAATTTCTAAAGTGACAGAAGACTAGATTATTGACAGCTTTCCAATAGCATTCTTAACTGTTAAGAAAAGTTTATAAAGAACATTTACAGTGTAAAATTATTGTTGATAATGCAAACCGTTTAACCCTTTCCAAAACAACAAATGTTTGACTGTTTCAAATCGAAAGAGTTTGCAGACAACATTTCAAAATGTAATGAAATTGAAAAATATTCTTCAGAAAGAGCAGAAAACCTTGTGGGAAAAGGAAAATTGCTTGTTACGAGCAATTTATCCTTTGCCCACAATGTTTTCTAAAGTCGTCCGCAACAAAGTGGTCAAATGTCATTATTCTTTGGGAAAGGATTAACCCTTTACCAAACACTAAATTTTCGACTGTCCCAAATTGAAAGAGTTTGCAGGTGACATTTCAAAATGTGATGATATTGAAAATAATCTTCTGATAAGGCAGAAAACATTGCTTGAAAAGTAGACATTGCTCGATAAGAACAATTTCCACATTTCCCACAATGCTTCCAGAGTAGTCTGCAACAAAATGGTTAAATGTCTCTTATGTTTAGATTGTTGTTTAGAGAAACGCCAGTTTAAATGGTTTGGAATAACTGCAAAATAAATGATTTTTATCTTTTCTAAATAATTATGATTGGGTTAGAAAGCTGTCAATAATCTAGTCTTAATTACTTTGTCATTTCATTGTCAATCTTTTCTTAAAAGTTAAAGATCCCAATCTGTGAGATTGTCCTTTTCATATCAAATTATTAATGTTTATTTCACCCAATACACAACTATCTGAGTTAGTTGCTTTAAAACCATTTTCTAACATCTGCTTTTGCTTTCAAATTAATCAAGTCACACATTTTACATGGAGGAATGGGTGAAGCAGATGTCCAGATAAAAGGCATATTAAGCAATTATTGATTCTTTAAATCCTATGTTGTGGGTACTCATTTGAGACATTAGAACGAACAAATGAATCATTAACCAGATCTAACACATCAAACAGATCCAAGCGTTATTTTATTCAGATCAAACTCATCTTTTCATTACCTAGTTTTACTGATAAGAAAGTTCCTATCTTATCTCTCACCTACACCATATTCTTCAATCATGCTTTGATAATGCACATGGTGGACACTGTTTCTGTTTATTTGGTGATCCTCAGGTGAAACTGTATTTGGTTGAGTAATTTTGCTTTAGTTACTTTTCCATTTTATACAGCAAATGATATTTATGGTTGAAAGGCTTTCAACTTTTATGAACACTGTTCTGACATCATCTTTCTTGAAATATAATGAATGAAAACCATTATGTATCAACTAGACAATGTTTTATCAAACAACAGTTCAGCTTATTTGTTAATTCAATATTTCATCATCATATCATTAAACAGTAATATTCTCATGGTGAGAACTTGTCTTTTAAAGATTTTGATTGTTGTATGCTGTAATGATAATAACACATGTATATTTTTGTCTTAAAAGATTATTCATAGAAAACATTTGAATTATAAAAGAATTAAACTCTTACAATCAGTCCTTTAAGTTCCTATTAACAAGCAACTGTTTGAATACTAAAGTAGCAATTATAACCATATCTGGGGATGCTCCCTGCTTTCATCATTTAGTCACTTATTGTGAATTTGTTATAAGCATTTATGAAAGAAACTTAAGAAATAAACTGTTGTCATAATTGTTTTGGCATTGCTTAGCAGTTATAAAAACTATGATTAATTTTGATGCAAAGCATGAGTATTGTTCATTCAACTATAGCTGATATATGTATGTAAAATTCAAAACATGTGAAGAAGTAGAGTGAAAATCTGAAACAAAAACTTAATTGTTAATCGTTAATTGTTTTCTTCATTTAACAAATATCTACAGAATATGTACCTTAGACCATCCTATACACTAAAAGAATCATATTACTGGCCACCTTTAACCCTATCAATTATCAATTCTTTCCATCATTTTTTTCATTAGAGAGGTTAATAATAACTAATTAAACTTGCTCATTATACAGTTCATCCAAATATTCTGAAATTACATATGGTATAATTCATGATTTATTAAGTTATATAACAATGCTTCAAAAATGTGACCCATTTTCATGCTTGTGAAAGCATTTCGATTAAAGAAAAACCTGGTTATCATTAACAACTTACTGTTTCGTCTAAAAGATTTATGCAAAAGGCCCACTTTCTAATTGAGTCCCTCTTCTTATTACAAATTTATATCATGGTAATCAATGAAATTCTTTTTCTGCATTGAATGAATCAAATGTGGAATGTTTTGTTAGTCTCTTGTCCCTTATTTAAGATTGTTGACATGGTAAAGTATGTGCATTCATTGGTTCAGAAAGAGGATTGTGAGAAAATATAAGGACATCTGAATTGATAGACTAAATGCTACGTTATGTTCAAATTACAATTAACAGAAGCATCGACCAATTCTCTCAGATATGAATCGTGAAAATTATCCAAATAGTAAGCAACTAAAGATAACATTCGTAACATTGAAAAGTGTAGAAATCAGTTTGATAAAGGGATTTGATATAACATGACAATCTGTCATTCATTTTTTAGTTTTATTCCAATGCTTTTCTCACTATTGTTGGAGGTTTTACCAAAATGCCCCAAAGTGCACTAAATCAAGCATAAATTTGCCTTGATCCATCGACTAGTTTTAAGATAACCGCGTCCTTACTCCCCCTCATCCTAGCCACCCCCCAGCCCTACCCCCCACGAAGAATAACAGCTGTGGCAGTTTTATAGAGGGGAGAACCAAGGATGTACAGCTTTCTTATTTCTTAAGAATCATTAATGGTTTGTCTATTCTTTTGCACAAAGTTTGAGCATACATACATCATAAAGTTAGCGGTAAACCATGTATTATATACAATAAAACACAAGCATAGTTAGAAAAAGGTACTTGCAGTTAATTCAACATAGGTCTTTCCTCTCATCTTTGTCTCTATGCTCATGCCTTTCCTGTGGCCCCACAAACCATGAACACATCATCCAAATATCCATTTTGTTTCAAACTCTGGCAGCCTATAACTTGTATCTTCTCTGCAACTCTTTTTTTACTAATTCAGCTCTCATTTCATAGCACGTGAAGCTTATTTGTGGGTTATTTGGAAGTAGCTTTTTAAAACCACCATCTCATCGATATCTTACATTCGTGGAAGTTTTCAGAACATCGATTTGGAGAGATCTGCGCCCGTTCAGATGATTAGAATGTGCCATTTAAGAAGCTTTTGTCTTATTCCAAAGACAATCCTATCACGTATTTTGATATTAATCTTTGCAAGTGGCAAACTCTTTAAAAACACAGTTTTAAAGTGAAGACATCGTTCCCAAATCCTATATCTTTTTTGTTTACATCACTGGTATCCAAACTGTGCGATAACCAACATTTATTATACATCAAGCGGGAGACCAAAGATGTAAACATTCCGCGGATTGATTTTCAATAGCGTAAAAAGGCTTTAAAATAGTTCTGGCAAAAATCAGTGAAATACATATTCAATTTCTACTGTATGGATAAACTAAAGGTAATTTTGACTTATTCAAATAGTGTTTTACTTAATTGTATGCATATAACAGTTTGGATCGCAATATTACAGAGTTTGCCACGATTAGTGGCAAAGATGGCGTGAGCCCGTTGCAGAGGTAGTATCCGGGGGACGATAACTCTGCATGGGAGATTGCGCCAAATGTAGACAGTTACTTGCATTTGCAGGAAAACAACTAGATGTGTCATTTTTAATATCCAAGGTTAAATCACCCAAAAAGGTATTCTTAAAAGTTATTCCTTTGTGTGCAGGCCACATCATAAATATCGTTCTTTTGAAAAAATTTTAAACGTGTTACGAAGTTTTCCTAGCTTGGTCCTAATTTATGATTACTCGTTTCCGTCTCAGAAGCATTTCGTTTCATTTGTGATCGGTTTTCGCGGAGACCGGTTTCGCAATTTGTCGCAGATTCTTTTCATTATTGATTGTAATGATTAATCAAAATTGTTTTAAGCTACTCCATTGGACCTTATTTTGGGGAGCAAATGACATTGATTAATCATGACGATTTACTTTTCAGACACAAAGATTCTTATTGTTGAAGACTCGAATGTGCACAGAATCATAAGTTTGCTGAGCGCACTGATTGCTCTGGCATTTAATGTTTTACCATCACCGATGATCCTGAAGAATTGGAAAAGAAAGCCAGAAGAATTGTTTAGGAGGCAAGGGTGTCCTGGGGCGAGTGGGCTGAATATGAATTTTACCTCTTTTCAGGTGCCATCGATTTATTTTCTACCATCTGGCAAATTTGAGACAGCCAGAAAAGCATTTGAGGCGGTCAAATTGGCCTGCATCCTTGTCTTAAGGAAAAACCCAGCAATCCATTGCAACATTGTCACAAACCAAGCAAATTACGGTAACCACTCAAAGACAGTCACATATGATTAGTGAAAAACATTGTTGTCAACTGATTAGTTGTGTAGTCTATTTATATACCTTCATGTCCCTAAAACAATGCATGAAGTTAACCAAGTTTGCTTAAACATTTCATGAACGTTTGATTAATCCAACCTTTGAGAAGACTCGTTTGAAAGGCAATTAAAATATAAGGAGCAGTCTTCATCCCACCGCTTTCAGCAATGAAAAGAAATGAGAGAATTAACCACTCAAAGACACAGTCACATCCGATCAGTGAGAAAAAAATGCTGCTGTCCACTGATCAGTTGTGGTGTCTCTTTAAAACTGCTTGTTTTCTATAACAATGCAATAGGTTTCAAGATTTGCATATACATTCGATGAATGTTACAACATAATAGCATGGAAAACTCTTAAGATGATATGATTACCAGATGATTGGTGTGAAATTGTTACCTCTTGAACATTTGATTATTCAAAAGTCTGTGAAAACATTAGAAAGAATATATACAAACTTGATGGTTTCCATGAGGAGAAATTGAAATTAAAGTATTCAGTTATTTAAGGCATTCAAAAATGAGATTTGTTAGAATATTGGACTGACAGAGCCCTATTCTACTGTCTATACTGAGATGGCCTTTTTTCTGTCAACAAGGGAGTTGTATTGCTTAATTGGCAAACCATAAAAGCTAGTGTAACTTTTAATCTTAAGGGAAAATTACATGGTAACGTTTAATATGGAAAAAAAAATCAATTGGGAAGCCTTCAAGGTTATAAAACATGAAACGCAGGAGCAAATACTTGATTTAGGTGCGTTCTAAATTTGGATATCCTCAGTATGGATTTTAAGAAGGCTAATAGAGCATTTTCCCGATTGGCTCTAGAGTAATCTTTAAGTTAGCTCCCAAAAGTTACTAAATCTTTCCAATGTTGTTTTGGAACTAACGCTATCTTTTTGTTGTTGTTCATAATCTAGGAGCGAGATACACCCGAGACAAAAAGGAGTTCAGAAGGAAGCTATAGACGTCTTTAAAGAAAAGATTGTATGAGCACCTTTGCCTGATCCTTGGCTGAAATAATGTTCCCAGTTCAATTAATGTCTTATATAGGTATGTTTGTTTTTCTAAACCCATGCTTCATCAATTCCAGTATTTTTGTTAAAGTATATCATGAATAATAAAACTACTGCATGTAGTTTATCAATTTTTAATGCCAGATTAACAGAGTTTACAGATGACAAATATGCTATTTCTCTAGTTAATCTTTTTGCATGCTTGCTTAGGACTGCATTGATGTTTAAAGAAAAACAAATGTATAATAAGCTATTCATTGTGGCAAAAGAGAAAGGAGTTTAATAGCAAACCTGGATTATAGTAATAAGACTTATAAAATCTCCTTCACAATTTTTATGTTTTTGAATGTATGTAAAGGACTGTGAATATGTTTCTTTAAAAGAAATTAGCTTTTAATAAGAATAAAGAAGAAACAGTTACATGTATAACAAACTGGTCAATATCGTCATCACCCCTACATCTTCTTTAGTGAAATTAAAATAATTTGGTGTATGATATAATCTAAAGGACCTCTACAAAGATTATTTAAATTGTAACCTCAGGGTCATGATTGTTCATAATGCAGGGGTCATAAGTTGAGGTTTGGGTAAACCTACTTAGATGAGGCGCATAACCCTCTTGTTTTAATGATATATTAAATAGTAAATAATGCCTCTATTGAAAGAAGTGCTACATTATAAGCAGATGAAGATAACATATGAAGAAATTGTTTCCTTTTCCAGCACTGACAAAGATGAATGAAGAGTGTGTGACATTGAAGTCAAGCATGCATTGGTGCCTCTGCTGGAAACCTTTGAAGAGATAGGTATTGTAAAAGGCAAAATCACATTACATTATCACCAATAACTAGATGACAAAGCTATTTCTTATGTGTGTTTATAATCTAAAATATAAATCTGATAAGTTTTATTTGCATGTTAAGTCTGCAATCTTCTAATACCGCTCAATCATAGAAAAATGTATTTATACCTTTTGGTTATCAAAATATCCAAAGAAAAGCAGTAAATTACTTAATATCATTTTCTCAAGGAAAAGTTTTGCTGCATTGAATGAGGAAATGAGCTCAGTAGTTCAGAGAACATTGTCTTCTTATCTCCTTTAGGCCATTATAGGATATGACTTTTTGATTTAACTTTTAAAGGATTGTTTTCCAATTGATTGATAACAGTGTAATTTGTTTGGTACAGCATTTGTCAACAGTTTGTTACTGAAGTAAAACTAATATTTATTAGTTGGAACTGAATGTACAAATGTTTTTATGTTTAATTCAGAGATGGGTGTTATAGATTTGAGAATATATAATGTGCTGATAAACAAGCAGATCTTATTTCTTGAAAAATGCATTGGTATCTAGGTAGATAGTCCTTAATAAGTTAGTTTGTAACATGCCTGATTTGGAATACAGGTGCCCTTAGGTTTGTTACCTGGCTCAGCCGCTACTCTTGCCGACAATTAATGAAGTTAATGCTACATGATTTATTCATTTCTAGCAACTGGTAAATTATATCAATTTGGGAAAGCAGTCGGTGGGTTGGGTAAAATGTTTTTATTTTATTTTCAGGAAATATATGACACATGGATAGGTGCAGTGACTGCTGTAATGTGAATAATGCTTTTGAAAATGGTACTTAAACCCAATCAAACCAACCAACCAAAAATTTGTCAAACTTGACTTGTAAGCTAAGATGTCATTCTATTAAAGTTTTTTCTCTTGTGTTTTTCAACATGGCATCTGTACATGTCAATGGACTCTATAGCCTTTCAGAAGTAGCTCCTGTCAGTTTGAGTAGTTTTTGCTTATAAGTACTTTAGTCTGTACAGTATCATGATTTCAACTGTATGGTTATGAATTTGCTATTTTACAGGAACAGTACCATGGAGTATTTATGATGATGCCTATTATCTCCAAAACAGAAGAGATTCCCTGCCTTGTGTGCCAATACAATTATGGTGACTGGTGACCATTAACGGATTCTGGTAAAATATTAGGATTTTCTATTTTGGTCCATTCCTCTTTTATTACTTCTATGTCTGTCCTTAATCTCAAAAGATCTCCACGCTAAATGACCTTAGCTGTCGATATGCCTTAAAACACAATTCATTCAAAAAATCCCCTCTTCTTAAAATGTCTATATCTCTTGTTTGCATCATGGAATTTTATAGTTTTTATATCTTCTATGGTTCTGTTCATTTGTGGTGAAAGAAGGTAAATTATAAGTCAACCAGAACATGTCATTTTGAGTTTTCTCTCCCACCATCCCTCCCTATCTCTCTCTATGTCCCTCCCTATCTCTCTCCCTATAACTTCTTATCTCTCAAGATATCTCCTTATAACCCTCCCTAACTTCCTCCCTGTATCCCTATCTTTTAATGTTTCCTTCCTTATTACTCTCGATGTTTATCTCTTCCCCCTGTATCCCTATCGTTCTATTTATCACTTATTTTCTCTCATCCATCTCCCTCATTAATCCCTATCTCTTCTTCCCTGTCTCCCTATCTCTCTATATCCCTCTCTATCTCTCTCTTCTGTTCTTCCTCCATATCTCTAGCTTCCTCCCTATATCACTCTTTCTGTCTCTCTTCTTTATCATTCACTCTCTCTCTTTTTTCTCTCTCTCTTTCCTTACTCTCCTCACTCTCTCTCTGCTCTATCTATCTATCTTACTCGCCCTCTTTCTCCCTTTCCCTCTCTGCGCTCTCTCTCTCTCTCTCTCTCTCTCTCTCTCTCTCTCTCTCTCTCTCTCTCTCTCTCTCTCTCTCTCTCTCTCTCTCTCTCTCTCTCTCTCTCTCTCTCTCTCTCTCTCTCTCTCTCTCTCTCTCTCTCTCTCTCTCTCTCTCTCTCTTTCTTTCTTTCTCTCTCATTCATTGTTTCTCTCTCTCCCTTTCTCTTTCCTCATATTAATCCCTATATCTTCCATGTTTTGCTATCTCTCTCTATTTCTCTCTCTCTCTTTTTATCTTTCTCTTCTCTCTCTTTTTATCTTTCTCTCTCTCTCTCTCTCTCTCTCTCTCTCTCTCTCTCTCTCTCTCTCTCTCTCTCTCTCTCTCTCTCTCTCTCTCTCTCTCTCTCTCTCTCTCTCTCTCTCTCTCTCTCTCTCTTTCTCTCTCTCTCTCTCTTTCTTGCTCTCTCATTCATTGTTTCTCTCTCATTCATTGTTTCCCTCTCTCGCTTACTCCTTCTCCATATCTCTTCCATGTTACTATCTATCTATATATCTCTCTCCCCCCCCTCTCTCTCTCTCTCTCTCTCTCTCTCTCTCTCTTTCCTTGCTCCCATTCTCTCTGCTCTCTCTATCTATCTTACTCGCCCTCTCTCTCTTTCTCCCTTTCCCTCTCTCTGCTCTCTCTCTCTTGCTCTCTTTCTTTCTGTCTCTCTTTCTTTCTTGCTCTTTCATTCATTGTTTCTCTCTTATTCATTTACTCTTTCTCCATATTTATCCCTATCTCTTCAATGTATTTCTATCTATCTATATATCCCTCTCTTCCTCTCTCTCTCTCATTTTCTCTCTCTCTCTCTCTCATTCATTGTTTCCCTCTCTCCCTTTCTCTGTCTCCATATTAACCCCATATTAATTATCTTCCATGTTTGTCTATCTCTCTCCCTTTCTCTCTCCCTTTCTCTCTCTCTCTCTCTTTCTCTCTCTTCTGTTATCCCTCCATATCTCTTGCTTACTCTCTCTCTCTCTCTCTCTCTCCATCTTTCTCTTTCCTTACTCTCTCTTTGCTCTCTCTCTGCTTTCTCTATCTATCTTACTCTCTCTCTCTTTCTCTCTTTTTCCCTTTCCCTCTCTCTGCTCTCTCTCTCTTTCTCTCTCTCCCTATCTATCTCTCTCTCTCTTTTTTTGTCCTGTCTCTCTTTTTTGTTGTTGACTGTCTTCATGTATGTCTCTCTTTCCATTTCTCTTCTCTTTATCTCTCAATCTCTCTCTTTCTCTCCTTTTGTTTTCTCTCCCTTGCTATTTGCCCCTGGAACATTCATTCTCTCTCTCACTCTCATTCACTGTCTTTCACTATCATTCTCCTCTGTCTCACTCACTCTCTTTTTCTCTAGGTCTGTCAATCTACTTTGCTTTCTTATTCTCTCTATCCCTCATTTCTCTCTGCATATTGTCTATCAATCTCTGTCTTCCTCTCTCTCTCTCTTCCCCTCATCGGTATTCTCTCCCTTCCTCTCTTCCTCTTTTATTTATTTTTTAGGATTTTATATTAAACTTAATGTTTCTTTCTTTTCAGCATGGGTTATTGCCAAACAACTTGGAGTAAGGCTTGTGATGATTTACCCTCAAAGTTGATGCACAGATGTTGGACCTAAGACAAAAAAAACACTATTAAATTGTCCTCGGCTTATAAGAAGAGTTCAATTAAGTTCAACACTTGTTTGAAGATATTTCTCTGATTATTGAGTCAAATCCGTGTTTTACATATGTTTAATTGGTTTTGAATTCATGCTATTTTCCTTATTTATAAGTTTGTAGAATGTTGGTCAGTACAACCAAACATGTGATATTTATCTGCTCTCTATTACTTAGAGTAATGTATTGTTTATTTCTAGAATGATTTTGTTTAATTTGTATGATTTAGTTCAGTAAATAAAGCATTTTGATCCAAAGAAAGTATTTGCTTTTATCTAAAAAAAAATGTTTTAAAACTATGTCTATTAACCCTTGTTACAGGTCAAATGACCATGGTCCCTAAATAAACAGGACATATCTCTTACTATGGCAATATCCTTAAACGCCAGTGTTTGGTCTACTTGTCCAGGTGTTAGTTGGACAAAATCTGGCATTACGTGTACAAGCCGCTGTACTAGGTCGCCCCTGTACTAGTTCCGCATACACTTTTCTGTGTCTTGTTATAGTTTCAGTAGGTTTCTGACACAGGTCCCATGTATGTTTTCTTTGTCAGTGCCGTACCAACATGTTTCTGTTTTGTAACGACTTTCCTGGATGAATGAGTTCTAAAGGGCTATGAAATGACTTGCCAAAGGCAACTCCCACGAAACCAGGTCTGTAGGGGCTCGAATCGGGGACCATGTGTTCCGAGTTCACCACTGGGCCACGTAGGACTCCTGTTTACCCTGGTGCTGGTATTTAGATTTCAGTGCTGAGTTTACAAAGTACAATTGTAGGCCTACCAACCGGTGCTAGGTTTACAAACATTTCTGTAGGTCTGCAAACCCCTACTCTATTATTAGGGCTTTTCATCAGACCAACAGTATTTCAGTTATGTTGCGTGTCCGACTCATAAATGATAGAGGAATACCCCTTAACTTGGTTACCAACAAGGGCTGGTCAAGCCGAGTAGAATACCCCTTAACTTGATTACCAACAAGGGCTGGTCAAGCCGAGTAGAACCATCGGCATACATGAGACTACCTCTCATGAAAAAAACAATTATCGTCACCGGGCCTCGAATCCAAGCAGAGACCTGGACTACAAACAACGGTACTTGTTAAACACACCCTGGTGCCAGGCCGACAATCACCATTGCTAGATTCTCGAATATTAACGAGCTAGGTACCATTGTTATAGGTCTACCATTTCATACACTGGGTCAACAAGACCTGTCCTGGTTCAACAGTTCCCTGAGTCTAGAAAACAAAGTGCTGGGTCTGAAAGAACAAAAAATGCTTTCGAGATTTCTAAAATACTCAATAATATACTCTGTACTAGTTTCTAATATGATATAGACTTTGTAGGTACATATTGCTTTGGATAAAGGTACTTTTGAGATAAAGTCAAGACAATTGTCCGTACATCTATCCGTACCAGAATCCAAGATTTTTCTCGCAAATTGGTCACGGACCCAGAGTTTTACGAATTGACATACTAAGATGGTCTTTACTGGCATTGATTAGTATCGTACTAATGTTAATTTAGCAATATGTATACGATTTGTGGGAAAAGAAGCCTCGTACTCCCATAGAACTTGTCCAAAAACATGATATTCGACATGTTTTCTGAGTTTTAAGTGGATTAGTAAGGGAAAACGGAGAAATTGTATAACACCTCATACAAACAAACACATAATCACGATAGTAGATGTTTTTTGTTGTCATTGTATAAGACCTTCTATATGAACATTTCACAAGAAAATATTTGTGCTGCCTTTTACAAGTAGATTCTAAACTTTGGTCCATATAACCACACTTTGGTGTGCGAGACCACGTATGGAAGGTTTACGGAAAAATCGGACTAAGATCTTCGGCTATTTCGGACATTTCGGCTATACCTACTACTTACAAACATGTATGCAAACAGTCAGATAAATGGACGACAATGAGCTAATTATATACAAAACGCTGATTAGCCATTAAGGGCCATTTCTTGATATACCGACATATGCAAAGCCTTCTATTAACTGCTGATACCTGTGGTGATTTCTGTCGTAAACCTGTTGTGTAAAACTATACAAAAATAGGTCCCTTTGACTTTTACTTTTCATATTAAATAATTTAAAGAAAAAACGCAGTATACATGTATTACCCTCATAAGGCGGACCGTGCCTTACACCATGCATTGATTCAATTAATTCGATCAATAGCGTCCAACGTCACATGACGTCAACTTTGAGGGACAAGATCTCAATGGTTACTTAACCCTCAGCGTAAAGGCAGATTTTTTGAATATCTAAGTATGATCTTTTTTTACCTTAGGTATGACCTATAGCTCAACCTTTAAAAAATTGCGATAAAATCAAAGAAAGAAAAGTATTAACATTGTAAGTTAGATGGGTACCTAGATATACCATTTTACCCTATTCTAAGAACTCAATTAAGGTTCCAAGAATTTCGAACAAAAAATGAAATCATAGAAACTTGGATTAGGTTTTAAAACTTGCCTAGTAAGGCCAGGGACATATTTGAGACGGTTTCTAAGCTTTTTAGTCAAGATCTTGCCTTAAGAGACCATTTTCTATTTTCGCCTGTTGGTCAAAACTGGGGGAACTTGTTCTTCAAACGAACTTTCAATTTTAAACTTTTTGAAATAAACGTTTTTCACCGGGTTTGCTTTGTTACCGTAAGAAGAATGTAAACGCCAGCACTTAAAGCAATTTTCATTAAAAAGGCAGTTTTAGTTATGTGATATTTATTAAGTTATTATAACATTTAAAAACGATTTTCACCTGTTTTTAAACGGTCATAAAATCAGACACCATTCAAGATGTGCCATTATTTTTTCAGATTCTAGTAGCCCATTTCCTAATCTAAAGAATGAATATGTTTGAAACATTCTCATCGAAAAGTTAAACACATTGCGAGGCGAACATTCAACACATTGTCCGCAACCGAAATATTTCCGGAATTCTAGTAATGGGTTCGAAATAAAAAAAACTAAAAAAAATCAACTTACCTTTTTAAAGTCCGAAAGTTGTCTTGAATTTTACGCATGGATTTGGACTTATCCGCTTTTACAATGAATTAGTTTATTTCTAATGTCGTGTATTTGTGTCTGTCCGTACTCCCTTTAAATACGCATTGCAACACCTCATAAGTGCAGTCGGAAATTAGTCAAATTGTACCAATTTTGGAGCAACCGTAAAATCATTCAAACACAAAACCCATTATCATACTTTTTTTTAATTCTTTTGCCCATTTCACGGGCTTCAAAACATTTTGTTGGAAATATTTCCATTGAAGTTATAACTTATTTCAAGGCGAACTTCCGACACCTGCCTGATCCGGACCATGCTTACCCGAAATTACCTGTTGGCGGCCCTAGAAGTATTAATGATATTAAAAATAATTTAAAAAAAAAATCACTTCAATCGTTGTTTTGGCCTAAATTGAAGCCAATGTATAAAGGAATAGAGAAAAATGAGATTCATATATGTCCGTATGTATGTCTCCCTTTCACGGAAAATGGGGTATGCTGTAATGTCCCTTATTCACAGACGAACGAACACGTTTCATGGTTATACGTTTATTGATTAGGCATGGATGGATGGATGGATGGATGGATGGATGGATGGATGGATGGATGGATGGATGGATGGATGGATGGATGGATGGATGGATGGATGGATGGATGGATGGATGGATGGATGGATGGATGGATGGATGGATGGATGGATGGACTGGATGGATGGATGGATGGATGGATGGATGGATGGATGGATGGATGGATGGATGGATGGATGGATGGATGGATGGATGGATGGATGGACGGACGGGCGGGCGGCGGACGGACGCGAGGGAGGACCTATAATAGACTCACATTGGACCTCTGCCTATCATTCTTTCAAGCTACATTTATCTGCTAATTAGTGCATCATTTTAAAGACAAATCCGAGTACACAAAGACACATAGACAAATAAATGACCAAACACCATGGTCAGACTAATGTAGTGACCAAACACCTTGTGATCTTTTAACACAGTTTTTACAATATGTAGATAGGTTGGCTAACTTAAACTGTTTCCATATATAGTCTGGAATATCATAACTGTGCCATTGACTTATTGGTTCCCTAGAATGTTTTGAAGACATTTCCCCTATGCTTCATATGTTTGAATTTTCTGGCAGATGGCTTGAACCCCATTTATATTATCATAGCATTCTGCAATAGAAAATAAATAAAGTGTCAACTTGCTGTGCTATAGGAACTACATTTGGCAAAAAGATGTTTATGTTATAAAGCTTAATTATTTATAAAAAAATTGATCTTGAAAATATGTAACTACATAACAGCAACAAGCAACACAAATCTACTTGAATGTTTCCTACTTTCAATTTTGTGCAAGAAAACATTATTGATGCACTGAAGACATCAAAAGAAATCTTAAAGACACATTATAAACGCTTTACAGTTGCTAAATACATAGTAACACTTAAATGATATCATATATTATATATCACTCAATTATAGGAATAAGCACTTGATCATGTGAAAATGGACACCTGGATGATATTTGATAGAGTGAAGAGTACACACATGTACATTCATTTTCTTTTTTATTAAAGGTCATCTGCTATATACTTTGCAACATCCAAACCATTGTCACAAACCACAATCTAACTTCAAAGTACACAGTCTTTTTCTCCCTACATTATATTGTTTTGTTATAAATTTGACTGACTTTTGCAAAAAATAAAGAACATCTCATGGTAAATGTGATAAAGTTCAGAGTTGCTTTAAAGAAACACTCAACATCATCTCATTTATTCACACTTTCTATTCCAAATATTTTCTCCTCTTCAAACCATGTGGGACCACCAGGCAATCTGTCCCTTTTGCACCAGCATTTATGTAGCCTGGGGAGGGAATCGAACCCTCATACATGATTTTGAAGGAGGAAGGAATAGTGCATGAATATAATGCTGAATAATGGCAATTTTAGATCTAAGATTAAAATGTTATGGCTATTGATATAAAGAAAAGCTGCTTTTACCCAAGGTTTTATGAACAATCACTGGCAGGGTTTAACCCAGCCCTGACTTTGAATGGTAACTTCATTCTAAAAATGTGGTAAAAGTAGAAACCATGTTTTAAGGGAAGCTAAAACCACATTTTGTGGTAAAAATTAATCAATGTGTTGTTTTCCTTCAATGATAAAAAAACCCAGACAATGACTGGGTTTATGTCTGCAAACCTCCATGTTGCTATGAATAAAAAACTTGACAATATCTGTTATCCTGCTACATAAACAGACCTTGTTGCTGGTTTTTCTACCAAACCCCACCACTGCTTCAGCTTACATAGTTACCTGGATGATATCTGCATAAAACTGTTGACTACCAAAAGAATGAAATGACAGGTTAGAAGAAAAATTGTATTAAAACAAGCCTTAAAATTATTTTGCAAATGTTGCAGCAATCTTCATGGATATCAAAATTGGACAATGTCATATGGCCAAAAATTCTTTATGATTGTGTGGTTTTTAGTTGGATTGGGATTTAACAGTATTTCAGTCAAAGTGTGACATAAAATGAAATTATCCATGTTCCTGGAACTTCCTTATCAAATCTTCATAATATTCTTTGGCAGCTTTCTGTTTTCCCACACAAAGTGTTTGTATGGTATTTAACGCCATATCAACAATTTTTCAGTTATGTAACGACTTTCCTGGATCCACCAGTACTAGGTTATGACTCTGAAGTGACTTGGCAAAGGTCATGCCCAAGAAACCAGAGGTGTCATTGGGACTCGGACCCAACCCAGGTACCCCGAGTTCTAAATCTGCCATCTTAACCACTGATTGAGCCATGCAGGAGAAGCAGGACCCCTCTTTCACACATGGACAAATTCTACCTGTAGTGAGTCTAATAAATCATGTTGCATTGCCTTCATTAAAATCTGAGAGAATATTGGCTTGAGGGTGAGGTTGTTCTCAAACCCAGGGCCCTTGTAGTCAAATGAAAACATGCTATCAACTGAGCATACCAGACTTCTTTTTAAGCCAGGATAAGATGATAGATCTTTCTCCACTTCTTTGAAATAAAGATATTTAATGACAATCTAAATCATACAGAGAATAATAGTAGCACAAATTCAATGAGAGTGAAATCTTTAAAAACTTTAAATTGCATTCAATCTCCCATTTTCCTTTCCTTAAGGAAACTAACACTCACCCTGTGTTCACCATTTCTAGAAATATCTCACTGTAACATCATTTCTTATCAAAACCAAATGGACACCATGGCTTGACAGTTATATGCTTGGAAGCCTAGAAGTAGATAATAACAAATATTCATGGAAAACTTTTACATGAACATTTTGCAGTAACACATAGTTGTACAAGAAAAAGCAATATGTGTAACCTACTATTGCCAGATCATCATGACAAGATAGGGTTATAATTGAGTAATTCTTTTTTATCATACATTACAAAATTAATGTCGTCTGCTGCTGCTTATAATAATATGAAGCAATTATGGAAGTATTCTAGATATAGGAAATGGTTAATAAATGGAAAAATATACCTTACAAATCTTGGCTGCTCCAAAGACTACATGTATGCTGCACTAATGTATACATGTCATACTCAGATTGCAGAAATGGCACAAACATAAAGTCTGATAGAAAATAGCTAAAACAGTCAATATGGATTTACCATAAAAGCTATGGAGTCTACTGATGTAATCTTCAAGCATTACTTTTGCTTAAATAATAAACAGAAAAAAGAAAAGCAGGACAACAGCTTATCAATCTTGAATATTTTATCATTTATATTTGACATCTCTGGTAGTGTTGGTGTCAAGCTAATTAGAAAGTTTTGGCATGTATTCCAATGTTGATCCATACTAAGCAGCCTTATCTTTTCAATGTAAGAGTCCATCACGCCTATAAATACATTACTGTGCGGGTGTGAAAAAGTGAACTGCTACAGTGCTATAGCTGTAAGATTGTTAAAAACTGAAGATTAAACTTGATGTAGTGCTGGGGATTTTGAGAGTAGCACAAAATGATGAATTTCTTTCTTTCCATCATTAAGGTTAATAGCAAATATCTATAAAATATTCAGTTAAACAGGTGGAAGGGTAATGTCTGTGAGTCATTTTGTATATCAGTTTGTTTTGGTATATGGTTTAAAGTAGTGCAAACTATTTTTCAATTAAATTACAGTTTTCCTTGGATCAACCAGCATAAGGCCGAGACTTTAAAATGTCCTGAACTGAGTCTCAAACCTGGGACCCCTGAACAATAAAACCCTCACTTAAACCACACAGGAGCCCAGCAATAGGGTAGTGTGTATGTGGTCATAAGTTCCAGTCTCTAGATCTAGTGCCAATTATGGCAATATTTCTCTGATATATCAGAGAAATATACAGAAAAAAACAAGATACAACAATAATATAAAGGGACACAAAGGTCGTTGGTTCAAGTCACATCAGTAGTGGGGTCAATTTCAAATCCTTTCATTTCTCTATGTTTTGCACAAGTAGGAAGGTCCTTGCTGAGACAACAGTTTTACCGCAGTATTATATAGCTCTGTCTGAAACTCACTTCTAGAATTGGCCTGAATTTGTGAGGCTAAGTAAAATTAGTTATATAGAATAACAACAGAAATTTGATTGGTCAACAGAAAAACACTCATGTATATAATGTAATACTGCGTGGGAGCTAATCACAGCTTTGCCATTATGGACAGTTGATGAATTATTAATTATTGAAGTCTTTTTGCACTAGGAGTAGAGTTTTTGCTGTGTCTCTTCTCAACTTTTTATACCATCTTAGTCCACGTAGTTACAGCAGTTGTTATTAAACAGTTTGAGTCAATGGATTACTTTTTCATCAAGTCTTTCCCTTGGAGGGAGACCTTCAGGACAGCTGGGAGATGATTTCAGTCCAGGGCCTCTTTTCCATGAATTTGGAAGAGGCCTAGGCCTGTTTATTTTGGGAAATTTTATCGATGAAACAGCTAAATTAGGAAAGCAAATACCTGGTGTGAGATTGAATTTTGGGGAAAACAGCATGATTTTAAAGAAATTTTCAATTGGGAAGGTGCTTTTTATAGGCCCGTTATGAAATGCGAAAAAGCCCTACAGTAAGTGATTTTTCTTGAAAGTTTTTTTTTTCTCTTCAACTGCCAGAGGTTTCATTAACAGCTGGGGGCCTGTATTTTCACTGGCGACTTAACTCAGTTTTTCATAAATCTACTGATGAGGTCCCCAAAACCCCGGCTTACTTTTGAAAGTCACCCTTCCAACAACAATCTTAATTAAACCCCTGCACTGCATTTTTGCAAAGTCTGAGCCCATCAATAAATAAGGCTACAGATGATTATAAGAAATTGGACTTTAAATGGGAGTTAGTTCTGTACATCCCCCTCCCCCTGGGTAACCGCTCCAAATAGGACTTTTTATTGAGAGACAGAATGACTGACGGTATTACCTCCGGTGAAGATGATTCTGCCTTTATAGCCGAGAAAGTCTGACTCATTACCAAGTTAACTGAGCTGAGACAGAGGCAAGTGTTTGGCCTCCTTCTAATGATACCTTCAAATGTTACAACCAATTATTGAGACCTAATTTCGGGGAAACATGGAATTGGATTGATATCAAACATCACCATAAGCATTGGAATGTTCTGTACATGTTTGATTTAAAAGTCAGAAGTGGAACATCCAAACTATTTTCAATTTCTCGATAGAGAATAATGCTATAAACTAAAATATTTCTGGATGCAAACAGTCGAAACAGGGTGTGGCATGTTTTATGCAAATTATTGTAATTTCTGACTAACAACCTATCCGCCATGACGCAAATTATCAGCAAGGAAGCAAAGAGTTGTAATATTACATTTCATAATTAATGTATAGCTTTAAACTTAGGATAAATTTGAGGATGAAAATGTGGGTGATGGTGATCTTACTACCTGCCAATTCTGCTCAATTGGTACCTGCCATTGTAAATTTCGATGTGGTTAAATGTATGTGCGCTAGTCTCAATAATGATCCGTAAACGAAACTTTTTTCATCATTTGGATATTTATTGTGCTTCAAAGGCGTCAGTCAAAATAGCAATAGCCTTCGAGACCAGTTATCTAGACTAGCATGTGCCCTACACTGATTGTGAAACTAGTATGCATTTTAGTAAAATATTGATAAAAGCCCTGAAAACTTATAAAAGTCAAAAGGATCCTCGGTGGTTTAATGGTTAGCATCGAGAACTACAGACAGCCTTACATTGCGCTGACAATCTAAGCTACACCAGGTTTGATCCACAAAGACAGCCATCTATTACACATGTATCATGATCTATTTCACTGTGGGTTGTCCATGGGCAAGACACATTTCTTTGCCTTATACTGGTAGGTCATCAATGGAACGTCATAAACTATTACACTCAAGACTGAGTCCTGGAAATTTATGAAAAAAAAAACCCAGACAAAACAATGTTATGTTGTAGAGCTTATCCGAATACCGTACCTATCCGTTTTATGTTTACTTCAAATTCAACAATGTCATCCAAAGTGAGCAAAGGTCTTATATTACTGTTGTTGAAACAAAATCATGGGAAATCAAAATACAATGGTTATCAATGAGTTCAATTTGAGAGCCGAACTTGTCCCCGGGTTTAAATTAAAATCCTGAAACTTTCAGTGAAAGATTCGCAATTGATAATATTTGCCCTACCATGAACACGGCCTCGGCAATGCAAATACAGCGAACTCGACTACACAAGACGAATGCTATGAAAAATGACAATACTTAGCGACGTATGTTGTCCCCAAAAACCAAACAGAGGATGGATTATCAGCATATTTTGAATCGAAGCGGGCCAGAGCTTAAAATCCAAGATGGCAGATAATGAAAAAGTTTAATGTTTACACGCATGCGCGAATTCTTATGGATAATCGATTCCCATTGGCTTATTCCATTTCATCCGGAGTACCTCCTTCGTCTTCCCTATTTTTGCGTAAGTTGCCGACCGTAGACCATCGTTCATGTGGTAGACAGTTACTTGCATTTGCAGGAAAACAACTAGATGTGTCATTTTTAATATCCAAGGTTAAATCACCCAAAAAGGTATTCTTAAAAGTTATTCCTTTGTGTGCAGGCCACATCATAAATATCGTTCTTTTGAAAATTTTTTAAACGTGTTACGAAGTTTTCCTAGCTTGGTCCTAATTTATGATTACTCGTTTCCGTCTCAGAAGCATTTCGTTTCATTTGTGATCGGTTTTCGCGGAGACCGGTTTCGCAATTTGTCGCAGATTCTTTTCATTATTGATTGTAATGATTAATCAAAATTGTTTTAAGCTACTCCATTGGACCTTATTTTGGGGAGCAAATGACATTGATTAATCATGACGATTTACTTTTCAGACACAAAGATTCTTATTGTTGAAGACTCGAATGTGCACAGAATCATAAGTTTGCTGAGCGCACTGATTGCTCTGGCATTTAATGTTTTACCATCACCGATGATCCTGAAGAATTGGAAAAGAAAGCCAGAAGAATTGTTTAGGAGGCAAGGGTGTCCTGGGGCGAGTGGGCTGAATATGAATTTTACCTCTTTTCAGGTGCCATCGATTTATTTTCTACCATCTGGCAAATTTGAGACAGCCAGAAAAGCATTTGAGGCGGTCAAATTGGCCTGCATCCTTGTCTTAAGGAAAAACCCAGCAATCCATTGCAACATTGTCACAAACCAAGCAAATTACGGTAACCACTCAAAGACAGTCACATATGATTAGTGAAAAACATTGTTGTCAACTGATTAGTTGTGTAGTCTATTTATATACCTTCATGTCCCTAAAACAATGCATGAAGTTAACCAAGTTTGCTTAAACATTTCATGAACGTTTGATTAATCCAACCTTTGAGAAGACTCGTTTGAAAGGCAATTAAAATATAAGGAGCAGTCTTCATCCCACCGCTTTCAGCAATGAAAAGAAATGAGAGAATTAACCACTCAAAGACACAGTCACATCCGATCAGTGAGAAAAAAATGCTGCTGTCCACTGATCAGTTGTGGTGTCTCTTTAAAACTGCTTGTTTTCTATAACAATGCAATAGGTTTCAAGATTTGCATAAACATTCGATGAATGTTACAACATAATAGCATGGAAAACTCTTAAGATGATATGATTACCAGATGATTGGTGTGAAATTGTTACCTCTTGAACATTTGATTATTCAAAAGTCTGTGAAAACATTAGAAAGAATATATACAAACTTGATGGTTTCCATGAGGAGAAATTGAAATTAAAGTATTCAGTTATTTAAGGCATTCAAAAATGAGATTTGTTAGAATATTGGACTGACAGAGCCCTATTCTACTGTCTATACTGAGATGGCCTTTTTTCTGTCAACAAGGGAGTTGTATTGCTTAATTGGCAAACCATAAAAGCTAGTGTAACTTTTAATCTTAAGGGAAAATTACATGGTAACGTTTAATATGGAAAAAAAAAATCAATTGGGAAGCCTTCAAGGTTATAAAACATGAAACGCAGGAGCAAATACTTGATTTAGGTGCGTTCTAAATTTGGATATCCTCAGTATGGTTTTTAAGAAGGCTAATAGAGCATTTTCCCGATTGGCTCTAGAGTAATCTTTAAGTTAGCTCCCAAAAGTTACTAAATCTTTCCAATGTTGTTTTGGAACTAACGCTATCTTTTTGTTGTTGTTCATAATCTAGGAGCGAGATACACCCGAGACAAAAAGGAGTTCAGAAGGAAGCTATAGACGTCTTTAAAGAAAAGATTGTATGAGCACCTTTGCCTGATCCTTGGCTGAAATAATGTTCCCAGTTCAATTAATGTCTTATATAGGTATGTTTGTTTTTCTAAACCCATGCTTCATCAATTCCAGTATTTTTGTTAAAGTATATCATGAATAATAAAACTACTGCATGTAGTTTATCAATTTTTAATGCCAGATTAACAGAGTTTACAGATGACAAATATGCTATTTCTCTAGTTAATCTTTTTGCATGCTTGCTTAGGACTGCATTGATGTTTAAAGAAAAACAAATGTATAATAAGCTATTCATTGTGGCAAAAGAGAAAGGAGTTTAATAGCAAACCTGGATTATAGTAATAAGACTTATAAAATCTCCTTCACAATTTTTATGTTTTTGAATGTATGTAAAGGACTGTGAATATGTTTCTTTAAAAGAAATTAGCTTTTAATAAGAATAAAGAAGAAACAGTTACATGTATAACAAACTGGTCAATATCGTCATCACCCCTACATCTTCTTTAGTGAAATTAAAATAATTTGGTGTATGATATAATCTAAAGGACCTCTACAAAGATTATTTAAATTGTAACCTCAGGGTCATGATTGTTCATAATGCAGGGGTCATAAGTTGAGGTTTGGGTAAACCTACTTAGATGAGGCGCATAACCCTCTTGTTTTAATGATATATTAAATAGTAAATAATGCCTCTATTGAAAGAAGTGCTACATTATAAGCAGATGAAGATAACATATGAAGAAATTGTTTCCTTTTCCAGCACTGACAAAGATGAATGAAGAGTGTGTGACATTGAAGTCAAGCATGCATTGGTGCCTCTGCTGGAAACCTTTGAAGAGATAGGTATTGTAAAAGGATGCTATGAAACCCAATAAATAGATGTATTGTAAAAGGCAAAATCACATTACATTATCACCAATAACTAGATGACAAAGCTATTTCTTATGTGTGTTTATAATCTAAAATATAAATCTGATAAGTTTTATTTGCATGTTAAGTCTGCAATCTTCTAATACCGCTCAATCATAGAAAAATGTATTTATACCTTTTGGTTATCAAAATATCCAAAGAAAAGCAGTAAATTACTTAATATCATTTTCTCAAGGAAAAGTATTGCTGCATTGAATGAGGAAATGAGCTCAGTAGTTCAGAGAACATTGTCTTCTTATCTCCTTTGGACCATTATAGTATATGACTTTTTGATTTAACTTTTAAAGGATTGTTTTCCAAATGATTGATAACAGTGTTATTTGTTTGGTACAGCATTTGTCAACAGTTTGTTACTGAAGTAAAACTAATATTTATTAGTTGGAACTGAATGTTTTTATGTTTAATTCAGAGATGGGTGTTATAGATTTGAGAATATATAATGTGCTGATAAACAAACAGATCTTATTTCTTGAAAAATGCGTTGGTATCTAGGTAGATAGTCCTTAATAAGTTAGTTGGTAACATGCCTGATTTGGAATACAGGTACCCTTAGGTTTGTTACCTGGCTCAACTGCTACTCTTGCCGACAATTAATGAAGTTAATGGTACATGATTTATGCATTTCTAGCAACTGGTAAATTATATCAATTTAGGAAAGCAGTCGGTGGGTTGGGTAAAATGTTTTTATTTTATTTTCAGGAAATATATGACACATGGATAGGTGCAGTGACTGCTGTAATGTGAATGTAATGCTTTTGAAAATGCTACTTAAACCCAATCAAACCAACCAACCAAAAATGTGTCGAACTTGACTTGTAAGCTAAGATGTCATTCTATCAAAGTTTTTTCTCTTGGGTTTTTCAAAATGGCATCTGTACCTGTCAATGGACTCTATAGCCTTTCAGAAGTAGCTTATACGTACTTTAGTCTGTACAGTATCATGATTTCAACTGTATGGTTATGAATTTGCTATTTTACAGGAACAGTACCATGGAGTATTTATGATGATGCCTATTATCTCCAAAACAGAACAGATTCCCTGCCTTGTGTGCCAATACAATTTTAGTGACTGGTGACCATTAACGGATTCTGGTAAAATATTAGGATTTTCTATTTTGGTCCATTCCTCTTTTACTACTTCTATGTCTGTCCTTAATCTCAAAAGATCTCCACGCTAAATGACCTTAGCTGACGATATGCCTTAAAACACAATTCATTCAAAAAATCCCCTCTTCTTAAAATGTCTATATCTCTTGTTTGCATCATGGAATTTTATAGTTTTTATATCTTCTATGGTTCTGTTCATTTGTGGTGAAAGAAGGTAAATTATAAGTCAACCAGAACATGTCATTTTGAGTTTTCTCTCCCACCATCCCTCCCTATCTCTCTCTATGTCCCTCCCTATCTCTCTCCCTATAACTTCTTATCTCTCAAGATATCTCCTTATAACCCTCCCTAACTTCCTCCCTGTATCCCTATCTTTTAATGTTTCCTTCCTTATTACTCTCGATGTTTATCTCTTCCCCCTGTATCCCTATCGTTCTATTTATCACTTATTTTCTCTCATCCCTCTCCCTCATTAATCCCTATCTCTTCTTCCCTGTCTCCCTATCTCTCTATATCCCTCTCTATCTCTCTCTTCTGTTCTTCCTCCATATCTCTAGCTTCCTCCCTATATCACTCTTTCTGTCTCTCTTCTTTATCATTCACTCACTCTCTCTCTCTCTCTCTCTCTCTCTCTCTCTCTCTCTCTCTCTCTCTCTCTCTCTCTCTGCTCTCTTTCTGCTCTCTCTCTCTCTCTCTCTCTCTCTCTCTCTCTCTCTCTCTCTCTCTCTCTTTTTGTCCTGTCTCTCTTTTTTGTTGTTGACTGTCTTCATGTATGTCTCTCTTTCCATTTCTCTTCTCTTTATCTCTCAATCTCTCTCTTTCTCTCCTTTTGTTTTTCTCTCCCTTGCTATTTGCCCCTGGAACATTCATTCTCTCTCTCACTCTCATTCACTGTCTTTCACTATCATTCTCCTCTGTCTCACTCACTCTCTTTTTCTCTAGGTCTGTCAATCTACTTTGCTTTCTTATTCTCTCTATCCCTCATTTCTCTCTGCATATTGTCTATCAATCTCTGTCTTCCTCTCTCTCTCTCTCTTCCCCTCATCGGTATTCTCTCCCTTCCTCTCTTCCTCTTTTATTTATTTTTTAGGATTTTATATTAAACTTAATGTTTCTTTCTTTTCAGCATGGGTTATTGCCAAACAACTTGGAGTAAGGCTTGTGATGATTTACCCTCAAAGTTGATGCACAGATGTTGGACCTAAGACAAAAAAAACACTATTAAATTGTCCTCGGCTTATAAGAAGAGTTCAATTAAGTTCAACACTTGTTTGAAGATATTTCTCTGATTATTGAGTCAAATCCGTGTTTTACATATGTTTAATTGGTTTTGAATTCATGCTATTTTCCTTATTTATAAGTTTGTAGAATGTTGGTCAGTACAACCAAACATGTGATATTTATCTGCTCTCTATTACTTAGAGTAATGTATTGTTTATTTCTAGAATGATTTTGTTTAATTTGTATGATTTAGTTCAGTAAATAAAGCATTTTGATCCAAAGAAAGTATTTGCTTTTATCTAAAAAAAAATGTTTTAAAACTATGTCTATTAACCCTTGTTACAGGTCAAATGACCATGGTCCCTAAATAAACAGGACATATCTCTTACTATGGCAATATCCTTAAACGCCAGTGTTTGGTCTACTTGTCCAGGTGTTAGTTGGACAAAATCTGGCATTACGTGTACAAGCCGCTGTACTAGGTCGCCCCTGTACTAGTTCCGCATACACTTTTCTGTGTCTTGTTATAGTTTCAGTAGGTTTCTGACACAGGTCCCATGTATGTTTTCTTTGTCAGTGCCGTACCAACATGTTTCTGTTTTGTAACGACTTTCCTGGATGAATGAGTTCTAAAGGGCTATGAAATGACTTGCCAAAGGCAACTCCCACGAAACCAGGTCTGTAGGGGCTCGAATCGGGGACCATGTGTTCCGAGTTCACCACTGGGCCACGTAGGACTCCTGTTTACCCTGGTGCTGGTATTTAGATTTCAGTGCTGAGTTTACAAAGTACAATTGTAGGCCTACCAACCGGTGCTAGGTTTACAAACATTTCTGTAGGTCTGCAAACCCCTACTCTATTATTAGGGCTTTTCATCAGACCAACAGTATTTCAGTTATGTTGCGTGTCCGACTCATAAATGATAGAGGAATACCCCTTAACTTGGTTACCAACAAGGGTTGGTCAAGCCGAGTAGAATACCCCTTTAACTTGATTACCAACAAGGGCTGGTCAAGCCGAGTAGAACCATCGGCATACATGAGACTACCTCTCATGAAAAAAACAATTACCGTCACCGGGTCTCGAATCCAAGCAGAGACCTGGACTACAAACAACGGTACTTGTTAAACACACCCTGGTGCCAGGCCGACAATCACCATTGCTAGATTCTCGAATATTAACGAGCTAGGTACCATTGTTATAGGTCTACCATTTCATACACTGGGTCAACAAGACCCGTCCTGGTTCAAAAGTTCCCTGAGTCTAGAAAACAAAGTGCTGGGTCTGAAAGAACAAAAATGCTTTCGATATTTCGAAAATACTCAATAATACACTCTGTACTAGTTTCTTATATGATATAGACTTTGTAGGTACATATTGCTTTGGATAAAGGTACTTTTGAGATAAAGTCAAGACAATTGTCCGTACATCTATCCGTACCAGAATCCTTGATTTTTCTCGCAAGTTGGTCACGGACCCAGAGTTTGACGAATTGACATACTAAGATAGTCTTTACTGGCATTGATTAGTATCGCACTAATGTTAATTTAGCAATATGTATACAATTTGTGAGAAAAGAAGCCTCATACTCCCATAGAACTTGTCCAAAAACATGAAATTCGACATGTTTTCTGAGTTTTAAGTGGATTAGTAAAGGAAAACGGAGAATTTGTATAACACCTCATACAAACAAACACATAATCACGATAGTATATGTTTTTTGTTGTCATTGTATAAGAAAATATTTGTGCTGCCTTTTACAAGTAGATTCTAAACTTTGGTCCATATAACCACACTTTGATGTGCGAGACCACGTATGGAAGGTTTACGGACAATCGGACTAAGATCTTCGGCTATTTCGGACATTTCGGCTATACCTACTACTTCCAAACATGTATGCAAACAGTCAGATAAATGGACGACAATGAGCTAATTATATACAAAACACTGTTTAGCCATTAAGGGCCATTTCAGGATATAGTGACATATGCAAAGCCTTCTATTAATTGCTGATACCTGTGATGATTTCTGTCGTAAACCTGTTGTGTAAAACTATACAAAAATAGGTCCCTTTGACTTTTAATTTTCATATTAAATGATTTAAAGAAAAAACGCAGTATACATGTATTACCGTCATAAGGCGGACCGTGCCTTACACCATGCATTGATTCAATTAATTCGATTAATAGCGTCCAACGTCACATGACGTCAACTTTGAGGGACAAGATCTCAATGGTTACTTAACCCTCAGCGTAAAGGCAGATTTTTTGAATATCTAAGTATTATCTTTTTTTACCTTAGGTATGACCTATAGCTCAACCTTTAAAAAATTGCGATAAAATCAAAGAAAGAAAAGTATTAACATTGTAAGTTAGATGGGTACCTAGATATACCATTTTACCCTATTCTAAGAACTCAATTAAGGTACCAAGAATTTCGAACAAAAATGAAATCATAGAAACTTGGATTAGGTTTTAAAACTTGCCTAGTAAGGCCAGGGACATATTTGAGACGGTTTCTAAGCTTTTTAGTCAAGATCTTGCCTTAAGAGACCATTTTCTATTTTCGCCTGTTGGTCAAAACTGGGGGAACTTGTTCTTTAAACGAACTTTCAATTTTAAACTTTTTGAAATAAACGTTTTTCACCGTGTTTGCTTTGTTACCGTAAGAAGAATGTAAACGCTAGCACTTAAAGCAATTTTCATTAAAAAGGCAGTTTTAGTTATGTGACATTTATTAAGTTATTATAACATTTAAAAACGCTTTTCACCTGTTTTTAAACGGTCATAAAATCAGACACCATTCAAGATGTGCCATTATTTTTTCAGATTCTAGTAGTCCATTTCCTAATCTAAAGAATGAATATGTTTGAAACATTCTCATCGAAAAGTTAAACACATTGCGAGGCGAACATTCAACACATTGTCCGCAACCGAAATATTTCCGGAATTCTAGTAATGGGTTCGAAATAAAAAAACTAAAAAAAATCAACTTACCTTTTTAAAGTCCGAAAGTTGTCTTGAATTTTACGCATGGATTTGGACTTATCCGCTTTTACAATGAATTAGTTTATTTCTAATGTCGTGTATTTGTGTCTGTCCGTACTCCTTTTAAATACGCATTGCAACACCTCATAAGTGCAGTCGGAAATTAGTCAAATTGTACCAATTTTGGAGCAACCGTAAAATCATTCAAACACAAAACCCATTATCATACTTTTTTTAATTCTATTGCCCATTTCACGGGCTTCAAAATATTTTGTTGGAAATATTTCCATTGAAGTTATAACTTATTTCAAGGCGAACTTCCGACACCTGCCTGATTCGGACCATGCTTACCCGAAATTATCTGTTGGCGGCCCTAGAAGTATTAATGATATTAAAAATAATTTAAAAAAAAAAATCACTTCAACCTTTGTTTTGGCCTAAATTGAAGCCAATGTATAAAGGAATAGAGAAAAATGAGATTCATATATGTCCGTATGTCTGTCTCCCTTTCACGGAAAATGGGGTATGCTGTAATGTCCCTTATTCACAGACGAACGAACACGTTTCATGGTTATACGTTTATTGATTAGGCATGGATGGATGGATGGATGGATGGATGGATGGATGGATGGATGGACGGACGGACGGACGGACGGACGGACGGACGGACGGACGGACGGACGGACGGACGGACGGACGGATGGACGGACGGACGGACGGACGGACGGACGGACGGACGGACGGACGGACGGACGGACGGACGGACGGACGGACGGACGGACGGA